>ML787518.1:621300-662146 GCA_009831015.1 Picea engelmannii | reverse complement strand
AATGACCTCCACTATTATCACTATGGGTCCTCTGGGCCCCCCCACTACCTCTCTAGCTACCTTACAGAAGACTAGGACATTTGACCCCTTAGAAGCTTAATGAAATAATTAAATATTTTCACTACCTAGTCATCCTTCAATAGGTTCCCAATAATCATCCAGTCACTGATGAATCAACATGAGTAAAAAATGCACATCATTGCCACGTGTCAATGTGTGATAAGTTACCATGAACTTCCACATGTCACCACTCGATTGGTTTCCACATGTCACACTTCCATTCATTTCCATGTGTCACCAATACTTGGCTACCATGTGTCACCAATGCTTGGCTTCCATGTGTAGTGATTTTTATTGGTTAATTATATGATAAATTTAGGATAAATGGTTAAGGGAATAAGTCAAGTGGAGAGGGTAGATAAAATGGGGGTGGGAGGGGAGCGGGGGTGTTGGATATTTAGTGGTTTTTTTCAAGAGAAATTTTGCTAATTTGGCCAATTTTTATAAAATATTTAGAAATTTAGGCTAATTTGTTTTTTCATATTTTCATTAAAAAAAAAAAAATTGTAGCCTAATTTATGATAACAATTCTCTATATATTTATACTTTTCGCCTAAAAATAAAATCTTTCCATGAATATGTAATAGGAATTCTTAGCATTTTTGCTAAATCGATGATTACACATCTTAAATTTTAGAGAGTATTCACTACATTTGATGTTTTAGGTAACTATTGATACTCTTGGGAATACCATGATATTTGAAATTACACACATATTTGTATGAGACAACATTTTTCAATACTTTACTTGACCTTTTCATTCATGTATTTTAACATGTAGATGGTATACCATGTTGTATATAGGATTTTCATACGAGTTTTTAAGAAAAATGAAGAAAATGTTTTATGTATTCTAAATATATTTTCCATTGCCATTGTTTTTTGTTGTAAGTTATTTCTAATTTCTATGGATGGTTGGTTTTGTTATAAATATTCAAACATATAATTTTAATTTATTTTTTCAATGATGCACAAGTGACACTCATGTATTGGTCATGTCACGTAAGTTTCAAGGTAGTAACAAAATAATAATGGGTTATTGCCTAACATAAATGATATTTCTTTTTGTAAATATGATTTGGTCGCCAATTTTTTTGATAAGCTACAATTTATATGATTTGAAAAAAAAAACATTGCTACCAGTAGCACCCTTTTCTTGGGGGGTCGTTAAAATTGTGACTTGTTTGAAATCATGATCTTGACAACCAATACCATTGTGGACAATTGACCCTTGAATCGAAAAGTGATGCTTCTAGTAGCACCAATTTAATTTTTGGAGTTAAAAATTGCGACTTAATTGAAACCATGGATTTGAAAATTGATATCATTACAAATAAAAAAGTTAAAATTGGCTTCCAAGTGGTATTACTTGAAAATTTATTAATTAGTTAATTTTTTTTTTAATTTACATTAATAAATAAATAAATTGGGAAAAAAATCCATAAACAATTTTTATTTAAAAAAATGAAAAAATAACACCTTTTTAAATAAAAAAGCATAAGACAAATTTAAAAATAAAACTTTAAAAAATGAAAAAAAAAAATCTAACACCCTTGAAAAAACAAAATTAAAAAAAATATATTAAAAAAACTCAAAAAACAAACTAAAAAACAATTTTTTTTTTAAACACTTATGGCCTTAGGGCTCCAAACCCATAGAACATAGTATTTACACTTTTACTCTTTTGGCGAATTCCCACTTTGCAATCTCAGAATGAATCTCTATTACCAGCAGATGCTCACGCCAATCTCCGTTTGCATTAACAATCTTAATTTATTAGAACCTGTGATCTTTGTTGATTTGCTTTTAAACAGACGGAAAAATATCTTCCACGTGGTTGGAGTAGTGTTTCAGGGTTCTAAAGATTTGGGCGCTCTGACAGGTCACTCTAAAATAATTTAAATCATGGTTGATTCTTTATCGACGAACGATTGTATATTAAACTCATAGTATATGCGTGGTCCAATCTACAATTGATCGCCATCGTTGGTTGACGTTCTGATGGACAAATTTGATCTCTTGTCGGACTCATTCAACTCTTAATCCTTGTCATTGATCGTCATAGGATGGACGATCCATATCTCATTTCAGAATGTTGTGGTCAGAATGGAATTTGAAGTGAGACTCTGAATTGGATTTCCGATGGATGGTGTAGATTTCTCTTCGGAGTTGGTGCAATCATCTAATCTCCACCATTGATCCTTTTCCCTGATGAATGGTCGTCATAATGCTATGTTCAAATTTGGTTGTGTGACAAGTTCTGATGATGGTTCGATTGAAGGTGGATCTTCCTCGAAAGACCAGTCTGATGAACGACTGAATCTCACTCTCAGAGTATTGTGTTGGAGTGATGGTGTGGCAGGAGTTACGAAGGCTTTGAAAAACACATGATCTGTTCCTTTCAGGTTTCTATGGATGATCAATAAGATCCTTCGATCTAGTGAGACTCCTCTCCCATATCTAATCCCAAACGTTGATTTCTAAACTTCTTCAATTGTTGGATTTCACACAGTAGGGCTCCAATATCACATTGATCCCTACAATTTTGATTACCTGCACTTGTATACACAACATATACATATAATTCGATAATCCTGTGAAGAGAGCGTGAATTTCTCAAACACATTCTTTATTCAAATGATGGAAGAAATGAAATTTACAACAGGAATGCTCGATTCCTTCTCTATCTCTTAGACTTCTGAAACACACACGATCTTACCACACTTACACACACAATTTCTCTCCCCTCTCTGTCCATTACAAACATACTAAAAAATACAATCCCAAGCCCTCGGTAGCTCACAAACTAACAAACACATAGTCATCCCAACAAAACCTAAAATCTAGAAATTGTTCCTAAATATCAACAATAATCTAAACTATTCGATACACCCTCTAGAAATATCTTAGCTATTGCAAAATATTGGGGAACCAAATCCTTTGGTAAAAAAATTTTGACCCTTAGGTCAATCTCAAAAATTACCGGGAAGATGCTCCTACATCAGACTCTCGAGAAAGAAAAGAACCGTTCATGAGATCTTCAATGTTTATACCATACTTGAAAATTTCTGCTGATGTCATCCAAGTAGCATTCTCCACTGGCTTCTATTACTAGAAACTATCTTTTCATAGGCTACATAAGCATTTGTGAAATATGCATCTTCTTTATACATTTCTTTCAGTCCATCAAATCCTAAAGTGCTGACTTGAAACTCTTGCAAAATCAAATTAATCCTACTCAATGCATCAATTTTTTTTTTTCCTTACCACTGGTATGCTTAATCACAAATGAAAATTTCTGCAGAAATTCAACCCACTTAGCATGTATTTGATTCAGATTTGGTTGACTACTTATGAATTGTAATGCATGATTACAGTGTATAGAACAAATTCTTTGGGCATGAGATGATGTTTCCATTTCTTCAGTGCTTGGACAATTGCATAAAATTCCTTATCATAAGAAGAATAGTTTTTCCTAGCCTCATTCAAAATTTCACTAAAATATGCAATTGGTCTCTGTTCTTGACTTAATACAACTCCTATTGTAGTTCCGCTAACATCAGTCTCAACTTGGAAAAACTTGCCAAAGTATGGAAAAGATAAAATAGGTTGTTCAATGATCTTCTTCTTCAATAATTTGAAATTCCTATTAGTTGTTTCTATCCATTTAAATGGTTCCTTTCTTTCCTCGATTGTTTGCACAATTGGACAACATAATTTACTGAAACTTCTTATAAATTTTCTATAAAAACTCACTAAACCATGGAAACTCCTTGCCTCAAACACATTTCTTGGAGTAGGCCAATTTACTATTTCTTGCACTTTTTATGGATCCATCTTCAAACCATATTTAGATATCACAAATCCCAAATATATCAGCTCATCCTTTATAAAACTACATTTCTTCAAATTGATCAACAACTTATTCTTCTATAAAGTACTCAAAACAGTCCTAAGATGTATCAAATGCTCTTCTCTTGTTTGACTGTATATCAAGATATCATCTAAATAAACTATCACAAATTTTCCAATGAATTCTTTCAAAACTTCATTCATCAATCTCATGAAAGTACTTGGAGAATTTGTGAGCCCAAAATGCATCACCAACCATTCATACAATCCACTATTAGTTTTGAAAACAATCTTCCATTCATCCCCTTCTCTAATCCTTATTTGATTATACCCACTTTTCAAATCAATTTTTGAAAAATATTTACCACCACTCAAACAATCTAACAAATCATCAATTATAGGAAATGTAAATCTTTACCTTATGGCGATATTGTTGATTTCTCTTGAATCAATACACATATTCCACCCTCCATCTTTCTTTGGGTTGAGTACTGTTGGAACAACACATGCACTCAAACTCTCCTTTATAAATCCTTTATCCAAAATCTCTTGCACTTGCTTCTTTATCTCTTCATTTTCCGGTGGTGTCATTCTATATGCTGCTTTGTTAGGAAAACTTGCTCATGTAATTAAATCAATATGATGGATGATAATCCTTATAGGTGGTAATTCATTTGGTAAATCATCAACTATAATATCAAAAAATTCATCTAACATAGCCTTAACTTCTTCAGAAAAATCATGCAAATTTGTACTTGTAAGTATTACCTTAGGTTTTCCAATTAATGCAAAATGTACCTCTTCTTTCTTGACTTCCTAGAGTATTTCCTTTCCACTCATTAGAAATATACTAGGACCAAATTCCTCTTTGGATCCTTCATCCTGCAAAGGAAACAATACAAGCTTGTTTCCATCTTTCTCAAGAGAATATGTATTCCTCTTGCCACTGTGAATAAATTTTATGTCGTACTTCCATGGTCTTCCCAACAAAACATGGTAGGAATCCATGGGAATTATGTCACATAACACCTCATCCTTGTAGCTACCAATTTGAATTTCCAAATTAAGCTGCTCATTCACCAAAATCTGATGTCCCTTCTGCAACCATGACACCTTGTAGGGAATGGGATGCATGGTCCTCTTTAGTCCCAACTTCTCTACCATCTCTATGTAAACCAAATTATCTGTACTACCACTATTTATAACAACTTTGCAACACTTACCTATTAACTTGCATACAATACTGAATAGACTTTTCCTTTGGGCTGGTTCCTTAGCTTCCTTCTCTAATTTGATCATAACTCTTTTCAGCAACAATGACTCTCCAACCTCAATAATTTATTCTTTTGTGACTACATTCACATTCTCTCCCTTGGATTCTGCAATATGTGCACTTCTTTGACTTGCTTATTTGTTTTTTGGACAAGCCCATGACATATGGCATATATTTCCACATATGTAACACCTGATCTCTCTGCCTCCTCTACCTCTGCTCATGGATAAAAATCTTATGCTTCTAAAGTCTTCTCCTCTTGATGGTTGGGTACTTGAGCTCGAGTTTCTCCCTTCATCTTTTGGAGTCTTAAATCTTCCTCTGTGATTGGATTGTCCTTTGCCTCTTGTTGGACCTCTTCCTCTAGTTTTCTAGCCAAATTATTCTCTACCTTCAAAGATTCTTGCTAGGCATAATCAATTGCCTTCAGTAACAAAATGCTAATCTAATATTGTATGTCATACCTCAAACCATTAATGTATCTACCAACCTTTTCAACATCTTCCTCAATATGCCCAACTCTAATTATCAATATGTAAAACTTTTCTGTGTATTCTTTCACAATCACACCCTTATGTCTAGGGTTCTACAACTATCTGAACATGTTCAACTGGTAATCCTTAGGCATGAACTTGCTTTTGAACTTAGCAATCATTTTGTCCCAATTCCTTATTTTTCTTTTCTTTTTTATGTTTATGTCTTCTTGTAATTCATCCCACCATATTGTTGCATTCCCTTTCAACCTTGTCATGACATAATTCACCTTTTTCTCTTCATCTACATCCTTATAATCAAAATATTCTTCAAGAGAATTAATCTAATCAATAAATTCTTCAACATTTAAATTACCTTCATACATTGGTACCTCTACCTTTGGCATGACACCGAACTTTGCGACCACCCTGATCAACATTTATTCTATTGTTTCTTCTTCTTCTTCTTCTTCTTCTTCCCTAGAGGTTGCGGTCTCTTCACTTTCATTGATATCTCTTGTATCAGGTTCTCTCTTCATGGAAGTTTCCATGTCTTCCATCCTTGCTTGGATTTGTCTCATCTCCTGTTGAAATTCAACATTTGCAACTGGTATGCCTCAGTCTCTTCTTCTAGGTAACATCTTCTCTTCTCACAAGCACTCTCTAGCGGTATCATTCTATGATACCAAAATGATGGAATTACAACTCCAAACCCACATAACAAAGTATTTACACTTTTACTCTGTTGGTGAATTCCCACTTCATAGGCTCAGATCAAATCTCTATTTCTAGTAGATGCTTGCGCCAATATTTTTTTTTATTAATAGGATTAATTTCTCAGAAATTGCAATCTCCATCAATATGATTTTAAATGGATGTACAGATCTATTTCACGTGGTCATAGTAGTGTTTTGGGGTTCTAAATATTTTGGCGCTCCAACGGGTCACTCCAAAATACTTTAAATTGTGACCGTTGATTCTTTGTCGATGGATGTTTTTTTAGATCTCAATATCAGAATATATGCATGGGACAATCTATAATTGATCGTCACCGTTGGTTGATGTTTCGATGGACGAATTTGATCTCTTATCGTACTCATTCAAATCTTAATCCCTGTCATTGATCGTCATAGGATGGACGATCCAGATCTCATTTCAGAATGTTGTGGTTAGAATGGAATTCAAACTAAGACTTTGAATTGGATTTTCGATGTATGACACGTATATTTCTCTTTGGAGTTGGTTGAATCATATAATCTCCACCGTTGATCCTTTTCCCTAATGAACGATTGTAACTCCCTGTCGGAATGATATGTTCGGAGTTGGTTGTGCGACAAATTCTGATGACGGTGGATCTTCCTCAAAAGACCAGTCCAATGAAAAATGAGAGAATAATTCTGATCATCTCAAATAACTTTAAAAGATTTATGAATTTAATACTGAAAAAATTTGATAGGCAAACTCCAAAAATCTCATCCTCAGAGATCCCAAGATCTGAGAATTCATTAAAGTAAAACCCCGAAGCAGTTCTTTGTGGAGTTTTGTTTATGAAAGATATTCAACAATACACAAAATCTATTTAGTAGTCACATACATGCCTATAAATAATCCATGATCATATAAGAAAAAATCTTGGAAGATTACAAGAGAAACACTAAATAACTCAACCTTATGTTCAATTCAGAAATATGAACAAAAATCCTTGAGAAAGTGGTGTAGAAGAAGAAGAATAATGGAGAATATGGAGATATATGTTTGTTTATTAGAATCTTGGCTGCATGTTGATGTCTGGACCCTTCTGTTCAGATCTTCTTTCCTGATAATGCAACCTTCTCTAACCCCTTTGATGAAGCCCTTTCTTCCTTTTTAAAATCGGTTCTTCTAACTTCTTGAGTAGTTAAAGATTTATCTTTCTTGGAATAACCACTTTAATTAATGTCTCAATAAAGTATCATTAATTAATTTTTATCATTTGCATTCATGTCTTGAAGTGGGCCTTTTTCATCTTTAATAAAAGTTTTTTAAATAAACGTTTGTTTTTGAAAATGTTAATTGACTTCCTTTTAAAAGAGATGACCGTAATTTATTTTTTTGGAAAATATATTTAACTTTTAAGCCATGGAAATTATTTCATATGTAATAGTCATCATCTTATCTTTCCAATGATTCCTCCTATTCGATATTTCAATTTCGATATCTCAAGGTACGAGCTCGTGAAGTTAAGGTAACAACCAGATTTATCAGTAAAACATAATAATATTGTTGATTTTTCTTTCAATTCATGAGAAAATTGTGGCCAATTTCATCTCTTAATACCTATTCCATCATCTTCCTCATCGAATTAACTTTCCAATGAGGTAAATATTTCCAAAATATGACTCTCAGATCTCAAGTTATGGCCTTCGGAACATCAAGACTCAACATTCATCGACCAACTTTCATGGGGCAATATGGGCCCTTGATTTCAATTTTGTCCTTCTCCTTTAAAAATTTCAACTTTTTCTAGAAAACACATATCCCACATGCACGGGGATATTGGTATTTGATGGTATGTATTAAAATTTTTATTATGCTTTACATGTGAAACATGAAGAGGCTATGAATACTAGCACATTTGACCCCTTAGAAGCTTAGTGAAATAATTAAATATTTTCACTACCTAGTCATCCTTCAATAGGTGCCCAATAATCATCCAGGGGGGTGGATATGAGAGTGGTAGAGGGATAAGGTGAGGTAGGATGATGTAGGGAGCAGGGGATATATGAGGCTGACGGAGTCGGGTTGGTGGGTTGGGGGAGTGAAGGAGGTGAGGGAGGTGAGGGAGTCCATCAACCAATGGAGGTGATGGAAGAAGGGATGGGAGTGGAGAGATAAGGAGAGGAGAGAGGGGAAGGTTCAAAGGTGATGGGGTGTGTGTATATATAAGAGTTATGAACCCACAGAGGTATGAACCCGCTATGATAATGAGGAAATGAAGGAGGGGATAAGGAGGGGAGTGAGGAAATAAAATATGAAATAAAATTAAATGTTCGCGTAGCATGGATACGACAGAATATTGAAATGCATTCTAATGATGTTGGAAGTTTAAACTTGAAAAACAATATGTACGAGACTGTGATATAATTTAAGAATAATCTAAGTATTGGTTCTTTTTGGTGGGAGTGGAGTAGAGAAGAACATTTTTTAGGAAGCACTCTTTTGGCGTTTAGAAATAAACCTGGCTACCTTGAGCATACAAACTCAGATTTTGAATCTGAAAAATGCTTAACAAAGCTGAGACTGAGGGATATGTAATGAAGTTATAACTGTTCAAATTTTTCTTCTTTTGATATCAATATTTTTATTATTCCAGGAGAGAGAAAATATAGGTGAACAAATTTTGATCAACAACTGGATCCAACTGTGGGACAATAACCCCCTTTGGGTTACTTAGAACACCAAAATATGAAGACCAGTTGCCTTCTCCATCGTGATATGGAGTCATATTCACAATGAATTCTTGCAATTCTTATTTCACGGAGTTAACTTCAAACATATCCTTAACTTAGTGACTGCTTCATTATGCAAAAAATTAATTGAAAAAATAAACTTATGTACAAAAAATATCTACCTACCCTATCTTACTTGAAGGGAAGGAATACTTTCAAGTGTAGGTAGATTTCCAATGGATCCATTCAAGCATCATATTGATCTGCGGAACGAGCTCTAGAACTATGGAACATATTGAGGTTTGTACCAATGAGTCAGGGGCACTCTCAATGTGTACTGGAGAAAAATTGAACTAGATGCACTCAAAATTTGATTTCATTGTTTGGCCAATAATGCTTTGGAACCATGATTCAATGAAATCAAATCTTGGTTTCTTAAGAATGCCGCTATCTTTTATTGGATAAGGAATTTACAAATTCAACATACTTTCATATTTATCCTTATCACTGACCACATCCAAGATTTTTGATTCACTGGTGATGTCCTGAAAAGATTCTTCCTTCATGGAATGGAAATATTTCTCATCCTTTTTCTCAAGATTCATTTCTTCCACCAATTGTTCTTGATACAAATTCTCTTGTGACTTTTCATCATCTATTGCAAGGATGAAATTGTTTTTTTCATTGCATGGAGGCTCCTCGATTTTATTCTCAAATTTTCTACTTGAAAGATATTCATATGGAGCATATTAAAGGATGAAATATTCATTATTTTGCGTCCATATGGGAGAGGGTGGGTGGGAACACTTTTCAGAAAATAAAGTTTCTAACACATCTCAACTGGTAATGGTCCCACACAACACTGAATGGAACCATTCAAGACAATTCCCAAGCAAATTTTGTAAAAATAATCAACATGTAATATTGTCTTCAGTGAGATTGAAAACATCACATGTACATTTCAATCTAAACAAATGCTACTCTGCATCCTCTGAAGTATTCCCAAAGAATGTAGAAAAAGTTTCCATAGGAATATTGGGCATCTGAAAATCTACTTATGGCAGATTTAAAGGGCCTCTATGTAGTCACCTTATGTTGGAAATATTACTATTTTCAACTCACTAGTTCAATGGTAGTTAATTGGAGCTAGTTCTATTTTAGACCATCACTATTATGCATGCATTCCTAAGAAAAATCTCACTGCTTGTTCACTTTTCTTAATTATGGAATGTTATTTCCTATATGAGTGTATATCACTCATTCATTGTATCATTATTGATTATCTCATTGGAGTAGTGTGAATATATTTTTTCATTCTTCCATATTGAATCTCTCATCCTTTCCTTGATAAGCTTTGTTTGTACTTACTTTATCTAGGTCTCCTGTGCATATTTCCATGAAACATTGACATGGTATCAAAGCCGAGCTGCTTGAATAAAACCATACAAGCTAGAGAATAGGAAAATTAGAGTTCCAGTGAGCGTAATCCACATATTGAAAAGTGTTTCAGCCTCTCCCTGTTGAAATGTGCGACAATAGAAAGTGTCACACCCTCTCCCTATCGAAAGGTGCGATAGTCGCAGGCACCCTTGTGAAATTAATTTTTTTTGAAATATGTCGTAGTGTTGCACTTTCTGAACTACCAAAGTGCGACACTAAGGCCAATGTATACTATATCCTTGAGTAGGGTGCAACACCCTTCAAAAATTGACTTTTTTGCAGTGATTTCCCAAGATTTTGACTTGCAAATTGAGGGTTAATTTTCAGGGGTTTCAGAACTAGTAAGAGGGATGGATACGACACCAATTATTTAGTCAAATTTGGTGATATTTATCACACCATACAATTATTTTGAATGGAATATGAAGGCCTAATTCCAACTCAAAAGGAAAGGATTTTACAATTTGACGACGACAACAGAAACAAAACCTACATTAGAGATTGAGAAGACCAGATCATTTAACCGTAAGGATGAGGCCACATGACTTATTCTTGAATTAATTTCAATTGATTTATGGTTTCATGTTGCCACATGCAAGACACCAAAGGATATCTGGACCACCTTGGAAATTCTCTTTGGAAAGCAAGATGAGATGAGAGGTCATATGCTTGAGGTAGAGTTGAATACCTTGGATCCTAAATTTTTTAATAATATACAAGATTTATTTACCAAGTTTAAATATTTTATATTGAGCTTGGAATCCTTTGGTATTGATAAGTCTAAAGAAGAGGATCAAATTATTCTAACAATATTGGCTCGGGTAGGACTAGAATATGTTTTCTATGTATCCACTTTCCCTTCTGGAAGATATCTCTTGGGATTAAAGTGGAACATGCCTACCTTGTAGCAATTCATTGATTCTCTCACACATGAGTAGGAAAAACTCATTCATATGGGTCTAATTAAGGAACCCAAAACACATGCACTCACCATGCAAGATGGAAAAGGGTCATCCAATAAAAAATCCAACCAGAAAGGAAAGGAGAAACATAAAGAAAATGAATGATATTCCAAACCCTTCAAGGATTCTTCAGGTTCCAAAGATTCTTCAAATTCCAAAGACAAGAATAATAAGGGAAAACAATGGACTTATTGCAATAAACCAAATCATGAAGAATCCACATGCATGAAGAAGCAAATCGATCTTATGGCGCAAGTACTTCATCAAAACAACCTTGGAAACTTCATTCTTGAAGAAGATAAGAAGAAGAAGGAAGAATAGCATGCTCCTAATAAAGGTAATCATCATGATCTAGGTGGAAATTGGTGGCCAGCCACCTATTCTACTGGCTCAAAACAAGGGTTTCCACTTTGGAAATTTTTCTACATAGTTTCGGGTCCTAAACTTTTGGGGTCGTTTTGAGGCCCTGAACAAAGTTTTTTGGGCCTGACACAACCACACTATATGATTTAGCTAGAGTGTGATGGAAAAATGTGTAGTACTCAGATATACCTTTCAAACGAGCTATCATGCACCCCAAACAAATATCGTATGCAAAATTTACGCCCTTGGGAAGTTGACGTACCAACTTACCCCATTGGGGCCCACATGACTTTTGAAGTTTCATCTTCCAGGGTTAGGGTTTTGGATTTTCTTCATGTTAAAAATGCCTCTAGAGCCTCATTTTAAACATCATCATCTTCTTGCGAATGAGCGTATCCATCACATCTATTCTCAGAGATAAGATGCTACCATTCTAGCTAGTCATTCACTCTATAATTTTACAGTTTTTGTACATTCTCTCATTAATAAAAAATGTGCATTATTGTATCTCTATGTTTATTGCAATTTCTATGTACATTTCATTTTTATATCTCTACCTTCATTTCATTCTCAAGATAATCTAGATTAGTGGTATCAAAGCATGCTACTCCTTTTCGTTTCTTAGTGCATGTCCCCGACGAGGTCAAGATATAGAGAGTTGGGTCTCGAGCTAGTTTCTCTTGAGGAAAACCACTCTCGCCAGCCCAAGTGGCCTCCCATGGAGGAAGAGAATAGGAACGAGGGAGAAAAATATCCCATCAATTTTTTTCTCACAGAAGCCCTCACTCAACATAGGAATGAGATATTGGAGAATTTTACCCAAATCCTTCAACGATTATCGACAATAATAGGTGCGTCTTCGTCAAGTAGTCTCTTTGGAGACACTACCCAATTCAAGGTACAAGTTAATTTTCATATTCTTGTATTTGAAGGTCAGATGGATGCATATACTTTGGAAAAATGGTTAAATTTGCTAGAAGGTTATTTCTGTTCACAAATTTTTCGATAGAGAAAAGATCACCTTTTTTCTCCTTAAGGCTCTCCTCCATGTCAAACATTGGTGGGAAACTTACTGGGAGAAAAGTTCCACATAGGAGTCTAGAATATTTTGGGTCGATCCCACTTGGTATTTTTTTATGGATATGGTCAAGGAACAATATTACCCTGTGGGAAACTATGATCATCAGTACATGAAATGGACCATGTTGCATAAAAAACAAGACCAAAAAATGCCAGATTTCACAAATACCTTCCATACCTTGGGCACCAAGCTGGGTATCAAAGAATCTAAGAAACATATGGTTATGAAATACCATGGGGCTCTACATAGGTACATCCAAACCAAAATAGAATTTATGGATATTTCATCACTGGGAGCCTCTTATCGATATGTTGTCAAAATCGAGAAGAACAAGCAGGAGTTCGGGTATGCAAATTTGCAACAACCAAAGTATGGTAAAGGCATCCATAACTCACAGAAAAACCAACCTCAATACAACCAGTCCAAGACACAAGAAAATAATAACAACGAGAAGATAAATAAGAACACTAGGAAGTGGTGTGGCTTCCACAAAATCCCTTGGCACAACACCGATGAATGTCACTTAAAAATGTCATTGTTGGTCGAGCTCAAAGAAACAAAGTCGATCCCCAACTCAGAATCCAATTCAAAAAATAATAAAAAAAGATATATAATTGATGAAGAACCCACTGCTACTGCCATGACCGCAACAATCCAACCAGAAGAACCATAGGATCTTGAGGAGGGGAATCACCTCTTCCATTCACAGATGTGTGTGAAGGGGAACCCACTGCATTTCATTGTTGATAGCGGAATAAAAGAGAACCTCATCTCAACAAAGGCCATCAAGTAGTTGGATTTGTCAACAATACCACACCCACAACCATACAACATCATGTGGCTTTGCCAAGGATGATATCTTCCTGTCAACCAACAGTGTCGCATGCCATATGGCATCAATCCCTTCAAGGATGAGGCACTGTGTGATGTTTCCCCACTGGAATTTTGTGATGTTCTATCGGGCCAACCATATATATGGAAGCTTCATGATGTTTATTATTCTTGACCACGTAGCATCATTGTTACTCTCGAAGGTCATCCCTATAGGATACTAGAGGTAGTTATGACCACTATACCGACAAAACAGTGTCACAAAGTAATATTTGATACTGTAAATTTTATCCTCTTCACAACCTGGTCAGAGGAGAAGGACACTGCAACCATTGTAGCCTTGGCCCAAGACCCTTCTATCCAACAGAAACACATCAACAATATTGTACAAGAGCACCAAGATATTCCTACTGCACCTATGGGGGTGCCTCCACACTGCCCAATCAAACCAAGTTATGATAAATCCATTCATGTTATTCATGTTGCATCTTCACCAACAGAGTCCTCCCACACTTCGTAAGATCATGCATCCATATTGGTTAAACAGATCAAACCCCTCCAACAACAAGTTCATAACAACCTTCAATAAGATAAGCAGGACAACTTCTTCAGCAAGGCAAACAACTCACCAAGGTTCAGATTCAACAAAACATTCCCTGAGGAATTCACGCAATGGATACCATTTATTAATAAAGGGGGAGGATTGATCTAGGAAGAAATAGGTAGCCACCCACCTATTCCACTGACTCAAAACATGGGTTTCCACCTTAGCAGTTTTCTACATATTTTCGAGTCCTAAACTTTCGAGGTCGTTTTGAGGCCCTAAACAAAGTTTTTTGGGCCCGCCATAGTCATACTATAAGATTTAGCTAGAGTGTGATAGAAAAATGTGTATTCCTTGGATAGACCTTTCATATGAGCTATCATGTTCCCCAAATGGATATCGTATGCAAAAGTTACGCCCTTGGGAAGTTCACATAACAACTTACCCCATCGGGGCCCACATGACTTTTGGTTTTTCATATTTCAGGGTTAGGGTTTTGGATTTTCTTCATGTTAAAAAGGAATTTAGAGCCTCATTGTAAACATCATCATCTTCTTTCAAATGAGAATAGCAATCACATCTCTTCTCAGAGATAATTTTCCACCATTCTAGTGAGTCATTCACTCAATAATTTTACAGTTTCTATACATTCTCTCATTAATAAAAATTGTGCATTACTGCATCTCTATGTTTATTGCAATAGCTATTTATATTTCATTGTTATATCTCTGCCTTCATTTCTTTCTCAAAATAATCTAGATCACATCATGCTCTGGTTGCAATTAATTCCTCATCTGATTCATGGATTATAGATTATGGTGCATCACATCATATGGCAACCAAAGAGGAAGTTTTTACTTCTTTGAGTTCATGCTCAAGACTCCCTATTCTCATGGGGGATGATACTCCAGTAGCAGTAGCATAAGAGGGAAGAGTGGAACTCCCTAATGGCATTTTTGAGAATGTTTTACATGAACTTCCAAAGCTTTCTATAAATATACTCTTAGTTTACTAGATCACTCAACTATGTAAAAAGGTTGAATTTACACCAAATTTAGTTTATGTACTTGACATGCATGACAATTCCATTATTTCAATTGGTGAGGTAGATAAAAATTCAAGGTTGTATAAATTCAGTAAGTTTGTTTACCATAACTCCTCTTTACTACTTATGCATGTTGATGATAGTATTAGAGTATGGCATGAGAGATTTAGTCATTTAAACCTTAGGTACATACAATGACTTTCCAAGCAAGGAATGGTCAAAGAATTTGAAGGGGTTTGTGAAGGATGAATTCTTGGAAAGCATCCTGAAGAGAAGTTTAAAAAGGGGAAGGAAAAGAGAGCCTCCTCTTTCTTGGAGCTTGTTCACAGTGATATCATGGGTCCATTTCCACATTCGTCCATTAGGAAAACAAGGTATGTTCTTACATTTATTGATGATTACTCATGCTATACTTGGGTTTATTTTCTCAGGCAAAAGTCTGAAGTTTTTTAGCATCTCAAATACTTCAAATCTCTAGTAGAGACACAGACTGATAAAAATATCAAGATCCTTTGTACAGACAATGGGGGGGAGTATATCAACAAATATGTTCAAAATATTTGTCATGAGGCTGGTATCCATTTGCATCATGAAGTTCCATACACTCCACAACAGAATGGATTTATTGAAAGGAAGAACAAATCTCTCAAGGAGATGACCAATTGCATGTTGCATGTGCGATCTCTTCCTTCCAAACTTTGGGACGAGGCACTTAACTTTGTTTCTTACATCTAGAACATATATTTTGGTAGATCTGTTGAGGACATGACACCTTTTGAGGCTTGGACATGTGAAAAACCAAATGTCACACACTTCCACATCTTTGGATCTCGCACATGGGCCCATATTACTTCTGAAAAGAGGAAATCATTAGATCCACAGTGCGCACCTTGCATCTTTGTGGGATATCCCGATGATGTGAAGGGGTACATGTTGATTGATCCCTTTAAATATTGGCTCATCATTGAGCGAAGTGTTCAGTTTGAGGAGAGTAATTTGTATGCACCACCAGTGCAACATGCATATACTCTTGTTCTTCCATCAATTCCATACATCAGAGATGATGATTACATACACTCAGATGCTACAGATTCAAACTCAGATTTATAGGATTTTCTACATGGAGAAGAGAAATTAGTACATCCTGATGAGGATCCAACGCTAGAGCTTCAGAACATTCCCAAGTGGGCACAATCAAAACTTTAGGAAACATCTAACCTTGCACAAGATCTATTATATTTGAGAAGGAATCCATCTCATCATGAGGAGCCTTCTCATGTATTTTTAGCTTATGAACCAGTGATGCCCATGCATTTCTATATGGTTCAATATTACGATATGAAAACCTACAGTAAGGTCATGGGAAATTAATTATGGGAACCATCCATGCAGGAGGAGTATGACTCACTCCTAAAGAATCAAACTTGGGATCTGGTTCCATTTCCACCAGGGAGTAAACTTGTGAGATGAAAACGGGTCTATAGGACCAAGAGAGCAACAGATGGTCAGATGAGCAGGTACAAGGAAAGACTAGTTGTAAAAGGATTTCAACAGATTCATGGGATAGATTATGATGATACCTTTTCTCCTGTAGAAAATATGTACTACATTTGCTTGGTTCTAGCGATTGAAACAACCAAAGGATGGGAAGTTCACCATATGGATGTGAAGAATTATTTTCTTCACGATGATCTTTCAGTGGAGATCTACATGGAGAAACCACTGAGGTCCATTCAAAAATCATCTTTAGTATGTAGACTGAAGAAGTCACTCTATGGACTCAAGTAGGAACCTAGAGGATGGTATGAAAATATGGATTCTTATATGCTTTCACATGATATTGTTAGATGTAAATATGATTGCAATGTTTACATGTTGAGTACAACTGACTCTTTGATGATTTTAGTACTCTATGTTGATGATATTTTGATCAATGGTAACTCTTCTTCAACCATTTTTGTGGTCAAATATATTTTTCATGACAGGTTCTCTACGATGGACATGGGTCCACTTCATTTCTTTCTTGGTCTTGAGATTAGTCAGGATGATTTTGGAATCAAAATTTCTTAGGATAAGTATGCCAGGGATCTCCTGGATAGATTCCACATGACAAAATATAAGTTTTCACCTACACCCTTCTTATTTGGGATCAGACTTGAGGATGACGGGGATACACCATTAGTGGAAAACACTTTGTATCGATAGTTGGTGGGGAGACTTCTGTATCTCACCCACACCCATCCATATATCTCATATGCAATAGGAGTAGTTTCCAAATACATGCAAGAGCCCCATGTTCTACACTGGAAGGATTCCAAATACAACCTTAGATATGTTCATGGCACCATGAGTTATGGGATTCACTATGCAATTGGTTATGCATTGAATCTCATAGGATCCACAGATTCAAATTGGGTTGGCAATGGCATAGATTGCAATTCCACTTTTGGGTACACTCACAGTTTGGGGACAAGCCCTATTTGTTGGTCAAGTAAGAAGAAATCAACCATTTCTTTATCTTCCGCGGAGTATCAGTACATAGGAGTAGTCAACTATGTCATTCAGGCACTTTGGCTTAAACACTTTCTTACCAAGCTTGGTATCTAGTTTCACTTTCTGAATTTCATATGGTGTGGCAATCAGAGTACACTGAGATTTTGCAGAGATCCAGTACAATGGAAGTGAACCAAACAAATTGAGGTCCATATGCATTTCATCAGAGATATAGTACATGCCAAGATCATTGATCCATAGTTCTGTCCTTCCGCTGAACATATTTCCGACATCTTCACCAAGACCTTCATTGGGAAGAATTTTCATACTTTGCAGGATCATCTTGGAGTGAAGAACACAGTTGCCTATCAATTTCATTTTCTTCTTTTGATGCATTGTCTTTTGAGGGGGGTTTTGTTCCCACATGGTTTTCTCTCTTTCCTCATTTTTATTAAGTGTTCATTAGTTGCATTGTACACAAGTACTTAATATGGCCTAGTCGTCGAGACTCATTTTTTATTACTCCATAGTGATGTTCAGGGGGGTGGGGGGTGTTGGAAATATTACTATTTTCAACTCACTAGTTCAATGGTAGTTAACCAGAGCTAGTTCTATTATAGACTTTCTATTTTAGACCATCACTATTATGCATGCATTCCTAAGAAAAATCTCATTGCTTGTTCTCTTTTCTTATTAGGGAATGTTCTTTCCTATATGAGTGTATATCACTCATTCATTTTATCATTATTTATTATCTCATTGGATTAGTGTGAATTTATTTTCTCATTCTTCCATAATGAATCTCTTGGTTTTTTCTTGATAAGGTTTGTTTGTACTTGGTTTAGCCAGGTCTCATGTGCATGTTTCCATGAAACATTGACACCTTCTCCTTTGGGAACTTGTTCCTTTTGTTGAGTCTTGTAAATCTATTTATGGGCTTGGTGAAGAAGGTAAAGGAACACAACAACATGAACAAAATTGTTCATATGAGTCGTAATATATATCTTCTTGAAATTTTTTAATCTTTCCAATGGAATATCTAGGGCTTTTAAGAATTATTTCAATGTAATTTCTAGGGAGTTCATTCTCCTGAATATTTGATTGTTCTCGAATCTTTTTTAGGTCATTCAAACATCTTTGGATAATATTTTTATAAACCTCATGTATCTAGAACAAATAACAATTTTCTTGAATCTTCTTTTTGAAACTTTGAACATGGAGACTCTGGTCCTTCAATCATATCTAAAACAAAACCTCATATATCTTGAAAATAAATGTCTCCCTAGTATGGTTTCCAAAATTTTTGATGTTTGAATCGGTTAAGATCGAAAAAACAACCTCACGAGGATATAGATTCCCTTGCGTTTTTATAGAAGTGGTACTCCTCTTTGACTAAAATATATATCTTGAATATCTTAGATTAGGAAGAATGATAAATAGAAAACCCAAAAATATCTATTGCATTATTTTATATATGGAAATTTTCTTTAATAACTTGACCTGATATTTATGTACGACAAGAAGTCTTTTAAAAATAGAAAGATTGAAGGAAGGCTTCAATATCAGAAAAAATGTATCCTCAACATCATATATACAACCCTCTTAATCACATACAAATAATGGATACATCCATATATTCTCACAAGAAAAAAGAGAGAACAATTTTGATCATCTCAAAGAAATTTAAAAGAGTTATGCATTTAATACTGAAACAATTTTATAGGCAAACTACAAAAATCTCACCCTCAAAGATCCCAAGATATGAGAAATCATTAAAGTAAAACCCCAAAGAAGTTCTTTGTGTATTTTTTTTATGAAAGATATTAAAAAATACACAAAATATGTTTAACAGTCACATACATGTATGTAAATACTCCATGATCATATAAGAAAAAATCTTGGAATATTACAAGAGAAACACTCAAGAACTCAGCGTTATGTTCAGTTCATAAATATGAACAAAAAACCTTGAGAAAGTGGTGTAGACGAAGAAGAAGAATGAAGAATATGGATATATATGTTTTTTGATCAGAATCTTGGCTGCATGTTGATGGTTGGACCCTTCTGTTCTAATCTTCTGTCCTGATAATGAAACCTTCTCTAACCCCTTTGAAGAAGCCCTTTCTTTCTTTTTAAAACAAGTTCTTCTAACTTCTTGAGTAGTTAGGGATTTATCTTTCTTGGAATAACCACTTTAATTAATTCCTCAATAAAGTATCATTGGCATTCACATCTTGAAGTGGGTCTTTTTCTTCTTTAATAAAAGTTTTTTAATTAAACTTTTATTTTGAAAATTTTAATTAACTGCCTTTTGAAAGAGAGGATTGTAATTTAATTTTATGGAAAATATATTTAAATTTTCAGCCATTAAAATGATTTCATATGTAATCGCCATCGTCTTTTATTTCCAATGATACCTCTTGTGCGAGATTTCGATTTTTTTATCTCAATATATGAGCTTGTGAAGTCAAGGACTAAACAGATTCATCAGTAAATCATAATAATATTGCTGATTGTTATTTAATTTTTTGAGAAAATTTTGGCCAATTTAAGCTCTTAATACCTATTCCATAATCTTCCTCATCTAATTACCTTTCCAACGAGGTAAAATTTTCCCAAATTTGACTCTCGGATCTCAAGTTATGGCTTCCAGAATATCAAGACTCAACAGCCGTCGATCAACTTTCATTGGGAAATATAGGCCCTTGATTTCAATTTCGTCCTTCTCCTTTAAAAATTTCGAATTTTGTTGGAAAATACATATCCCAAATGCATGGGGACATTGGAATTTGATGGTATATATTAAAATTTTATTATGCTTTATATGTGAAACATGAAGAGGCTATGAATACTAGGACATTCGACCCCTTAAAAGATTAGTGAAATAATTAAATATTTTGACTGCCCAATCATCTTCCAATAGGATCCCAATCATCATCCAGTCATAGATGAGTCAACATGAGTTAGATATGGTTCAACATTCCATATCATCACCATGTTTCGTTGTGTGATAAGTTACCATGAATTTCCACATGTCACCACTCGATTGGTTGCCACATGTCACACTCCCATTCATTTCCATGTGTCACCAATACTTAGCTACCACGTGTAGTGATTTTCATTGGTTAATGTTATAATAAAGTTAGTATAAATGGTTAAGGTAATAATGGATGAGAGGTTAGGTAAAGTTGAGAGGGTAGAGAAAATGGAGAGGGGGGAGGGAGTTTGAGGGTGGTGGAGAGATAAGGTGAAGTAGGATGACGTAGTGGGGTGTAATATGAGTGTGGTGGAGTCATTTTTGTGGTTTGGGAGAGTGAAGGAGGTGAGGGAGCCCATAACCCATGATGTTTTTGAACCCGCAGAGGTGAAGGAAGAAGGTAGGGGGCTGGAGAGATAAGGAGAGGAGAGAAAGGCGAGTTCGAAGGTGATGGGGGGTGTGGAGAGATAAGGTTTATGAACCCATGGAGGTATGAACCCTCAATGATAATGAGAAAAGGAAGGAGGGAACAAGGAAGGGGAAGATATAAGGAGGGGAGTGAGGAAATAAAATACAAAATACAATTGAATGTTTGTGTAGTATGGATACGATGGAAGATTGCAATGCATTCTGATGATGCAATATTTAAACTTTCAAAATAATGTGTATGATCCTACAAGATAATTTAATAATAATCTAAGTATTGGTTCATTTTGGTGGGAGTGGAGTAGAGAAAATTTTGAGGAATCTCTCATTTGGCATTTAGACATAAACCTGGCTATCTTGAGCATACAAACTCGGATTTTGAATCTGAAAAATGTGTAACGAAGATGAGACTGAGGGCTCCAGAATGAAGTTATAATTGTTCAAAATTTTATTCTTTTGATATCAATTTTTTTTATTATTCTAGGAGTGGGAAAATATAGGTGACCAAATTTTGATCAATAGTTCCACATATGCATCATCCAAATTTTTTTGTATTGGTATTGCATTAAAACAAAATGATAAACCTCTTGAATCAATTTTTTTTTTTTTTAAATCTAAAAACATTCTTACCAATGAGGCCCCACTGAATTCTAGTTCCTAAATAAGAGTAATCCTAAATGCACACTAATTTCTCAACCCACTAGTCAAATAACTCATATATGAAAGTATTCATGACCTGGCCTCCCCCAAGCCTATGCATAAAATCTATCTATTTCACCATCGTGTTCTCTCTTGGCTCAGATTCAAGTACATATTCGTGTGAGTGAAGAGATGGGAGTCTCTCAAAAATTAAGGAACATAGTATACTCATGTATCCATTTTTTTTGTCACCCTATTAGGCAAGATGTCAAGTGGTTCTTCATGTTGACTAGGAGACTTTAGCTCTAGTCATAAACAACTAAAATGAGGCACTCTATACCATAATGCATCAATGCACATGAATTTAGATGAGGCCCCACTGAACCTGCTACTTGAGTGATTGTAAATGTGATGGTTTTGAGATGCAAATATGGTATGGCAGAAATAGGGACCTAGTTACTAACTTTTTGAGTGCTTTCCTAACAATACATATGTATGTAATTGAAAATTGTATCAATGGCTCCCCCTCTATTTCCTCCTTTCAGGATTATGGAATTATCTCATTAGGATAGACATGTAATAAAGTAAATATCCTCTACATCAATGCTCAAAATCTCATCATCTAGCTAAAATTCTTTAAAGTTAGGATTCCAGTAACTAATCAACCTCTAGAGTAATCTATTGTTGCTTCACATATTGGTACACTTGAAGAACTTAAAAATAACACAATCATGAAGTGCATATAATACAATTTGGTCTCTTAAAGTAGAAATATGGTCAGTTTCATTCTCAAAATCTCTCCAATTAATCAACCTCAATATCTCTGCATAGTCAACATAAAATTTGTAAGTCGGTGACGAAGTTGGATTTTTCCTTTCTCATAAAATTAGGTCATTCTCACGGGCTCTAGTTATAATAGTTGGGCATGCTCATGAGTCTTCTTTTGAGGGTCACAAGGAGGATTTTATACTCACAATCATGCTCAAGGTTGATCAATGATCACACACGAAACCTTGTAATAAGGCCTGGTATCAACTAAAGATAAAAAAAATAAATGAAAACAAAATGGATGAAAATGAAGGTTTGAGATAAAGAGTTACCTAGTCTAAATGATATTGAAATCTAATGGTTGATGCTCCCATAATCTACACTTGAAGTTTGGGGGTAAAAGTGGTTTTTAAAAAAAATGGTAATTCTCCATAGTAAAAAGGTTAAATTAAATTGTTTTACATGTATTTAAGCATTTTCATCACAATTTTCAATATGGAAACTCACTTTTAGTCCTTTTTCCTGTGGATTTTGGCTCAATTTTTTTATACTAATCATTTTAACCTTGAGAAGGATAATTTTAAGATTTGCAAGAGTAAAATGACATCCATTTGGAATTATTTTGCACCAACCCTTTTCACAACTTTGAGGTAAATAGTACTAACCTGGCATAAAGTGATAGGTCTATTGCCCAACATTTTGCACTATTAGCCTTTTTCTTTACCATTACGCCTTAGGGTCAAACCTATCAAGTTGTGGAATTGACCCTATTAGGAAATGAGGAACACTTCCACACTAAAAATAATAGAAGAGGGGAAGAAAAATTTAATCAAGAAATTAAATGATAAAACAAACACACAGTACACAAAGATTTTACCCTGGAAATCCAAACCGGGAAAACCAACATTCCTTGAGCGTTTTTCTCCTTGTTGTTTGGTTCATTCAGAATAAAGGGTTACATGTCTAACCTTGGTCCACACCTAAGACACAATCAACATCATATCATCTTGCTGTACACAAGAACAACCTTGTAGCCAATTCAAATTGCATCTACATGACAAACAACCTCTACGGTTACAACTAAAGATTAGATTCTACAACATTACAACATGCCTTCTTTATAGGATTTACAGTAGGAAAAACCCTAAAGAAAAAGGTCCCAAAAATGGTTACATATCCACGTATATCATTGGTTACAAATTCTGGGAGTCTCAGGAGTTTTTTACAATCGACTACCAAGTCGGATTACCAGTCAACTACAAGTTGGCCTTCATTCGGTTTCCATCGTATGTTGACGTATTGTCGGTTGACCTCTTCAAACTTAACTGGTAGATCCACCTTGACCTTCAAATTGATGTCGAAGTCTTCAAATTCATATTTACTTGGTCAAACCTCCTCAACCTTCAAATTGATGTCGATTCCTTTGACTTCGTCTTTACCTGGTCAAACCACCTCGACCTTCGACTTCAACTGTTAGTCGATCCACCTCGACTAGAATTTCACTGCAAAAAACATAAAAACCCAAGATTATCCCACTTTTTTTTCTTTGTTGAAACTAAGAGACCTCTAAACTCTCGTTCATAGACCCAGGGAAGCAATGCCTATTTCCTCTCTGCACCAAAAGAAATTCACATCACTCACAGACTTGGTCAAAGAGTTTGATATGTTTTCCAACGTGCCTACTTTCTCCAGTAGCACATTGTTTGTTTCAACCATGTCTCTCAAGAAATGGTATTGTACATCAATGTGCTTAGTATTATAATGACGAGCAAGGTTCTTTTCCAAAAATATTTCACTTTGACTATCGCAAATTATCTTCACAACTCTCTGCTTAAACCTGATTCCTAAATACATCCTTTGCAGCCATTCTGATTATTTTCTTCCATGAGTGGCCACCATGTATTCAACTTCTATTGTTGATATATATATGATCGCATATTGCTTACTCATCTAGTTTATTTCTCCACCGAACATTTTGAACACATATCCATTGGTCGAGCTTCATTGATCCAGATCTCCAGCCCAGTGGGCGTCGAAAAATCCATGTAATTTTAACTCACTGTCACCTCCAATTTTTCCTTGGTAGCATATAGCATAATATTTTGTGCCACACAAATACCTAAATACACTCTTGATAGTTGTCCAATCCTCATTCTTAGGTTTCAACATGTATCTTCTCATAACTCCCACTGCATGGGAAATGCCTAGTTGAGTGTAGACCATCTCATACATTAGACAACCAATAACAGTTGCATAGGGAACATGTGCCATGTACTCTATTTCCTCATGTGTCCTTGGACACTGTTCAACAGTTAGCCTTTCTCCCACAGGAATTGGCACCTTCACAGGTTTGCAATCCCGCATGTTGAAACATTTCAATATTGTTTCAATATGCTTTGTCTGGTTCAACCATAACTCTCTAGTTTCTCGATATATGTTGATCTCCAATCCTAGAATTAATTTCGATGCACTAAGATACTTCATGTCGAACTTGGAGGATAACTACTTCTTCACATCCTTTATTGCATCCATGTTGTTTCCAATCAGCAACATGTCATCGACATACAATGATACATATATGAAACACCCATCTTCTTCTTTGGAATATATGCAGTGAGAAACTTTGCTTCTCACAAACCCCAAACTAAGGATTTATGTGTCGAAATTTTGGCACCACATCCTTGGTGATTGCTTTAGACCATAAAAGGGATATTTTCAATTTTCACACCAAATATTTCTTTCCATTTACTACAAATTCTTTAGGCTATTTCATGTATATTTCCTCTTCCAACTCCCCATGTAGGAACATTGTCTTCTTGTCCATATGTTCTATTTCTATTTCAAATGTTGCAGCTAGAGACATTAGTACTCTAATGGAAGTTAATTTTGCAACAGGGGAAAAAATCTCACCGAAGTCGACTCCTTCGACTTGGAAATATCCTTTTTCTACCAATCGATCTTTAAATTTCTCGACTTGACCTGTTGCGTTCATATTCTTCTTGAATACCCATTTTCTACCGACATGATTTATTCTACTAGGTAATTTTACTAAGTCCCATGTCTCATTCTTATACAAGGATTCCATCTCTTTGACCATGGCTTCCTTCAAGAGTTTTTCCTCTACTGAGTCGACTACCTCCCCGACCGACTTGGGCTCATCGTCGATGGTAGTTAACATGAATGTGGAACAAAAGTCAAGAAAAAAATACCTTTCGACTAGTATTCTTATTCGTTCTAACCTCCTTATAACGAGGGTTGGTTGTTGTTAAGCCCTAAATAGTGGCTCATTACCCCTAATTGGGGCATATTAAATTAGTAATGTTATTTTATTTATGTTGGCTTGAGTCCATTAGTTGTAATTGTACCTCCTAGTATCCTATATATACCAATGAGACATTTTTCAGTTGAAATCATCTTGTATTTGGAGATTTATGTGGGGTATAAGGAGGTTGCCCCATAGAAGAAGATTATTACCTGAAATTATCTCTTTTTCAAGGTGTTGAGTACTTATTCTGAGGTTTTTCTATGCTATATTGATATTTGGTTCTTAACATATGGTATCAGAGCTCAAGGTATTGGGGTTTTGCTTCTATATCTAAGACACCTTCGAATTTTTGCTATAATGTTTTTTCTATGATGTTTCAAAAGGAACCCTTTGGAGAATATTTAGTAGATAGATCAAGGTATGTTGGGTGATAATTTCATCTCCTGAGGCCTTATACTTTAGGAGATACAACTTGTGTAAGATAGGGTTTTGGAATCATCCTGAATTGAGTCATCGCAACATTTCTGCTATAAAACATTTTCTGTAACGTTTTAGACCCTGAAATCTGGAGAATATTCATAGAAATTATTCAGTTATCTTTAATAAAAAATTCAGTTTCTGGGTGATCTTAACTTTGTAGATACACCCTGTGGAAGATAGGGTATTTGACTAGTCTCAAGCAGGTGTTCAGGGTAAAAAAATCATAAATTATTCCTAGAGTATCCAATTTGAGTGAGACTAGTTGCATTGGATAGTGGACAATTTATAGTATTTCTGGTACAAGTTTCATAATTTTATACCAATCATTTTGTGCGGGGCATGCTATACAAGTGATATCTCCTAGAAAGGAAAATAATCAGCAAGCTGTGGGGAATTTACCGTAAATTCTACTTGGCACATCCAATTTTGATCAGACCTGTGGCATTGCAGAGAAGAAATATCAGAGAACTACAAAACATAAAATTTCATACCCAGAAGGGCCAAAATTTTGGAGATACAATAAAAGAAAGACTGTCTAGAAGATCCACCTCAAAATCAATGTTTAAAGTGATACTTGGCCAACATGCCACCAAAAAAGGGAAATTCTACACCAAATAAGCCTCCAGAAAATCCTACTTGGACTCTTAATGAAGGTGAAGAAATCCGTAGGGACATAAATGATTTACAAAAGAAGACAGTAACAAAACATGAACTACAAGAGATTATGGATTCAACAGAAGCTAAGTTGGAGGCAATAAATACTAAGATGGATGGTTTAAAAGGGGAGATCATGGAAGGATTGAAAATTTTCCTAATAGAGAGGACACCTGAAAGTGAAAATGTATCCCATGAAATTCATGATGAGGACACAAGGAAGATGAATCAAGAATGGAGAAACTCTAACTTTGGGTTGAAGACCAACCACTTTCCTAAGATCGATATGAGGAAGTTTGATGGAAAGGACCTAATCACATGGATACTTCAGATGGAGCAATTATTTGATCTACATAATGTGCCACATACACAAAAGCTATGGATTGGTTCTTTATATTTACAACCCAATCAATTTTTGTGGTATCAATGGATTTGTTCTCGCAAATCACTCGTCACTTGGACAATTTTCATGGAAGAAATGATAGCACACTATGAGGATACAAGGAGCAATACCTTCTTTAACCAATTGATAAATCTCAAGAAAAAGGGTTCAGTTATAGAGCACATTGAGAACTTCCAAAGATTGAATATAAAGGTAACATATATTCTAGATGAGCACTTGATTGATGTATTCATAGGAACTTTAAGGGATAACATTCAACATGAGGTTCATCTTTGGGAACCCAAATCACTGGAGAATGCATTTAGGGTGGAAAGAAATGTTTAAAGCAAAAATATGGCTATGGATACTAGAAGGACCACTCCTTACATCTATCAAGAGAATAATGTTCCTTCTTCTAAAACACCTCAACCTACCAGGTTGACACCTCAAAAATTGGAGGAAAGAAAAGAAAAAGGTTTATGGTTTAATTGTGATAGCAAGTACAGTAAGGGACATAAGTGTGGTGAGAAGAAACTATTATACATAGATTGTGAAGAGGAAGAAGAACAAGAACAATAACAAGAACCGGCTCAAGATGAAAATGTAGACACAATTTCTTCTGAAGAGTTGACTCCCACGATATCGTGTAATGCATTGGTTGGAATTAGCACTCCTCAAACCCTCAATATCGAAGGATATATCAAAAATAAAAAGGTAATAGTCCTAATTGATTCTGGTAGTACTCATAATTTCATTCACTATATATTAGCCAAAGCTCTCAATTGCTTTGTATATCCAACACTAGAGTTTTAAGTAATGATTGCCGATGGAGGAACTATCAATTGCTCAGAAAAATGCAATAAGATCAATCCTACTATGGGGGGATATGTAATTAATAGTCCAATGATTGATATACCCATGGGTGGTGCTGATGTCATACTAGGAATCCAATGGTTACAATCATTAGGAATGGTGCCTTTTAATTTTCAAGAACTTGTCATGAAGTTTTCATTGGAAGGAAAAGAAATTGAGTTAAGAGGTATCACAGGGAAAATCAGTAAGGTGATAAGCTCCAATGGCATGGAAAAATTATTGAAAAAGGGGTATCAAGGTGTAATTTCATAACTATGCTCACTAGATGTTCAAACATCTAAGCCATCTATTCCCCTAGATCTCCAAGGGATCATTGATAAGCATTTCAAAGTATTTGAAGATATTCCCAAAGGTCTTCCACCCACTTGAAATCATGATCATGATATTCACCTAATTCTTGGGAGTGTTCCTCCTAACATCAGGCCATACAGATACCCTTATGACCAGAAGAGTGAAATTGAGTGCATGGTTGAATAAATGTTAGAGGCTGGCATTATTAGACCTAACCAAAGTTCTTACTCTGCGTATGTGTCCAGATTATAAAGAGCTCAACAATATCACTATTAAAGATAAGTTTCCCATTCCCGTCATTTATGAATTGTTAGATGAACTACATGGAGTAATCTATTTCACAAAGTTGGATCTTCGTTCAAGGTATGATCAGATTAGAATGAAGGAAGAAGATATCCCAAAAACAACGTTACAAACTCATGAAGGCCATTATAATTTTTTGGTCATACCTTTTGGCCTTGCAAATGCACCTTCCACATTCGAAGGGTTGATGAATTCCATTTTCAATCCCTTCCTTCAAAAATTTGTGTTAGTATTTTTTTATGATATACTAATCTATAGCAAGTCTTGGGAGGATCATGTGCGACATGTTGACAAGGTGCGACAACTACTAAAGGAGCAACAACTATATGCCAAACCATCCAAATGTTTCTTTGGGGTGAAGGAGGTAGAGTATTTGGGTCATATTGTATCTCATGAAGGTGTCAAGGTAGACCCTAACAAGATTAAGGCCATGATGGATTGGCCGATTCCTAAAACATTGAAGAATCTTAGAGGATTTTTGGGTTTGACAGGTTACTATTGCAAGTTTGTTCAGAACTATGTAAGAATAGAAGCACCTTTAATGACACTAACTAAGAAGGATGCATTTTCATGGACTCTAGAGGCAACTAAGGCTTTTGAACAACTTAAAGAGGTGATGTGCAAATATCCTATCTTGACCACTCCAGACTTCACAAAAACCTTTATTGTGGAATATGATGCTTTGGGAAATGGAATTGGTGATATCCTAATTCAAGAAAGAAGGCCCTTGGATTTTGAAAGTTGAACACTCAAGGGAAAGGACTTACACAAACCCATTTATGAGAAGGAAATGATGGAAATACTACATGCATTGAAGAAATGGAGTCCTTACCTAATAGGTAGGCACTTCAAGGTCAAAACAGATTATGATAGTCTTAAATACTTCTTAGAACAAAGACTATCTTCAGAAGAACAAAAAAAATGGGTGACCAAGATATTGGGTTATGATTTTGATATCTTCTATAAAAAAGGGAAGAAAAATGTTGTGGCAGATGCACTCTCAAGAAAGGATTAATATGTGGAGGCGTTTCTATGTGTTATATTGATCGTCCAACCCGATTGGATAATAGAAGCAAAGGATGAATGGAAGAATGATGAAAAAGTGTGGACTCTCATTCAAAGGTTGCAGCAGGATTCCAATGCATCAGATACATTTACATGGAAAAATGATTCACTATGGTACACAGATCGCTTATATTTATGTAAGAACTCCCAACTCAAACAAAAGGTACTGTTGGAATTGCACACCTCTCCAGTAGGAGGGCACTCAGGATTTTTGAAAACCTACCATAGGGTCAAGAAGGAATGTTTTTTGGAGGTCCTTAAAACTGATGTTCAAAGGTTTGTCACAGAATTTTTGGTTTGCCAACAAAATAAGGTGGAAACAATTAAGACCCTAGGTCTTTTACAACCATTAGCTATCCCAAGTCAGTGCTGGGAGGAGGTTTCCATGGATTTCATAACAGGGTTACCAAAGTATGAAGGAAAGAGTGTCATCATGGTGATTGTTGATAGACTCACCAATTATGCACACTTTTGTGCACTCTCTCATCCCTTCAAAGCCAGTACAGTTGCCATCGCATTCATGGAGACAGTTCAAAAGCTACATGGAAGCCCAAAGATTATTGTAAGTGACATAGATCCCATCTTCACTGGACATTTTTGGACAAAATTGTTTTCTTGTTTGGGTACTAAATTGGCTCATAGCTCATCCTATCATCCTCAATATCATGGAAAAACCGAGATAGTGAAACAAATTCTGGAAGGCTGCCTTTGTTTCTTTGTCTCTGATAAACAAAAACAATGGTTCAAATGGCTACCCTTGGCATAATGGTGGTATAACACTTCCTTTCATACTGCAACAAAAATGACACCATTTTTGACACTCTATGGATACCACCCTCATTCCATCACTTCTTCTCTAAAAGAAAAATCTAAGGTTCAAGCAGTGGAAGATCACATCGAGCATCAAAAACAAGTTCTCCAAATCTTAAAGGACAACCTGACCATGGCACATAATCTCATGAAACAACAAGCAGATCAACATCGTAGTGAAATAAGTTTTGAAGTAGGGGATTGGGTGTTTTTAAGACTACAACCATACAAACATATGTCCGTCAAGCAATCCAAGAAGGATAATAAATTATCACCAAAGTATTATGGCCCTTATAAGGTGTTGCAAAAGATTGGTACTATGGAATACAAATTGGAGTTGCCTGCATCTTCACAAGTACACCCATATTTCCATGTTTCATGCTTAAAGAAGGTTATAGGTGAAAAGATACCAGTTCAAACTATATTTCCAGAACTTGAAAAGGAAGGAAAAATCATATTGGGTCCTGAAGCCATCACTGACACAAGAATTCGTGAGTTGAGGAATATATCCATTTCAGAGTATCTTGTTAAATGGAGGAAACTACCGACTGAAGATTCCACTTGGGAAAATGAGTCTTTTATACAGAAGCATGTTAAGCCCTAAATAGTGGCTCATTACCCCTTAATTGGGGCATATTACATTAGTAATGTTATTTTATTTATGTTGGCTTGAGTCCATTTGTTTTAATTGTACCTCCTAGTCTCCTATATATACCAAGGAGACATTTTCATTTGGAATCATATTGTATTTGGACATTTATGTGGGGTATAAGGAGGTTTCCCCCTCGAAGAGGCTTATTACCTGAAATTCTCTCTTTTTCAAGGCGTTGAGTATTATTCTGAGGTTTTTCTATGCTATATTGATATTTGATTCTTAACAATTGTTCCACCTCTTCTTCTGATTCAGTCGAATCATCTGAACCATATTCTTCGTTCCTTAATTCAAACTGCACTATCTCTGGGTTATTTTTGGTCTGAACAATTTCTTCAAGCTCGGACTTACTTTTGAATTCTCTAAAGACCAAATATCGATTGTACACTATTTTCCTTGATGCAGGATACCATAGTTTATGTTAGCACCAAAAGTCACCTCTGGATTGCGACATAGGTAAGTCTGATATCCATCAGTTTTGTATGTCATAATGAATTAATAAGGGTGGTCGAATGGGTGCAGACCCAAGAGAATATCGCTTTAACTCAGAATCATGGACCAGGAAAAACATAAGCAAGTGAGGTCTTGATCTAACTCTAGTCAGGAATTTGAGTTTAAAATGAGAAGAGGGAAGACTTGGTGAGAAAATTTAAGAGTATGCTATGGACATCCGGTCTTCTAGCAGCCTAAGTAAGAAAAGCTTCAAGAAAAAGATACTCTTGGACCCGAAGTTTCAGACACTAAGATATGCCTAAACGACACAATTATAACATCACGATGATCAAACCTACATCAAAATTCTACTGTAACAACTCGACTGGATTTTCCAATTCTGAGCTACTTAGTGTAAGAGGGAAAAGATAACACAGGAAACTGATTAAAACTGGTGAAAATATTGTAGTGATCAAACCTACATCACAACAACATAACTAACCTCAACTGGATCCTCCAATTCTGAGTGTTTTAACACAATTGTTTACATAGATACATAAATAAGTTGACTTTCATTAAACAAGAAGTCTCAAATACATATGCATAATCAGAGGAACCAATGCTTCCTCAAAACTTTACAATACAGGAGCCTCGCTCAACCATCGACCACCACTACAAAATATCAAAATTGAGTATAAATACTCATAATTGCTCATGGACCTCAGGGATATGGTCAGGCCACTACATTCAAAGCTTTGCATTTCCTCCTTCTCCTGTCAGACTGCACATGTTTTCCTCTGTCAGACGTGAAATTAAAACAGTATGGACTTTGCAGGAAAACCCATTTACACAGGAGCTCTGGGATGTTAGCTACCTGTCACGACCATCCTTTCTTGATTTCCATTAATGGGGTGAAATGAGGCTTCAACCACCACCCCCTATTTCCATTAACTACCTTCATTGGGATCAGGATGAGTTCTGACATCCATGAATACCCCAGGCAGTGCCCTGACTTATTCAAATCAATCTTGGTGCTTCGAGCCCTGCTGCTCTTCTTCTACAATCAATACATGTGCTTTCAACCCTTTGGCACAACTCCTTTCCATTTCCCCATCCTTGCATGTGACCTTGGGCTGCGACCATGTGCCTAATTCCCAGATGCTAGTTGGGATTTCATCTATCGAGAGTTTCCACACTCCTACCTTTAGGTATTTCGATCCATGAAACCACGACATCTCTGATCAGGTGCCATGTGATCCTCTGGATCGGATGACTCCCATGAATCCTGAGTTTTGGGACTTCGACATATCGACAATCGACACTTAGGGACATCAGGACATAGTCGATCGTCATTTCGAGACTTGGGGCTTCGCACCCTGCTCCATGTTGAAACCCCCAAAATGTGAAATCGTGATTTCGCTTATCTACTGCCACGTGCTCCCCTAGTTGGATGGCTTAGATCATTTCGCAACTTTTCATTTCACGAGTCTTCAAGACTCTACCTTCTTACTTTCCCGACTCATGAAATCACAAAAAGCCGATCCAACGGTCCAACTTTCTCCTTTGATCAAGGACTGCGATCTTTTCGCGATTTCACATTTTGGGAGTCTATAATGTGATCGACTCTCAACCTCATGATTCATGAAATAACGACTATGTTGATCATGCACCACATGTCCCTCTGAAATGAACGGCCCAGATCTCACGATTTTGGGCCTTGGTATGATGCTAAACTTTGTGCAACTCTGTAATCTCGATTGCCCGATGGTCGTCGATCTAATTATCTTTGGATTCGACGACTGAGACTGAGCTTGTTCTTGATGGATTTTCGCCGACCTGGTATGTGCATGCCTTTGCATAATCGCGCCCCGAATTTGGATAAAAATGCATATGATGGGTTTTTAAACCCCTTTTCTCACATTTGGTCACCCAATGGCCAACTTCAAAGGAAAAACATCCCCTTGCAAGAATAAGTGCTAACATTAGGCTCCATGGGGGATAGAGTCCTCCCTGCGAGGCTCTAAGATCTCTTTTTGCAGTTCCAACCGCCTTTTGTTGGGATATGGAGTCAAGATCAAAACACATTGTTGAAAATATAGGTCGAAATTAAAAACAAAAATAAACACACATGTTCAAAGGAGCTTATTTATGTACAATCCTAAATTAATAAAATTTTACATAGTGCTAGGTGAAAGAAAACTTACACCATAGCCATTCAAGTAACTTCCTAACTGGAAGGTCCTTCACTCTGTCGATGATTTATAACAAGTAATGCAACCATGACAACAAAACAATTACATTCTTTAGCTTTCCTCCTAATGTTGGGGTCAGGATAAAGTTGGGCAGTTTGAAAAAATGAAGGAAATACAACTCCGTGTATTCCTTCATAGGTTCATATTCCAAGCGACAAACTCCAGAAAATTGGTAACAAACTACCTTCTCTACAACATAGTTGCTCACACATTATTGGATGTTTCTGGCAAGCACAGGGGAATGAGAAGTTGATGCAGACTGACTGATTTTAGACGATGGCTTCTCACTTACAGGCTATGGTCAGGAGATAAACCACCCCTTCTGATGTTCCTCTGGTTCTTCTTCATGGCTTTCCCAAGGGTCAGATTCATAATAATCATAAACAGGACCCGTGGCAAAACTCTGCTCTTCATCTTGTTGCTTAGTGTCTTCGACAGGTCCAGGATAGTTGATTTCTTTGTAATAATTTTCATTAATGAATAGAGGATAGGGTTCTGCTATATTTTCTTGGAAATACTGCATATCCATCTCATAATCTGATTTGTAGCTGTCATACACAGGTTGGTTGCTCCTCGAGTCAACAAAATGTGATGTGGGGCTCTGTTGCTCCTCATCTGAATAATCATCAATGCTTGGGGAAGTAGGTACATCAGGAGTAGGATGCAAGGCCTCTATAACTATGAAATCTTCAATGCTTTCATCATCGATAGGGCTGTCAAGAAAATCAACCTCAAGAACTGGAAAATCCTCTGTGCTTTCTTTAGATTCTAACCTTTCTAACTGGGAAGAGATATATTTTACCAGTTCCATCAAGTCACCCAGGGCATCTTCTTCCTCCATATGGTCCTCATCCTTATAGTATTCATTAGAAACAACCATATCTTGATCATGGCCTTCACATTCCTCACAGAAGTTATGAAAAATTAACTCAGAGGAATAGAACTTTTGACAACACCTATTTAAAACTGCATGAAACTGCTCCAGGGAGGAGATGCTAGATGGGGGCAAGGACCGATACCACTCACGGGCATCCCCATCCAATGAGAACATGAACATCTTCATTAAAACATTCTCATGATGTATCTCCCACTGATGCATGAGTTCATGAAGCTCATGGAGATGCTGAGCAGGGTGGTCCTCTTTACGTTCTCTAAATATGGGCAAATAATCAACCCATTCATCCACAGTAGGGACAACATTAGGAAAACCAGAAACAACAAAAAAATCAAAAGGGGCAAACCTCCGAGCCAAGATTTTTTCCATTTCAAACCAATGGAGTCGTGGATCGATCCTTTAATCATGGAGTGTCTAGGTGAATCACGCACATATTTGAATGTGTCTGGTCTTTGCTCACAATCAAAGGCCATATCCTATTGTTTTCGTTCCCCCAGAGAACTTCTCAAGCTGAGAAAACAACTACTAAAACCCTTCTCAAGAAAGCTCCTCTGGGTTAGCTTTCAGGTGTGCTAAAAGTAGCCACAAGTGAAACAATGAAGTGGAAACAGTGGAGTCACCACAGTGGAGTCGCCAGGTGCTCAGTTGAAATCTTTGATGTACTAGGTAAGCTTTGTCATTCAATCCAAGGGAAAATCTTCAATTTCGTCCCTAGCAACGACGCCATAAATGTTAGCACCAGAATCCACCTCTGGATTGCGGCAGAGGTAAGCCTGATACCCATAAGTTTTATATGTCACAATGAATGCATAAGGGTGGTTGAATGGGTTTAGACCCAATAGAATATCTCTTTAACTCAGAATCCTAGACCAGGAAAAACATAAACAAGTGAGGTCTTGATCTAACTCCAGTCAGGACGTTGAGTTTAAAATGAGCAGAGGGAAGACTTGGTGAGAAAATGTAAGAGTCTTCTATGGACATTTGGTCTTCCAGCAGCCTAAGGAAGAAAATATTCAAGAACAAGATCCTCTTGGACCTAAAGTTTCAGACACTAAGATATGCCTAAACAACACAGTTGCAACAACACGATGATCAAACCTACATCACAATGCTATTGTAGCAACTTGATTGGATCCTCCAATTCCTAGCTACTTAGTGTAAGAGGGAAAAGATAACACACGAAACTGATTAAAACTGGTGAAAATATTGTAGTGATCAAACCTACATCACAACAACATAACTACCCTCGACCGGATCCTCCAATTCCGAGTGTTTTAACATAGTTGTTTACAAAGATATGGAAAGAATTTGGCTTTCATTAAACAAGAAGTCTCAAATACATATGCATAACCAGAGGAACTGGTGCTTCCTCAAAACTTTACAATACAAGAGCCTCGCTCAACCATTGACCACCACTATAAAATATCAAAATTGAGTATAAATACTCGAAACTGCTCATGGCCCTCAGGGATATGATCGGACCACTGCATTCAAAGATTTGTGTTTCCTCCTCCTGTTAGACTACACATGTTTTCCTCTATCATACGTGAAATTAAAACAGTATGGACTTTGCAGGAAAACCCATTTACAGAGGTGCTCTGGGCTGTCAACTAGCCTCCATGACCATCCTTTCTTGCTTTCCATTAATGGGGTGAAACAAGGCTTCAACCACCACCCCCTATTTCCATTAACTTCCTTCATTGGGATTGGGATGAGTTATAACATCCATGAATTCCCTAGGCGGTGCCTTGACTTATTCAAATCAATATTGGCACTTCAATCCATGCTTCTCTTCTTCTGCAATCAATATATGCGCTTTCAACCCTTTGGCACAACTCCTTTCCATTTCCCCATCCTTGCCTATGACCCTGGGTTGCAACCGTGTGCCTAAATTCCAGGTGCTAGTTGGGATTTCGACTATTGGGAGTTTCCACACTCCTTCCTTTAGGTATTTCAATCCACGAAACCGCGACATCCATGGTCAGGCGCCATGTGATCCTCTGGATCAGACGACTCCCATGAATTCTGGGTTTCGAGACTTCGACATATCGACAATCGACACTTTGGGACATCAGGACATAGTCGATGAACATTTCGGGACTTGGGGCTTCGCGCCTTGCTCCATGCTAAAACCCCCAAAATTCAAAATCACGATTTCACTTATCTGTTTCCACGTGCTCCCCTAGTTGGATGGCTCAAATCATTTCATGAATTTGCGTTTCGCGAGTCTTCAAGACTCTACCTTCTTACTTTCCCGACTCACGAAATCCCAAAAAGCTGATCCAATGGTCCAACTTTCTCCTTTGATCAATGAATGCGATCTTTTTGTGATTTCACATTTTAGGTGTCTTTGATGTGATCGACTCTCGACCTCCCAATTCACGAAATCGTGACTATGTTGATTGTGCGCCACATGTCCCTCTGAAATGAACGGCCCAGATCTCACAATTTCGGGCCTTGGTCTGATGCTAAACTTTGCACAACTCTGTAATCTCGATCGCCCGATGGTCACCGATCTAATTATCTCTGGATCCGATGGCTGAGACCAAGCCCGTGCTTGATGGATTTTTGCCAACCAGGTATGTGCGCACCTTTGCATAATCACGCCCTGACTTTGGATAAAAATTCATATGGTGGGTTTTTAAACCCCTTTTCTCACATTTGGTCATCCAATGGCCAACTTCAAAGGAAAACCATCCCCTTGCAAGAATAAGTTCTAACCGTTTATATCCTTTTATTCCTTCTTTGTATCCAATGAAAATGCACTTGAATTCCTTTGATGCAAGAGCATCACCATCAACATTCAATGAGACCAAGTGGAGGACAAATCAACATCCTGTGCGCACATTCAAATTGGTTTTGGATTCCAAGGAGAGCGCGCCACTTTAATGTTTTGAAAATATTGTAATTAAAAGCCTATAATATTTTGAGGCATGAGCCATTGTAAACAATCCATGAGATTGAAATTTATTTAATTCTCAAAGGATTGTACAGATTTGGAGCATCAACTCATATCTATATTGTAAATGATCATTTATTTGTAATAAGATTAGTGGTAGAATTCTTTAATTATGATGTGAAAGCACTAGAGTAGTCAGAAGGAAGGCTCAAGAAGCCCCTACATGTATAAATATATGTAATCTATGCCCAATAGAGGCTGCTGAAGTTATTATCATTGCTGCTGAAAATTGTTGTTGTTGTTGTTGAGAAAGAGAAGCTCAAGAGCTGTTGGAACTCTTGTAAATGTTTTGTTGAAGGAATATAATAGAGGATATTTGCTTCACATGGTTGAGTTTGCTTATCTCTAAGTTATTTGGGTAAATTTTGTGTTATCTTTTCTCTGTGTTTATATGGCTATGTGTGTATTTCATGGTTGAATGAATGAACCTTTGATGTTTTATAAGTTTCAATTGTTTCTCATTTGAAATCCTACTGCAAGGAGTGCACAGTGGTCGCATAAGGAGTTCTAAGGCATAGTCATTTTCATACTCAATAACTCAGGAGATATATAGTGAATTTCATAGAGTGAGTGCAAGGAGTGCACATATACTCGTTGGAGTATAAAAGATTAAGGAATAGACCTGTGCAAGGCATGCACAGGGAAAACACTTAGTGAAGTGTTAAAAGAGTCTGAAGGAGAGCGAGTGCAAGGAGTGCACAAGAAATTTTTCTAAGTGTCAAGCTCAAGAGAAGTAGCGCAAGTGTGTGCCAGAGCCTAAGTCCTTTAAAGTTCTCAAATCTCAGGAGGGATAGTGAGATTTAGTTCTTGAAAGGAAGAATCCCTTTTGTTTGGAGGATGAGAGGACAAGATCCATTCGGGAGGAGTCAGAGTTTTTCACAACCATTAGATATGGAGAAGGTGTGCATGTGTTAATCCTTTAAGTCCTCCAGACTTCATGAATTCAACAGTTTTAGGGTGTGTGTTGTGGAGGAGACAAATTTCCTGAAGTCCCGCAGTCCGAAGTTAATATGGACTGTTGGTCGACAGGGGACACGTGTCTGCAGATAAACAATTATCTGTAAGTCTGACAATCCGGGAGAACAAAGGTGTAAAGTGTTTTGTTTCAAACACTCCCAAAGGCCGAAGTAGATCTCAACCATCTATTGAGAGAGACACGTGGATCATGGATCCATGTTAAGGTCCTAACCCACACATAGGTAGATCAATGTATTCGGATGTAATAAAGGTCAATATTAATAAGACCTTTCAATAAAATAGAATAAGGCGGATGTAAGAAGACCTAATAGAAGCTTCCACTTCTAGAAGGATATTCCTCTAGATGCTTCTCTTAATAGACATATTTAGTATAAATAAGGGGCAAGGGTATGTGAACCCTAGCTTGGATATTATTGTAACAGAGCACTGCTTGACTGGAGGTTGCCCCCTCGAAGAGGCCTGTGAACATTGCTATCTGAATCAAAGTGTTGTTTTTGTTGCTATTTCGTATATCATTTCTGTGTATTGTGAAGATTATGCTGGATATTTTACTGTTATTATATCATTTCTAGCATTTCATTTCTGTTTTGCATATTTTATATATCTGGTATCTTGCAAGTGGTATCAGAGCACTTTCCTTGGCAGAAATTGTGGGTATTTTTTTTCCAGGGTAGAGACGTATTCCGGCGTCTTTAAGCCACAGAGATCTGTCGTTACACGCATAAACCCACGGTTGAGGGATTCATACATGTAGGAAATACAAATGGTTATTAAGCGCACATCTGTTGGCCAGCCTTGTAACCCCTGTTGGTACCCCTTCTAGTGGTAGCGCATTAGAAAGCACCTGTGTACAGATCGGCCTAGATTTCCTGAAGCCCTCTTTAGATAAACCTATCGACCGCCAGACTACTATAGTGTCACCGAGAACATCACTCGGGAAGATACTCTCTAGTACCTGGGTAGTCGGGTAGTACGGCTAAGGGTATGATCTATCCTCCTTAGTTAGTGCCCTGAGATATTGGGCTGAGTACTACTGTTGGATCCCGCATGTATATCAGAGAGCTATAGCATAGGAAAAACCCTTGTCTGTAGAACCCTTGAATACCTAACCCTTGGGGAACATAAACAACAACATAAACAAATTAAACCAGCGAGATCTATTGACGCGCATCTGTGTTGACGTTGCTAAGTAAATACTCTCTGGTTCAGAATTTGGGGATTTCAGCACTGCAACATTCTTCAGACCAAAGTATAACCCCGCAGCTGTAAAAAAAAAATAAAAAAATTTCATCATTATTATTCATCATTATTATTTTTCATCATTATTATTATTTGAGACCTATTCCATTAGACTCATCTCTTCCCCCTTGTCACATTCATCCATATCATTTTTCGGCAAAAAATTTCTGACCCCGCCTGCTCCCATTTTTTCACCATTATTTGAGACCTATTCCATTAGAATCATCTCTTTCCCCTTGTCACATTCATCCATATTATTTTTCTGCAAAAATTTCTAACCCCGCCCGCTCCCTTTCCAGTGCACCCATCATCATGGCCCATACCTGTAGCCAAGAACTAGATTCTCACATCAACACCTTGGAATTTGGTTTCCTTAAGACCCAACAAGAAGTGAAACAACTCAGTGCTACTATTGCCTCCCGTGATGCCTCCATAAATGCCTCCATAAATGCATCCATCCATGTAGCCGTGCCATCTGCAATGGCGGAAGTAAAAAATGAACTTGAATCTGTCTTTGTATCACTCTGCACCAAACTCAAAATCCCTCTCGACGACTCTTTAGATGATGCACATAAAAAGACTGAAGGTGAAACTTCTTCCCATTCCTTTCAACCACATCACTTTCAAAGGGACATACGCCTTCCGTGGGTGGATGTAACCA
>ML787518.1:593302-616575 GCA_009831015.1 Picea engelmannii | reverse complement strand
GCTCGACTGGAGGTTTCCCCCTCGAAGAGGCCTGTGAACATTTCTATCTGAATCAAAGTGTTGTTTCTGTTGCTATTTCGTATATCATTTCTGTGTATTGTGAAGATTATGCTGGATATTTTACTGTTATTCTGTCATTTCTATTATTTCATTTCTATTCTATATATTTTATATATCTGGTGTCTTGCAATCCATCCCTTTTCCAGTTCGACACCTCAGAGGGTTTGGAGTGTTGTGTTGTGAAAAGCTTCGAAGCCCAAAGCACGAATAAATGTTGGTCGTTGATCCGAGGTGGATGGAAGTCATCTGATATGTTAGTTCAGATTTCACACATCTGGAAGTATTTCATGTTGGGGCAGGGAAAAATCTCAAAGTCCAAAGTCTTAAAACCTCTGTGAGCCATAGATCTCAACGTAAGGCGTGAATCATTGGTCCCCACTATTGTTCGGTTTTTCACGAATTCGGTGTTTGGGAGAATTGTTATGTGTTGTAGTTGGAACTCCTGAAGCCCAGAGCTCCAAAGTGTTGGATTTCTTACGGGTTAAGATCTTAGCCCACGGTTTTGGCTTGAGGTCACGTGGATTCCTCCAAGGAAGAGATAAGACCCTCGTGAATGTGAATTTGCGGGAAGGGAAAAGAGAAAAGGCCCGTGGTAGAGTATTTCAAGGGTTGATCAAGGACCCAAGATCTAATTAAGCTCCCTTGATTGAATGATCCTAGACCAGGAGTTCGTGCAAGCCTCATTAGTGGTGGGGGTTTGCATCAAGTGGTATCCGAGCTTGATTTTTTTTTTCAGATAGTAGGCAAAGAAGGATATTTTTCTGATATCATCAAGTGGTATAAAGAGTAGGAAAATAATATTCATGAGAAAAAGAAAATTTAGAATAATGCCACCGAGAAGACACAGAGAGAGACATGTAGTCAATGCAGCCATGGAAGAGGAAATGAGACAACTTCATGGAAGGTTGGGCGCTATGGAGACAAAAAAATAAGATCACCTGCAACTAGTGATGTGAGTGAAGTTGAAAGTGAATATGTAGAAGCAGAAGAAGTTTTAGGAGAAAAAGCAGCAAAGGAGCGACTGCTGAGAGTTGTTGTCAAGCTAGGAGCCAGAGAAAAAATAGAAGTCCCGATGTATGAAGGTAATTTAAATGTATAATAATTTCTTGAATGGATAAGTGCTTTAGACAATTACTTTGACTATGAGGAAATTGATGATGAGAAGAAGGTAAAGCATGCAGTGACCACATTGAAGTGACATGCAACTTTAAGGTGGGACGAGTTGCAAGGTGACAAGAGGAAAGGTAAGACCAAAATTAAGAGTTAGGATAGAATGGTAGCTAAGCTCAAGGATAAATTCATACCCAAGTATTATTAGTTAAATATGTTCAGGAAGTTGAAAAATCTGAGAAAGAAAGGTTTTTCAGTGAAAGAGTATATCGAAGAATTTTATAAGTTGAACATAAGAGCATGACACAGGGAGAATGATGAAGAAAAAGTTGCTAAGTACATTAATGAATTGGGGTACGAAATACAGTATGAGATTAGCATGATGACAATGAGAATTGTGGAAGATGATTATCAGGTAGCCCTGGAGGCAGAAGAAAAGTCGGCAAGGAAGCAAAGTCAAAGGAACAGAGGAAAGAGGCCTAACAGAGGAAGAGGAATCGTCAGAGAGAAGTTCCAGAAACCCAGAGGAGAAGATGGAAAATATAGCAGTTAGACATAAAGAGGAGGAATTTCTAGAGGAGGACACTATGGAGGAAGAAATTATTTTCCCAGAGGTAAAGGAAGAGGCATAGGAGGAGAAGTGAAGTGTTATGCCTATGGAAAAACAAGGCACATGTCTTGGGAATGTCATGAGAAGAAGAATGAAGGAGGCGGAGAAGCTCACATTTCCGAGGCATGAAAGAAGAACGTGGAGACATAAATGAATGCATAAGCAGTGAAATAAGGAATATTACTCATGATGAGGAAAGATCTCGTAAAGTCATAGAAAAAGGTACGAGAACTAGTCCAGAGGAACAATTTGTTTAGAACTGCTTACAAGACCAGGTATAGGGTATGCAAGGTGATCATAGACAGTGGGAGCATTGATGACTTGGTATCCATAGAAATGGTGGAAAATATAAAGTTGGAGACAACTACACATCTGAATCTGTACAAGGTGTCATGGTTGTAGAAAGGACATCAAGTCATGGTAAGTCGAAAATGTTAAGTTGAGTTTAAAATAGGTGGTTATAGAGATGAAGTTTTATGTGATATCATACCTATGGATGTTTGTCATGTTATGTTGGGGATACCGTGGAAATATGACATGAATGTCATACATGATGGGAGGAAGAATACTTATACCCTTGAGAAAATGGGTGTAAACATATGTTGTTGCCAATAGAATATAAAGGAGTCAAAGACCAGAAAATACATTTTGTTGTTGTAGGTAAGTTGAGAGTCATCCATACAAGCACTTCTATGAATGATTTGCATGTAGAATTTCATGAGTTATTGTATAAGTTTTTTTGGGCACAGGCCCATTTTGGGAAAAAGGCCATTTGTTGAGAGAAAAGCATGAAGTGGAAGAAAAGACAACTGGAAGGAAAAACAACATGTGCGAGGGAAGCATGTGAGCTGCGCATGCAAGGGAGACCTAACTACATTAGGGTTAGGGTTTTTGCAAAATATTGTAATGGTTGATAAGCCAAGAATATGTATAAGTAGTACTTAGATGGTCTAGGGAGAAGAGACACCAGAGGGGAAAGGAGAGAAAGGCTATAACTGCAACATTTTGTACGTTGATGAGCTAGGGAAGAGTCGAGCAACTTGATCTCGAGGGATAGATTGTATGTTGAGGATCCTGGTGCGGTCTAGTCATCCTCATAGGGATTGAGAAGATTGTTGAGATTGTAATATCCAAGACTGTAAACACGCACGATGGGAGATATTGTTGAGACATAATAAAAGAGCTTGAGAGACAAAACTTTGTGGACATATCCCGGGAGGGGGTGAAACACAGTAGAACTTGTTTTATGTGACTAAATATTATGCATCTTCTTTATTGTTAATGATTAAATGTTAGATGAATGAATGAAGAAACTAGTTAGATATGATATTTCACATGCATGACTAAGAGTGGATGATTAATTAAGATAGTAGACTAAATAAATGAACATAAAAAGGTACAATCATATATCCCCACTTATTCCTAGGCTGCAAGCATCTAAGTATTGTAGCCACCCATAGAACTATCTCGGGTGAGATTGTGCAGTGCACCCTGTGTACTATGTTTCCTTCTAGTTTACCAAGGGGGTCGATAGTTTTAGAGGGATTTTGTTGGAAGCTTGTTAAATATGAACCTGGTTCAAATTAAGACAGTAAGGTAAGATGAGAGTAGATAAATCAGTTAAACCAACAAATGATTTCATTTCGGGTTGGAACATAATGGGATTGAGTGAATAAGATCTGCTGAAGAAGCGTAAAAGAATGTTAGATCTGGCGACAAAATGTTAAAAGAATGAGAATATAAGATGGGATGTTGAGACCGTGGAACCCAACGGAGGTAGAGATAAAGAGTTGGTTGAAAAAAAAGGAGTCGGAGTTTGCATAGAAAGATAACAAAAACTCGAAGTTAACACCGCGCCAATATCTAGACAAGTACGTATTCAATGACTTGCATGAAGTATTTTTCTGTGATTTCCCACATGTGTTGCAGGAGTGGATATTGATGTTGAAAGAAAACCACCCTACAAATTGAATCATACATCTAGAGTGGAATCCTATGGATATCGCTCAGTTACAACAAGTTGACAATAAATTTACGCGTGCAGTAGATTTTTGGTTAGACAACATTGTTGCATGATTTATCATAGAATTTGGAGTAGATACTACAGAGTATTACAACGTAGTAGAGCAAGATTTCCTGAAGGGACCTCTAGGTAGGTATATCAAATCATTATATAGTTCCATTAAGATATTACTATATAATAAATGTGTAATCACAATGGCCTCAGACAGATAAATTTCCCTGCTTGCATGGGGGAAGAGGGGAAGCACTGACAAGAGATGTAGAAATGGAGGAAGAAATGAATAGAGGAAAGAAGGAGGAGGCATTGGATCCAATCATGATGGAGGAAGACCAGATCAAGATGATCATGGAAACAACTGGAAGAATGCGTAGTGGAGTACCCTACCAATATAAGATGAACAACAAGAAGAAAGCCATAGCCATGAGGGAAGGCTTGACAAGTGATGAAGAAGAGGTAGAAGATCTTCGGGTTGTAGATAAGATTGAGTAAATCATGCATGAGACATATGAAAGGAAGAAAAGAGGTCCAAGAACATGAAAATAAGGCAACACTCCTATCCATATCAGTGTCAATGTGGAACCCATAAACCCATGTGTGACTAATACACCAATAAGAACACCACCATTTAGACAACCGAATTTTAGAATGAAGACAACAATAAGTACATATAGTCAAGGAGAAACAACTGGAGGAGCCAATTCACGAAGTGGTAGCCAAGTATCTACACCACGTAGAGGTAGTAGTTCAACATTCAGGATGGCAGGACATCATCCCACCATCAGATTACCAGAATTCAAGGGAGAGACGTCGGAGGACCCTGAGAAGCACTTGTTCATTTGTGAAAATATTTGGGAAGAAAAACAAATCATAGATGAGGACACTAAACTTGTGCAGTTAGCCATCACGCTAAGAGATCGCACATTGGATTGGTACATGTTCTTAATTGCAAACAGTCCACCAAGAACAACCCGAATGATTGTGGATATCAAGAAGCTATTGATAAATGAATTCTAGAAGCCTATCTTAGAGTATCAATACATGAATGAGATGATAGAGATCAGACATAAACCAGGAGAATCTCTGTGGGAGATTGACCAGAGATTCAAACGATTGAAGGGAAAGCTAAAGTATGTCATGAAATACATGCATCATAGGCATCTATTTGTCAACTCGTTGCTACCACATTTGAAATACCCTTTGAGACAGTAGAATACCCATGAAGAGGATCTACAAGCATTCCTACAAATGGAAGAGAACCGATATCAGAAGACATATTTAACCATAAAGGAGCTGAAGGAGGATTTGAAGAACTTAACATTTCAACTAAACCAGAATAGGAGTAAGGACAAGAGAGAAGTTAATTGGTGTACCACATGTAGGACATAAGGACACCACAAGATTGAATGCCCAACATTTGTACAGTACATGACAACATGATCTCCAAACACTTTTCTATCAGAAGGACTATGGTTTGAGATATGTAAGACATAGGGGCATGATCCATATCACTATCCAATGATGAAAAAATACCATACGATGCCTAAGATTTCATATTGAAACTTTTGCAAGTCAGTAGGCCATGATGAAAAATATTGCAGGACAATGGAGCTTATGTGGGAACGAACATTAGATACCTATAGGGTGTAGGAATATATGATGACAAGGAAAGTTGTACCATCGTTTAAACAAGTACCAGCCCCATATAACATTTCTCCACAACAATATAACACTCTAAAACCATAGTAAAATACCACACAACCATAGTATAATCCCACACAGTATAACCATGCACCCTAGTACAATGCATTGCAAGGATATCGAGCTAGCTACAAAGGTGGAGGATGAGGTAGAGGAGGATTTGGAAGAGTCAGAGGACCGATGGAATGTCATAATTTTCAACAACTAGGACATTATGCAAGAGAATGTCCACTTCCACCTGCGACATGTATGTATTTTCGTGCATCAGATCATGACACAGAAGATTGTCTGACACTATTGGGGAAGATACAAGAAAAGAGAAATCATAATAATCAAAATGTCCAGTTGATTTCTGCAGAACAAAGAGAGGATGGAAGAAATATCAACATAGTTATGCACAGAGGAGATAAGACAGGAAATGACGCATTAAGACAAGATCCAACACAACACCAGTGGGTGAAGAAGAACGTCGAACCACAAAAGTTGTTTGATGTGTAGAACAAAAAAAGGAAATACAAGCAATCTAGACAAGAATTGTTGAAGCCATATATTGCATCTACATCAAATTCACATCATACTCAGGACGTACCAATGTATAAGATTCCTTCCTCGTTGGATCATACTAATGGAGTGAAACCTCTAGGACAAGTAAGTACCATAAAGACTATTCCCCAATCCCGTGTTAAGCTATTAAATGAACAATCATCTGTTAAAATTTTGAAAAATATGCTATAAAGATGTAACTCAGAGGCAAAGGGGAAATTAGAACAGAAAACAGTCAATCACCTTCATACACAAAGGAGGACAAGCAGGGAATTCAGATTAAATTCTAACATTGGAGATTTCAATATAGGGGACATCATACTAGATTTAGGATATGAGGTGAATGTGTTACCCAAGAAGACATGGAAATGTATGGGAGATCCCACATTAGGATATTCATTTGTTTATATGAAACTAGAAAATAAACACATAGTTCTACCAATTGGAAGGTTAAAGGGTGTGACAATAGATCTAGATGGAGTGCGCACTATTGCAGACTTTGAAGTAATAGAAATAGTGGATGGCACAACACCATATCCAACACTGCTTGGACTGGATTGGGAGTTTGACAATCATGCCATAATCAATTTGATTATGAGGAAAATGACATTCGATTCAGGAGAGTACAGAGTCATTTCCTCATTAGATCCATCAGAAGGAGAAAGGTTTGTAGAACCCACTTGTTTATACCTAGAAGAAATTAACCAGTTGTACAAAACCACCGCGTGAGAAGAAAATTATGTGAATCCAACTATAGATGGGGTACTTAATTGGATAAGTATCACTTTATAAGCTTCAGACTCAGATACAGGGTTGGATAATTGGCAGCAAATATTACATGAAGTCTCCCCAAGAAGATGCACAAGAATAGACCGTGCAGTAAGATGGGTAGGTACAGAGATAAGAGAACCTCCTAGCTTTCATGGGGTGAAAAAATTATAAGAATTCATAAAAATATATGAATATGAAGTGTTACCAAATAAGAGGATCTTAGATCTAGATATAACACTCAAGGACACACCTGCAAGAGGTGGGGTGCGCACAAAGAGACCGTTAAGGAATGGTAGCAATGAAAATGATTACTACACAATTGATTCAATGTAAATCAGAAGAGCAGCATGATGCAGAGATATGATGGACAGGGGTCACCTTTGGAACACTTGTATAAGTTTAGAACATTATGGATGATGATACCACCAAAGGAATGGCCTCATTACTTTATTCATACACTAGAAGGAATCCCAGAAAACTGGTATGTGGACCAAGAACTGCATAGAGGAACTGTAGAATGGACAGTATTACAACAAAATTTTACAGTCACTTTCTCATTTGAACATGAGTACCCCAACATATATTCAACACTCGAACAAATCAGAGGGGTGATATTCATTAAGGAACCATAAGTTGAACTTATGACAGAAGATCAACAACAAAACAGACATACAATGAAATAACTATTGTCATGCTAACATGTGTGGGAAGAAGCACCAGATGAAGAGGACCCGCGCAACATTTAGATAACAAAATTTGAAGGTGAAAGAGGGGTGGAAGGTCCACCTATGGAATTAGAAGTGTTTGTTGCATCGATCAAGGTGAATAAATTCAACATTGGGATAATTGAGAATCCCAAAATGGCCAGCATTGGGGACTACTAGGATGAGCAAATAATAGAAAGCATAACAAAGTTGTTGCAAGAGTACAATGACTTGTTCCCAACAACCTTTATAGAGATGAAAGGCATAGCAAGAGAGATAGGAGAGATGAATATACCTCTCAAATATGAGGCTAGATCAGTTAGGCAATGACAATATAGATTGAACCCAATATATACGCATAAAGTAAAAGAAGAAATTGACAGGATGTTGGAGGTTGGAATCATAAAACTAGTGGAGGAATATGAATGGGTAAGCCCTATGGTAGTTTAGGAGAAGAAGTACGGAGGGATAAGGATATGTGTCGACCTAAGGAAGCTGAATGATGCTTGCCTAGATGACCCTTTCTCTACCCCTTTCACAGATGAGGTATTAGAGAATGTAGGAGGCTAGGAAGCATACTCATTCACAGATGGATTCTTAGGATACCATCAAATCAAGATAGCCCCGGAAGACAGGTACAAGACCACTTTTTCCACAGAATGAGGATCCTACTAGTACACATTCATGCCTTTTGGGATGAATATTGAACCAACTATATTCTCAAGGGTATTCATAGTTGTGTTTAAAGAATTCATCCATCAATTTTTAAAAGTATACCTGGATGATTAGACAATATACATTCTATTGAAGGACCATGTAGAGGTGTTAAGTCTAATGTTTGAAAGATGCAAGCAGTTTCAGATATCACTAAATATCAAGAAGTGCATATTTGGGATACTATTGGGCCATATAGTGTGCAAACAAGGCTTTCTAGTAGATCTTTCCAAGATTGCAGTAATTGTCAATTTACTACCACCAAAATCAGTACATCGATTGAGAGAAAAATTGTGACACATAGGCTACTACATTAAATTCATAAAAGGGTATGCGCAGATCATTGTGCCATTGGAGAAACTATTGAGGAAATATAGTAAATTTCAATGGAATGAGGATTGTCAACAAGGATTGGACACTATAAAAGAGAAGATGGTAACATCACCAATACTAGTATTCCCAGATTGGGAAAAGACATTTCATGTGCATGTAGATGCATCAAATATAGCACTTGGAGCTATTCTAGCACAACCAAGAACAGGGGAATTGGACCATCCTATAGAATTTGCTAGCAGAAAACTGTCAGAGTCAGAGTAGAATTACAATACGACAGAAAGAGAAGGCCTAGCTATGGTCTATGCACTCCATAAGTTCAGACATTACTTACTGGGAAAACAATTCAAGATGTTTATAGATCATTCAACTCTCAAATAGCTAGTCAATAAGCCAGTGTTGAGGGGGAGAATTTGTAGATGGTTACTGTTGTTCCAGGAATTTGAATTTGAATTGATAGTCAAACCAGGGAAGTAGAATGCAGGACCTAATTACCTATAAAGGATCACTAATGGAGAGGAACCTACGAACTTCGAGGAAAACTTCCCCGATGCACAATTATTTTCAGTGCAAGTAGCCGATGATTATTTTGATGAAATCATTCAATACTTGAGTACATGGACCGTGCCACAAGAATTCAACACTACACAAAAGAAAAATCTGGTATTCCTAGATGCAGACTATCAATTGATTGAAGGACACTTATACAAGATGGGTGAAGATAACATCTTGAGAAGATGTGTACTAGAACATGAAGAACCTAGGATTTTAGCAGAGGGCCATGAGGGAATAGCAGGAGGAAATTATGCAAGAAAAGCTACTACGCAAAAGGTATTGCACATAGTACTATGGTGGTTGACTGTTCACAAAGATGAAAATGACTATTGCCAGAGATGTGATGTATGTCAGAGGGCTGGTAAACCTAATAGACGTGACAAGATGCCCCTAATACCACAAGTAACCTTGCAGGTATTTGAAAAATGGGATATAGACTTTGTAGGACCAATTAACCCACCAACAAAGAGGTCATAAGAAAGGTATATTATTACTGCGACAAAATAATTAACAAGATGGGCAGAAGCAACACCAGTCAAGGACTATAGCGCATAGAAAACAACACACTTCATGTTTGAGAAAGTGATCACTATATTTGGATGCCCAAGGATTTTGATGAGTGAGAAAGGAACTCACTTCTTTACTATGATTAAGGAGTTCGAAGTATATCATCAAAAGAGTACACCATATCACCCTCAAGCAAATAGAACAATGGAAGCCTTTAATAAGATCCTAGAGAATGTACTGACAAATATTTGCAATGTCAACAGGGACGATTGGGACTTGAAGATACCAGCAGCACTATGGGCATACAGGACTACATGTAAAAATTTGACAGGCCAAACACCATTCAGGTTGGTGTATGGACAAGAAGTAGTGGTGCCATTAGAATTTTTGGTACCTAGCCTGCGCATAGCAACAATCACTAACATGACAGAATGATGCATAATCAAGGAACAACTAAGTCAAATGTTGGAGATGGAAGAAGATATGATCCTATCAAGATTTCACCAAGAAGTACAGAAAGCAAGGGACAAAGCTTGGCATGATAGACATATAAAAATGAAGAGTTTCATGGAAGGAGACCTAGTCTTGGTATATGATAGTAAATTTCTTCAGCACCTAGGAAAGTTCATAATGCATTGGTTGGGACCATATGAAATAAAGACTGTCACAGATGGGGGAGTTGTACAACTAAAAGACTTAGGAGGTACAAAACTCAGAAGAATGGTCAATGGGAGTCGATTGAAGCTGTATAGGGGCAGTCGACCTCCTAGTACTTAGGAAGTTAACGAACAATAAAAGAAAAATAAAAAAGGATAATTCAATGCACATGAAGAGCCTCAACAGAATAAGATTGGGAAGATGAAATGGGGTTCTACAAGAAATCTAGAGTTCGAAAAACATGACACACAAAAGAATGGTTAAACGAGTGAAAAGGTACCGTGCATAGGAAACATAAAGAAAAGGGGAAAAAGCAACAAGTATTAGTGTGACACAACTGTCATTTCCTCAACACACTATAAAGTCAGAAAGAGGGGGGGAAACTGACCCATTATGATTTCGTCTAAGGAGAAAAATGTCGAGTCGAGCGGAAGAATAATAGAAGTGTGGAATTGTGCTACCAACTGACGAATTGAGATCTTTTCGTTTGAATTTAACCACCATGTCACCACCGTGGGTTGGAGCACCAAGAATAACTGGATGAAGTACCCAGAGTACTACACGGGGACCACAAGGCAAAACCAGTGAGATGTCGACAGTGGTGGATGTGGATGAAATCCATACACTAGAGTATGAGAAAATGACACATGTATAGGAGGAGAAAGAATCCACACAGGATCCCAAGCAGCTAGGTAGAGGATGTCATGTAGACAGAATCTGACACATCCAGGGGGAAAAGGGCCACAGGAAGAAGAATCGGCCATGAAATCCATGCAGTAGGGCCTGGAGATAGAACTAGAGCAGGAAATAGAGAAAGAGGAGGGAGTACCATCCCCACAAGGGAAAAAGAAGCTGAGAGAAGAAACCTATACACAGGGCATACAACACACTTAGGAAAACTATAGTAATGATGAAAATTCCCAATGAAGTGAAAACTGGGGATAACATGGTAGGAGGATTCAACAACCTTAAATACTTCGACCACGATGTTTTGGATTCCACAAAGTTCCCAGATTTGTCAACACAGAACTATCTAGAGAGCGGGGGAGAGGGCCCATCAAGCGTGCCACTGTTGGAGCCCGCACAGTGGATCCTAGGCCTATACAACACAAGTATCATGTGTCTCTTAGAAATACCACACTTCGAGCGTGGAAAATACACAAATTCATGTGTTAAATAGTTGTTAGCAAGGGTGCACAGAGGCATCCTATGGATGGACAGGCCAATACTGATCAATGTTGACCTCATCGCAGAGATTACAGGGCTACCCACAAATGGAGAGAAGATGGAGCAATACCTAGATGACAATACTTGGGAAAAGGCCATATCTGATGATATTAAAGAAAAGTATGGCACAGAGAGTGGAACAAAGAAACTAGGATCAATGACATCAATGATCCTATAACTTGGTTTGCAACCAGATTTCTCAGTTGAAAATTAATGCGCAAGTGCTGAAAAGAAGAAGTGTCTGCCAGAGTAGTAGCAACTACGACGTAGTGCACAAAGGGGAGCTTGATGAGCTGGGCCCTGTACCTACTCAACTCATTCCTAGAATACAGTAAGGATGCGTAAGAATGGGGCTCTGAGTTCCACTATTCGTGGTTACTCATCATCATTACACTTATAGGGTGGCACGAACCAACATATACGATGTTCCTCACAAGCACAGGAAAATGTGGCGCAACGCGCTACAAATCATTGTGAAGCACCACAGATCCCAAGGTAAATAAAGTCACCAATGACATGTTCACGTAGTACTTAATAGATATTCATAACAGCATGACAAAGACATGGAGGATCTCACCAGAAACTATCAAAGAGTATGGATAAATAGACAATTTCCGTGCATTGTGTCACAACATGTGGCTACAGGAAAAGAAGGACCCAACCAAGGAGTGGTTGCAATTGAAGTATTGTGTGATGACACAGGACATCCACATGGAGGTCCAAGAGTGGTTCGAGAAGTGGAAATTACCATAGATCCCAAGCGCAACACCACCAGTACAAGTCCAGACATAAGATAACACACTCCTCGTGCAACAGATAGGCAGGAATGGCGTGACCTAGCAAAGGAAAACAACAATAGGTACAGGGGGGAAAGAAAATCCATTCAAAAGAAGACTAGGAAACAAAAGAAGTCACAACATGGTTCGACACAGGGTCCACAAGTTACAAAGCAGACACCGAGAGGACTGACAGGACATGTGAGTACAAAGGAAGTGTAGACAGAGGCACAAGATGTAACTATGGACGAAGAAGTTAAGAAGGACACTGGAATGGATACATATATGCCTGAAGTATATGAAAAACCAGATGCCCAAAGAAAGAGAACAACAGATCAAGTAAGTGGCACCAGGAAGAAAGAGAAGGCCCACAAGAAATAAATGGAAACGTCACTAAAAACAACAAGGTAGAACTGATATCCACGACAGTAGAAGATCGAATATCATAAGTATGGGAAAATTAAGAAAACCATAGAGATTCAATTTTGGAATAGGTACAGGAGGTAAAAAACATGTTAGAATAGTTGATCATCAAGGCAGAACAACAACAAAAAGACAAATCGACACTAGTAAGAGAAGGATCACCTGTCGGAGAAACAATACAAATAATAGTACATGGAAGTGCTAACTTTATCATAACACCAAATATGTTGTTCATTGATGAGGAAACAATGCAGAAGCTTATGAAGGATATCAAAACATTAGAATTGGAGATTCCTAAGATACCAACAAAAATGTTATATAAATTACAGGTTAGCATCACGCAGGAGATTCAGTCCAAATCAAGGTTTGACATGACGAATCTACAACTAGCACGAGAAGAAAATATGGCACTGAAGGAAGCCATCATCCAAGAAGGGAAGAGGAAAGAGATAGCACAACAAAAAGTGGACCAGATGGAGACCCACATAAACACAATCTTTCAAGATATCTCAGATGACACAATATCAAAGGAAACATCTTGGGAGGAGAAGATAACAAGGATAACATAGACTCTACAACAATATAAAGAACAGATCAAGGAACTGGAGGAGCGCACGGTACCTATGACTCCCCCAACAGTTCAAGCAAAAAGAGAGCAAGATGTGACAACAGCTGCAGAGAACATCACGCAAAATATACATAGTGTGGTAGAATTGTTGGAGAAAAGCAGCCAGCTATGGACCCAACTATTAGAATATGGAACCCTACAGGAGCTGCAAGGAAAGGAAGATAAATTGCATGCAACAATGGAAGATGTCAAGAAATGATAGAGGACAATATCCCTTTCTAATAAGATTAAGACAACCACAGAAACGAAGAACCTTCAGGCAAAAGAAAAAGTGGTACAAGCACAAAAAATTGCATGATAGGTGCAGTTGGAGCCCTTATAGGAAAAGGCAGAACAATTGGTTGTGGAAATCGACGCAGTGAAAGCATGCCTCGAACATATAGGCTTGGAGGGGGGAGAGATATTAAGACCACCAACCACTACGTAGGTGGTCGAAGCCATGACATCAAAGAGAAGCCAGGATCAGGAGAAATGCCAATAGATAGTAGACATGTACGAAGCACTGACACAAGAAGTGGTAGAAACAAGAGTTAGACAGTGATTCAGGACAAGCCCCAATGTCAGTGTTGGGGGCCTGTTGGGCGTAGGCCCATTTTTGGAGAGAAAAGCACAAAGTGGAAGAAAAGACAACTAGAATTAAAAGAAACACATGCGAGGGAAGCATGCAAGGCGCACATGAAAGGGATACCTAACTACATTAGGGTTAGGGTTTTTGCAAAATATTTTAATGGCTGATAAGCCAATAATATGTATAAGTAGTACTTAGGAGTTCTAGGGAGAAGAGACATCATAAGGGAAAGGAGAGAAAGGCTAGAACAACAACATTTTGTATGATGATGAGCTAGGGAAGAGTCGAGCAACTTGATCCTAAGGGTTATATCGTAGGCTGAGGAGCCTGGTGCGATCTAGTCAGCCTCACAGGGATCGAGAAGCCTGTTGAGATTGTAAGATCCAAGACTGTAAACACGCATGACACAAGATATTGTTGAGACATAATAAAAGATATTGAGAGACAAATCTTTGTGGATGTATCCCAGGAGGGGGTGAACTATGGTAGAACTTTTTTTATGTGACTGAATGTTATGCATCTCCTTTATTGTTAATGATTAAATGTTAGATGAATGAATGAAGCAACTAGTTAGATATGATATTTCACATGCATGAGTAAGAGTGGATGATTAATTAAGATAATAGACTAAATAAATGAAGATCACAAGGTACAATCACAGATCCCCACTTATTCCTAGGCTACAATCATCTGAGTATTGCAGTCACCTATAGATCTATCTCGGGTGAGACTGCACAGTGCACCCTGTGTATTACGTTACCTTCTGATTTACTAGGGGGCGATAGTTTTAGAGGGATTTTTTTGGAAGCTTGTTAAATCTGAACCTGGGTCAACTTAAGACAGTAAGGTAAGATCAAAGTAGATAAAGTATTTAAACCAACAAGTTTGTTGATATTGTGGTGGATGAGTTACCTCATTCCTTACCTCCCATTAGGAGTATCAGTCACCATATTGACCTTATTCCAGGAGAAAATTTTCCAAACAAAGAAGCATATAAATTAACCCCTCAAGATAATGAAGAGGTCAAGGATCAAGTCCAAGAGTTGTTGGATAAAGGTTTGATCAGGGAAACCTTGAGCCCATGTGACGTACCAACTGTGTTGAGTCCGAAGAAAGATGGAGGTTGGAGAAGGTGCACAGATTCTAGAGCCATCAACAAGATAACCATCGGATATATATTTTCTTTACCCATAATGGATGATTTAATGTATTGCTTCAGTGGAGCTAGTTATTTTTCCAAAATGGAATTGAAGAGTGGTTATCATCAGATAAGGATGAGAGAGGGATATGAATGGAAAACAACATTCAAAACAAATGAAGGATTGTATGAGTGGATTGTTATGTCATTTGGCCTAACAAATGCACCAAGTACATTTATGAGGTTAATGAATGAAGTAATTAAATATTTTATTGTTAATTTTTTGACTATTTATTTAGATGATATTCTATTTTTCAGTAAGACTGAAAATGGTGTTGAGAAGGTTATAGCACGAGAAGTTGTTAGTGAGTTTGAAGAAATGTTCTTTTATGAAAACATAACTTGTGTATTTGGGGTTTGTAATATCTTCAAATGAATTGAATATGGATCCAAAGAAGGTGAGGGAATTAAGAGAATGGCCTTCTCCAATAAGCGTGTTTGAAGTAAGGAGTTTTCATGGGTTAGCGAGTTTTTAGAGGAAATTCATCAAAAATTTCAGTAGTATTTTTTCACCCATATTGGACACTATAAATAAGGAACATGGATATTTTAATTGGACAGAAGAAGCTAAGAAGGTATTTAGAGTGTTGAAAGAAAAGATAACATAACAACTTGTTTTAGTTCTTCCAGATTTTAAGAAGACTTTTCAGGTCAAATGTGATGCAAGTGGAGTAGCCATTGGTGCAGTTTTAAGTCAAGATAATAAGCTTGTTACTTATTTCAGTGAGAAGTTGAATGATGTTATGAGGAATTATTCAACATATGACAAGGAATTTTATCCTCTAATTCAATCTTTGAAAAAGTGGAGGCATTATTTTATCTCGAAGGAGTTTGTTTTGTATACTAACAACCAAGCTTTGCAGTTTATAACCAGACAAGAGAAATTGAACCAGAGACATGCCAAATGGGTAGAATTCATCCATAATTTTACTTTTTTTACTAATCATATTAGTGGAATAACTTACAAAGTTGCATATGCTTTGAGCAGGAGATGTTTGATCTTCCAGGAATTACATGTGGAGACTTTGGGATTTGAACACCTCAAGGAGATTTATCAAGAAGACCCAGATTTCAAGGAAGCTTATGAAGCATGTGATAACCCTTTGCTAAGAGACATAAATAAATGGATGGAGTATGTGATCCAATATGAACTCGTATTCAAGGGAATTTAGTTGTGTATCATGAAATGATCAATGAGGTACAATTTGCTAAAGGAGAAACATAGCGGAGGATCGGTTGGACATTTTGGCCATGATAAAATGTATCCACAGTTGATTTATTCATACTGTTGGCCAGGAATGAGGTTTGATGTGAAGAATTTCATGGACAGATGCAAAATCTTCCAGTATGCTGAAGGAAAGAAACAAAACATTTGATTGTATCAACCATTGCCTATTCTAGACAGGTCGTGGGATGTTATAAGTATGGATTTTTTTCTGGGATTGCCAAGAACCTAGAGAGGGAGTGATTCAATCTTTGTGGTGGTTGAAAGATTTTTGAAGATGGCACATTTCATACTGTGTCACAAAACCAGTGATGCTAATCACATAGAAAATTTGTTTTTCAAGGAGATTGTGAGATTGTATGTGTTTCCCAGGAGTATAGTTTCAGATAGAGATACTAAATTTGTAGGACACTTTTGGAGGACCTTGTGCAAGAAGATGGGAACAAGTTTGTCTTTCAGTTCAACATATCATCCTCATACATGCGAGTAGACTGAGGTAGTGAACCAAATTTTAGGGAATCTGTTGAGTTTGGTCATTGAACATAACCGTCATTGGGATCAAATTCTACCCCAAGAAGAGTTTGCATATAACGACTCACTGAATAGGAGTACTAGTAAGAGTCCATTCCAGATAGTCTATGGGATGCATCCAAGAGGAATTTCAAAATTGAGATATTTGGGATGAGATGAATTACGAAGTGAAGGAGAAGAGGACTCTGTTTCATAAATGCAGAATTTGCATGATCAGATCAAAGGACAGCTACAAAATAACAACCATAAATATAAGAACAAAGTAGACCATAGGAGAAGATAGGTGAATTTTGAAATTTGAGATCAATTATTAGCACACCTGAGGAATGAAATATTTCCTAAGGGGAAATATAACAAGCTGAATATGAAGAAGACATGACCTTGTAAGATCCTCAGAAAATTATCGACAAATTCTTATGAGATTGAACTGCCAGAGGACATTGGAATATCGCCAATATTCAATGTAAAAGACTTATACCCATACAGGATAGATGATACATAATGGATGGATGATCAAGAGGAGATTCAATGGAAGCGACATATTCCCATAGCAGAGAAGCCGCGGATAGAGAATATTTTGTACCAGAGGATTGCTAAAAATGCCAAGAGAAAAGTTTATTATGAGTATCTTGTTAAGTGGAAATATCATCCAGTAGAAGATGCCAGTTGGTTAACTGAAACTGATATCCAAAAACATGGAAATACAGTGGAGGAGCTCATGGAAAAGATTCCATGAATATTTTTTTCCAAAGGAGTATGATTCAGGAGCATCGCCATCAAAATTCAATGAGGCCAAGTGGAGGACAACTCAGCATCCAAAGCATGCATTCAAATTAGTTTTGGATTCCAAGAAGAGCGCGTCACTTTGATGTTTTGAAAATATTGTAATTGAAGGCCTGTAAGATTTTCATGCATGAGCCATTGTAAATAATCTAGGAGATTGAAATCTCTTTAATGTCGAAAGGATTGTACAGATTTGAAGCATCATCTCATATCTATATTGTAAATGCTCATTTATTTGTAATAAACTTAGTGGTAGAATGATTTAATTATGATGTGGAAGCACTAGATTAGTCGGAAGGAAGGCTTGAGAAGCCCCTCCACGTATAAATATATGTAATCTATGCCCAATAGAGGCTACTAAAGTTATTGTCATTGTTGCTGCAAATTGTTGTTGTTGCTACTGAGAATTAGAAGGTGAAGAGTTGTTGGAACTCTTGTAAATGTTTTGTTGAAGGAATATAATAGAGGAGATTTTCTTCACATGGCTAAGTTTCCTTATCTCTGAGTTATTTGAGTAAATGTTATGTTATCTATGTTATGTTATGTTATGTTTTCTGTGTTTGTATGCCTATGTGTGTATTTCATGGTTGAATTAATGAATCTTCGATGTTCTATAAGTTTCAATTGTTTCTCTTCTGAAATCCCGGTGCAAGGAGTGCACAGTGGCCACACAAGGAGTGTGAAGGCATAGTCATTTTCAGAGTACTCAATAGCTCATGAGAGATAGAGTGAATTTCATAGAGTGAGTGCAAGGAGTGAACATATACTTGTTGGAGTATAAAATCTCGAGGAATAGACCCATGCAAGGCGTGCAAAGGGCCATAACTTAGTAAAGTGTTGAAAGAGTCTCAAGGAGAGCGAGCACAAGGAGTGCGCAGGAGATTTTTCTAAGTCTCAAGATCAGGAGAAGTAGGGCAAGTGTTCGCCAAAGCCTAAGTCCTTTAAAGTTATCAAAGCTCAAGAAGGATAGCGAGATTTAGTACTCGAAAGGAAGGATCCCTTTTGTTTGGAGGATAAGCGGACAAGATCTGTTCGGGAGGAGTCAGCGTTTTCCACAACCGTTGGATCTGGAGAAGATGCGCAGGTGTCAATCCTTTAAGTATTTCGAAATTCGCGAATTCAAAATTTTTAGGGTGTATGTTGTGGAGGAGAAAAATTTCCCAAAGTTCCAGAGTCTGAAGTTAATCTGGACCATTGGTAGACAGGGGACACATGTCTGCAGATAAACAGTTATTTGGAAGTCCGACAGTCCGGGAGAATAGAGATGTAAAGTGTTTTGGTTCAAGAAATCCAAAAGTCCCAAAGGCTGGAGTAGATCTCAACCATCATTTGAGAGAGACACGTGGATTGTGGATCCATCCCTTCACCAGTTTGACACCCTGGAGGGTTTGGAGTGTTGTGTCACGAAAATATTGAAATCCCAAAGCGCAGAGTAAACGTAGGTCGTTGATCTAAGGCAGACGAAAGCCGTCTGATCTGTTAGTTAAGAGTTCACACATCTGGAAGTATTTCATGTTGGAGCAGGGAAAACTCCTGAAGTTTGAAGCACCGAAACTTGTGTGAGCCATAAAACTTGGTGCAAGGTGTGAACTGTTGATCCCCGTCTTTGTTCGGTTATTCACGAATTCAACATTCAAGAGAATTGTTGTTTTTTGTAGTTGGAACTCCGGAAGCTCGTAGCTATGAAGTGCCAGAGTTTCTGTGGGTTAAGAGATTATCCCATTGTTTTGTCTCGAGGTCATGTGGATTCTTCCATTGAAGATATAAGACCCTTGCGAATGTGAATTTGTGATAAAGGAAAAGAGAAAGGGCTTGTGGTAGAGTATTTCGAGGGTTCAACAAGGACCCAAGAGATAATTCAACTCCCTTTATTGAATGATCCTAGACTAGGAGGTCGCACGATCCCCATGAGTGGTGGGGGTTTGCATCGACCTTCTTTTCCATTTTCCTCCTATTTTCCTTGGGAACATGCACAAATGCATCACAACCAAATACTTTGAGATTTGAAACCGAATGCTTCCTACCCAACCATACCTCATGTGGAGTCGTTTCAACTAGCACCAATGAAGGAGATATGTTCACCAGATATTTTTCAATGTCGACTACCTCTGCCCATAATTTTTGTGCGAGCCTAGCACCATTGAGCATGCTCCTTTCCTTGTCTATTAATGTTTTGTTCATTCTCTCAGCAACTCTATTTTTTTGTGGGGTATATGGTGTGCTATTTTGGTATTCTATGCCACACTTCTTGTAGAGATGATCAAATTATTTTCTACAGAATTCACCACCGCTGTTAGTTCCCAACACCTTAATCTTATTATCTGTCTAGTTTTCTCTAAGAGATTTAAACTCTTTAAATTTCTCGAAAACCTCTTATTTCTTCCTCAGGAAATATAGACATGTCTTCCTGGAAAAATAATCTATGAAGGAGACATAATACAAGGATCCACCAAGTGAAGGAACTGAAACAAGGCCAAATACATCACTATGAACCAACTCTAGAATCCCATTTTCCTTTGTCACTCCAAATGGGAACCTCACCCAACTTTGTTTACCATATATACAATGTTCACAAAATTTGACTTCTAAATTACATTTGGGAAAGTCTTCAACCATACCTTTGTTACACATAGCTCAAAGTCCTTTTTCTCCAATGTGTCCCATCCTCTCGTGCCATAGCATGGTCAAGTCAACTTTATGATGAGTCGAGTTGGTTTGAATCAACTTATCCCGAGTCGAGTCGAGTCGAGTCGAAGTCGAGTTTACTTTAGGAACAATGATGTTGTTGCATCCAATCAAGTCAAAACTCCCTAGTAACTTGTATAGGGTTCCAATATGAACTAATTTCATTAAGACCGTCACACCTATGACCATCTTGCATGAATCCTTCTGAAATAGAGTGTGCACCCCTGCATCACTCATCTCGCTGAGAGATATCAGGTTTCTTTCCAAACCTAGAATGTGTAGCACACCTGGAAGGGTTCTAGTCCTCCCATCTTGCAATATCAGTCAAACTCTTCCCTGTCCAAAAATTTTAGTTGTCGAGTCATCCCCCAAGAACACATATCCTCTTTTATATTTTTCATATTCATAGAACCATTCTCTACATGATGTCATATCATAGGATTCTCCTGAGTCGATCAACCAAAAATATTAATCTAACTATGTATTATTCAATTCCAGGTACACATCGCCTTCCTTATCTGGAATCATCTTTCTCTCAGTCATCTGCTTCTCGTCGGATCCTATACTGACTTCCATTGCCTTAAACTTACAATACCTTTTGTAATTCCCAACTTTACCGCATTTCAACATCTTCTTGTCAACTAACACGAGATTTAGATCTACCCTTCGAATTAGGCTTTCTATCAGATTATTTTCCTTTATCTCTATCAACCGATCGACCTCTCACCACTAAAGCATGTTTGGTCGATCCCTCCATGTTCTTTCTTCTCATTTATTCTAACAGTATATATGAAACCACGTCTTCTAGAACTAATTTGGTTGTATTACTCCCTATAGCCATGACTAAGCTATTCCAGGAGTTTGACAAAGAAAATAATAGGATAATACATTTCTCCTCCTTAGTGATTTTAATATCCATAGAAGATAACTGGCTTATAATGGTATTAAACACATTTAAATTCTCAGTCACCGAACTGCCATCACACATCCTCATAAGATACAATTTCTTTTTGAGAAACAACTCATTTACCAGATATTTCTACTTGTACAAGCTACCCAACTTGTCCCACAGTTTCTTGGTTGAATCTTCACCTAAGACATTCAATAATACCGAATTTCCAAGACAAAGTCAAATCATACTCCTTGATCTTCTCTCGAGTTTATCCCATTCTTTCGTCGAAATACCTATTGGCATGGTACCTGGATATACTATTTTCCATTGTTCTCGATCTACAAGGAGATATTCAATTTTAAGCTTCCAGAGCTCAAAATTATGGCCATTGAATTTTTCGATCTCTATTCTTGAGTTGCTTGTCATTCTTTAACACAATATTTAAATATTTCTAACTTACAACTCTTATTGAACCTAGGTTTTAGATCATATTTAAGGTTGTTAAACCAATCTTTGATACCGCATGTTAGGAAATGAGGAACACTTCCATGCTAAACCTAGTAGAAGAGGGGAAGAAAGATTTAATCAAGAAAGCAAATGAAAAATAAAACACATAGTACACGGATATTTTACCTTGGAAACCCAAACCAAGAAAACCAACATTCCTTGAGAGTTATGTTCCTTGTTTTCTTACTCATTCATAATAAACATTTACATGTCTAACCTTGGTCCACACCTAATACACACTCGACATCATACCCTCTTGCTTTACATAAGAACAACCCTATAGCCAATTCAACTTACATATACATGACCAACAACCTCTATGATTACATCTAAATATTAGCTTCTACAACATTACAACATACCTTCTTTATAGGCTTTACAGTAGGAAAAAACTGAAACAAAAGGCGTCCAAAAATAGTTACAAATCCATGTAGATCATTGTTTACAAATCCTGCGAATCTTGGGATTCTGTTACAGTCGACTACCAAGTCATATTACCAGTCAACTACCAGTCAGCCTTCATTTGATCTTCAATCGTTTTCCACCAGCTATCAACCTCTTATCGGTTGACCTCTTCGACTTTACTCGGTCGAGCCACCTCGACCTTCGAATTCGACTATCAGTGAATCCACCTCAACTAGACTTTCATTGCAAAGAATATAACAACCCAACAGACCCCTTCATATTCATTTATTGCCACAACTTGTTTACTAGAGCCTACCCATCATTGGTTTCCCTAGTTAGTACCTTGCTCACCATTTTGTCACCCATCATGGGTTTTTTATCATAGGCCCAAGAGCCATGCTAGTCCTAACATAAATTTGAGTAGAAAAAATAATTTATCTCTCATCTTTGATTGGCCAATTACCTAGTGAGATCTCGTTATTTTGTTTTATTTTCATTTGCATTGCATATAACTACTTAAACTTTTGTGCCTAATGCTCCATTGTAGTTTGTTCTACTATGCTTATTGCTATTGTACTCCCAATGTTTTCTTTACATTGCATCAACTTCTCTTTCCCTTCAAACCATTTCCTTGGAAGAGACATGCCACATGAGTATCCACCTCCTACACAACACTTTTTTTCTTTATTTTTTCATAGGTATGTTCCATGCAATTTGAACACAGTGGAACTCTATGCGACACTCATCTCCTCCACTTTAATATGACTTTCTTTTGTTGTTTTTTAGGCTTTCTAATATGAAAAAGACAAAAATATATTTTAAAAAAATGGGCGGGGGAATCAATATATATATATATATATATATATATATATATATATATATATATACACACACACACACACACAACATTTTTTTTCTCTATTTTTTCATAGGTGTGTTCCATGCAGTTATATATATATATATATGTATATACATATATACACAACATTTTTTTTCTTTATTTTTTCATAGGTATGTTCCATGCAATTTGAACACAGTGGAACTCTATGCGTCACTTATCTCCTCCACTTTATTATCACTTTATTTTGTTCTTTTTTAGGCTTTCTAATATGAAAAAGACAAAAATATATTTAGAAAAGA
>ML787518.1:569171-587945 GCA_009831015.1 Picea engelmannii | reverse complement strand
TCCAAGTTGCGATAAGGACCATTGATCTGGAGAGGTGGGACACCACCAATGGAGATTAGCGTGGGGGTTAACGGAGGGAAAGTGTCAAGTGGTGAGAGGAGTGAGAGTAGTGAGTGGGATGAGGGGAGGTGACTTGGAGGTGACGCGGTGATCTGATGTCATTCAAGCACATGATTGCGGGAGCTATTGAGGGTGGTTTGGATCGAGACCTCCTTTGGGCCCACAATCCACCACAATCTTCCACGTGTCCTTCCAGAAATACCACGGTTCCAATTGTGGGACCACTTAGGAAAATTAACGCTCGAGAAGTTTACGTCCCCGTAAGAAAGCGTGATTGTCGATCTGATGACGATCTGTGATTTGGGTGATATTTACTTGCTGCAAGGATCGATGGTTCTCGTTGACTTGGGATCAATGGTCTAGATTCACTTCGGACTTTCGGTCTTCGGGTGTTTCAAATGTGAAACATGAAAATATCCCATAGGAAAATCTTCGAAGTGAATGATCTGTCTCCACGTGTCCCCTCTAATGGATGGTCTAGATTTACTTCGGGACTTCCGGTCTTCGGATGACTCTTGGTGTTAAAATGCGTGCGATTTTTCTCCCCCGAATGGGCAACAACCATTGATTTGATTTGCATGGTGAATATTTACCGTTGAAAATTTCCATGTTCATTTCAGCAATCCTGGCCTGAAAATGGCCATTCTGAATGGCTACGTTTGTCCACGAGCGTTTCCTGTGTATATAAAAAGGCTTGGTCGACCTGTGGTGAGCTGGATTAATGGAAAATATAATGACAAGTAATTCAAACCAAATCCAACATATATTTCATACTTTCAAGAAAAACCTAACAGAGACATGCAAAGACTCAAACCAGAAAGAAAATAATAAGAACTGAGTCACTCGGTAAAGGGAAAATGACTTAACCAACCAGAAGAGGAAAAACTAATGAAGGCCTAGGGAAAAAGAGAGGAGAGGCAGATGATGTAGACCTAGGTTACAACATTTTCTCCAACTGGGGATAGATCGTCCCTGTGAGGTGCTAAGAACTGTAGATCGGTGACTTGAGATCAAATAACTACTCTTGCCTTCCATTTCTTAGATTTGTTTCCATCTGCCAGCCCTGTGTATTTACTATTGTCCCTCAACCATGCATTTTATTGAATTAAAAGATGAAAATGCACCCTAGTGCCTTATTGGGCTATGGAGTCTCTATTCACACAACTAACTAATCAAAAACAATAAATAAAGGAGCGTCTATGGTACAAGAGGGACCTCCCCCCACTCTTAAACAAAATAGTGTTTCAGGAAGCACCAATTTACTGGCCTCCAAAGATCTTTGTATCGTCTAGATTGTGTAGGATGAATGTGTTGTTGCTCAAAAATTCAACCACCTTAAAAGGGCCAAACCAAAGGTTGCCAAATTTACCATGCTTGGACTTGTTATCCCTTCTGGCATCCCACCTCAAAACCAGGTCACCTTCCTGAAAAATTTCCTTCTTGGTTTTCTTATCAAAGGATGATTTGATATTTCTCTGGTATGCCTTTGTTCTCTGATCAAGTGCCCCTCTTCTCTGTTGAACTTCTATAATCTAGAAGATCCTCCATTGAATGTCATTGGGCTCCTTAATATCCTCCTGCAAGAATTTCAGGACTGGTATACCGAGCTGAGTAGGAAAAAAAATGTCTATGCCATAAACAAGTTGGAATGGTGAGGTTACTAGAAACTTCTTAGTGTTGATCCTATCAACCCATAAGGCATATTTGAGTTTAGATTCCTAGGATTTTTTGCTTTCAGTCAACAACATTTTAATGATCCTGATGAGAGTCTTGTTTGATGATTTTTCCAGGCCATTTCCCTGAGGGTAATAGGGTGTGGAATGTGTCAAGGAAATGTTGTGACTTCCACAGAAGTCAATCATGTATTTGGACTTGAATGCTTGGGAATTGTCTGTTACAAGCTTACTGGGGCAACCAAATCTGGAAAAAAAATTAGTTTCCAGGAAATTCATGATTACCTTGTTAGTAGCATTCCTAGTGGGCACAACCTCAATCCATTTGGTAAAGTAGTTGGTGGCAGTGAGGATCCACTTGTGTTATCCACTAGAGGGTGGATTTATTTCTCCTATGAAGTCTAACCCCCATTGTTGAAACAGACTACTGGCATTGATAGGTTTCAGGGGTAGTGATAGTAACTTCTTCTTCCCTACAAACATCTGACATTCATTGCATGCTCTAACAATGGAAAATACATCAAAGAAAAGGGTGGGCTAGTAATATCATGCCCTCAGGATCTTGAGCATTGTGGCCTTCCAGTGCTGGTGTCCATCACATGCTCCTCTGTGAATCTTTGTCGTGACTTGTTTAGCTTCATTTTCATCAAGGCATATTAATAGGATGCCTGCAGGATCTCTCCAATATAGGTTCTGGTTCGAGATGCAGAATTTGATATCTTTCAATTTGAGAGACCCGGCCTTCATATTCTTCACATCTGGGGGGCATTCGAAATGCTAGAGAAAATAGATGATGTTATTATACCAAGTCGAAGAGGAGTAGGTTTCAAATACATGTAAGTTGTCTTTTCCAAGTTGTATGATGTGTGCATCTGATTGGGTGAAGGTTTGATGCAATTATAGCGCCTTGCATTTTGATTTTGATAGAAATTTGGCCATTCCTTGCCCCTTGATCAACTTGGTGGGATTTTTGTGCAAGTCATACTCCAATAGTTTGACAATCCATCTTCCTCTTTTCCCCTCATTATCTGGCTGGACCAGAATCTCTTTGACACTATTGCTAGGAACAAAGGTTGTTATGATAGACTGTAGCATGTAAACCCTGAAGGCCTTGAGTGCTTTGACCAGTGCATAAGCCTGTTTCTCTAATATATCATACTTGAGCTTAGCATCTTGGAGGGATTTTCTGAAAAAGGCTATGGGTTATTCATGCCCTTCTTCATTTTTCTGCAGCGGTACAACAAAAATTGTTTCATCTGAGGCAAATGAAAAGATGAAGAAATCTTTGGTATAGTCAGGGTTGGCCAATACATGTGCTTTGACTAAATATTTCTTGATTGTTTGGAAAGATGATTTCTCCTCCAAAGACCATTTTATCACAACATATTTCTTCAAGATGTTAGTAATAGGCTTCATAATTTCATCAAAATTCAATACACAACGTCTGAGGGAGTTTACCTTACCAATAAAAGACTAGACAACCTTTTTATTTCTGGGAATGTCAATTTGTTTAATGGCACAAAACCTCTTTGGATCAATTTTTATGCCTTTGAATGATATGATGTGTCCCATGAGCTTCCCTTCTGGCATGGAAAAGTGAGACTTCCTAGGATTGAGAGCTATCCCATACCTCCTGCATTTCTTGAAAACCTGCTCCAAACGCTGCAAATGTTCGTCATCAGACTTGGAAAAAATGGTAATGTCATCTAGGTATATGACCATAAATTTATCTTTGTCCCCCACAAAAGCTATGTCCATGGCCCTCTGAAAAGTGGACCCTGCGTTCATGATCCCAAAAGGCATCTTGTTATACATGAATGTTCCCCATGGGGTGGTGAATGTTCTCTTTTCTTTATCTTCCTCACAAACTACTATCTGGCTATAACCAAAGTATCCATCCAACAAGGAAATTTTGTGTGCACCTACCACCCTCTATAAAATATGATCCATCTTGGGGAGGAGGTAATTGTCCTTCAAAGAACACTTGTTTAGATTTCTGAAATCAACACATAAGCGTATCTCCCCGCTCTTCTTCCTTACAGGTACTAAGTTTGCCACCCAGTTTGAATACCTTAATGGTACAATAATCTTGGCATCCAACATTCTTTTTAGCTCTTTCTCAATTATGGACATTAATATGGGATTAAATAATCTAATTTTCTGTCTGAATGGCTTGGAGCCAGGTTTTAGAGGGATCTTGTGCTGGATTATGTCAATATCAAATGTCTTCAAATCTTCATAGGACCATGAAAAAGTATCAACAAAATTTTTAATGAGATTGACATACCTGTACTTTTGTTTTACAACCAATGTTTTGGACAACTTGATGATCTTGGGATTCTCAATGGTCCCAATATTGCACTCTGTCACCTCCTCTTCTTGATTCTTCATGGCAGTTCCTTTGCAAACATCATTGTTGTCGAACAATCTTTCCAATGGTACTAGTCCTCTTGGAACACGATTGGTTTCAGCTCCACTATATCATGACCAACCACTGTCTTAAGCAAATGAGAAGATTGTTGATCTTCTAATTTCTCATTCTCATCTTCTTGACTTTCGTGATCAATTGAGATATTGGAGAATTCATCAATGGCATGAAGAAATATCTGCAACTCTAAATCATCACTAAATACTTGCCAGTGATTTATGTTGTTTGGTATGGTTGTTATATGTTTGATTTCCACCTGATATTCAATATTTGGGCCAATGGGAGGCCTGAACATTCTGGTATCTAAGGACAGAGAATCATCTTTCTTATTATTTTCTTTGGGAATGAAAGAGAGGTTAAATAATAGAAATAAATTATCAATCAGGTCCCATACCTCGTTCATGTACTTCTTGAGCCTCTCTTGCTTAGCTTGATAGATATTCCTCACTTGATTGATGACTAAATCAGAATCACCAAAAACTGCTAAACAATCAATGGCCATGTCTTTGGCAGCCCTCAATCCCAATACCAGAGATCTGTATTCAGCTATATTGTTAGTAGTCTCAAAATCTATCTTATAAGAGAGGGTTATAACTTCTTCTGAAGGGGAAACGAGGAGAATAGCTACACCAGATCCATATTTTGATGAAGAGCCATAGAAATACATCTTCCACACCTTGTTTTGTTGACCATTCATTGGTTGATCTCTGTGTTGGCTGACTGATATTTTAGGTTCATCATCATCTAAATGAAAAATAGACGAACCAATCCCATCCTCAACAACATAAATGGGGTGATTGTTTAGGTTAGGATGATCACTAACTATGTAGGCTAACCTTACCTCTATGTATAGCCTCTAGTGCTCACCACCAAACAAAGGAATGGTGGCATATGTGAGGTCCATTTGCAATGATCCTCCAACCTTCTTAGCCCAAGTTCTGGATAAATATAGCATGCCAAACTTTGGGGCGATGTCGGCCACCACAATGTCCATCACTACACTCTTAATGGGTAATTGTGCTAGAGAAACCACCATATCCTTTATCAATCCCAGGCATTTTACTTTCTTGGAATCAGAGGAATGCAGGTCTTGGTAAGGCTTGGTAATCTCCCGACGTAGTTCTTCCATAACAACTTTGGGCATGACATTGTGAGAGGCTCCTGAGTCCATAAGACAGTTGTGTAGGATCTTATCATGGACATTCAGAGATATATATAAAAGAGGAGAAGAATCAGAGCCATCCTCAATGTGTCGACCCACAGTAACGGCTAGTTTTTCATCTTGTAGACTAATGACATCAGAAGATACACTAGAAGGAGTAGGTTGCAGAACTTTCATGATGGATTTCTTGAAAGGTTCATTTTTTAACAATTTCTTCAAAGGGACAGGAATCTTGATTTTTCTCAGCTCATGTTCCAAGATGAAAGACGTTGGTGGATTACCAGCTTCCTTTGTTTTAGGGGCAAGAGGTTTTGATAGTGGAGATGACTGAGTTTTAGATGGCATACCTTTATTTGGATTTGGCTTGGGAGGGGCTTCTTCTTGTTTCCTTGATCAGAGGTGGTGGCCTTGGAAGCTCCATTTCTCATCCTCAAATCATATTTCTTCTTGGGCTGACCTTGAATAACTCTCTCTTCCCCTATCTGATCATCAAATTGATTTGAAAATTGTGCTACCTCATATTCTTGTTGTGTTAAGTGACTAGTATAATAATATTTCTCATTGAAAAGAACAATAGTATCATCCACAACATCATTGCCTGCATCTATATCATCAATCTGATTGTTCTAGAAAGGGGGCACTACCCTGTGATCATTATCATTTCTTCGTTCTCTCTGCATTACTTGAGGAGCATCATTAGGCCTTCTGAATTGGTTTTGATTTCTATTACCATCCCCTTGAAAGGTTATGTTTGGCTGTTTGGATTCCCATTTTATCTTAGCTATCTCAGAAGCTAGATCCTTCAAAGTCTTAGTCATATCTTCAATTTTAGGATTAAATGTAGCTGGGTTAGAGGAGGTAGGGGAATCCTCTCTCTGTTTTCTCTTATCTTTATCAGATCTAGTCTTTAATCTATCTGATGCCAAAATATTAGATTCAACTTCAATGGTTGCTTCCTGCATGGATAACAATGTGGTCTATCTTCTCTCTCTTAGGAGGAGGGACAATTCTACATCAAATGCATTAGCATAAGTGATCTTGGCAGAATATTCAGTTGGATTGATTTCATCTGAGATTCTACCATACATTTTATTGAATCTCTTGGTGGAGTCTGAAATAGATTCACCATTTTTTCTCTTTAGAGCTCCAAATTCAGTGATGTAATAGAGATAATCTCTCCTATCTCCCCATTTATTTATAAAAGATTCATCTAACACCTCAATATCTGCAATGGAGGATGGAGGAAGACGTCTGAACCATTTTCTGACCTCCCCATCCAGACTCTATGGAAACAACCTCATCCACACATCTGAATAATCAATGTTAAAGTTGTCTGCAAAACTATAAAAGGATGTTCTTCAACAATTATTTCACCCTCCCCATTATATATTGGCATATATTTTATGCAATCTATGGTTGGGAGTGTATGTAAAACTACATGTAGCACTAAGGGTGCATATCTGACAACAATTATGACATCCATCCTATTAACGTCCATGGATTGAACAATATGAATTTGCAAATTTATGGGAGATACATGAGTGGATGCAGGACTAGATGTTGAAGTGGAATCAGGAGTAGGAGATGTGTGAGCCTCTTTGGAATTATGATTCTCAGGGCTAGCAAATCCAAGTTGTTTGTGGTGATGGTTTGAAGATTTCTCTTGGTGTGCAGCTTTTCCCTTGAGGGGGGAAGTGTATCTATGAGCTACAATGGATTTCCTTAGTTTCTTTTTTTCTATTTCAAATCCTATTGTGTTATTATCAAGGTTAGAATCAACCTTCTTGGCTTTGCTATTTTCATATTTGGATCTGTTGAATCCCTTTATGGATGCTGGTATTTATTCTTTAGATTTTACCCAGTGAAGTCGCTAGGTGAAATATGGCATTTTTTTAGTGCTTTATCTTTGTTCACCATCAAAGGTCAGAGCTGATCAATTGTCATTCTCCCAAGGAAATGTATTTCTTTACTTCGTTCCCTGGTAGCGATGCCAAAAGATGTTGGTCCTAAGGTCTACACCTGACTGCTAAATGGAAAAGCTAGGCCACCTATCAGTTTACAATGATTGCTTCTTTTAACTCTTTTGTTGGTTGGTCATAGGGTTATTCTATCAAGACAAAGCCAAGGTTGGGTTGGCAGAACTACATGGATGAGGGCCCTCCTTGGCTGATAGCACACTAATGATAGACCAGTGAAATAATATAAAACAGAGGGGAACAACAAACTACTCAATGAATAATATGTTGCAAGAAGTTCAATACTTAAAATATCATTTCAAGACATCAAACATGTATCAAAACACAATAAATCCCATAGGTTTCATAAAACAAATCTTCACCAAAGCATTAGTTGTTTGATAGGTTGCATATCAGTAAAAATAAGTCTTACAATAGCTGAAAGGAAATGAAATGTATGTTGCACAAATAAAAACTGTATTCAAGATAAGAATGAAAACACATGAAGAGTTGAATGAAACACTATCATCAAGAGTATGTTCACTAGGTAGAGTGATTTAATCCATGCATAAAACGAGTGTAACCAATCTGTTGTATTGCTATTCTTTCCTAAAAAATCCAACCTTTACAATATCTAAAAACTAACTATTTAAAAGAGTTGCAGAGGCTCTCGTCCTTAGGGGACTGAGTCCTAAATTTAGGGAATTGTTCGTAAATAAAATAATTAACTTTACTAAGACACTAGACTTAATAAGAAAGTGTGGTTCTTATCACACACAGAATACCACTCTTGCATCTAATCTAGGAAAATGTTGGACTTAATCAAATAAAACTAATATTGTCTCTGCGATAGAACAGATGCATGTGTTGGAGGAGCTGAGTGGCCGAAAATAGGCCTTGGATTGACAGAGTAGAGCTCTGTGTTGAATGACGGCATGTCTGTGAGTTGTTGGAGGCCACTGGAGATAACCAACTGCATGAGCATATTTTGCTGAAGTGTTTCTAAAACTAATCTGTGTAGACCTTTGACTGAGACTTAACTCTATGTCTATGTCTGAGCTTTCGGAAGCCAAGAACACTCTATATTGACCCCGTTAGATGCCATCTGTACCTGTGAAATAGATTCATTAGAATGGTTTTTGGCCCATCGGGCATGAGGGGAGACATGGAGGCGAGCATCCAATCGGGAGACATGATGAATGGATGCAAGGGTAGATGACATGTGAAGACAGATGTCAAAGTGAGAGGAGGTGTGAATATGATGGAGGTATCGAGAGTATGCATTTGATGACGTGTAGTGAAGGATACAGTTGGCACGTAGGGAGAGGAGGAGTCGATAGGTTGGGAAGGGAGTGGAGAATAGGTGGTGGAAGGCGAGAGGGGGCGGTATTGAAAAACAACCCAGGAGGAAGTCAGAGGGGGGGGGGGTAGGCGGTAAGCAGATTAGAGAGGGGAGGGTCCTAGTTCTTGAGGATCCACCATGTTAGGTAGGGTCCACAATGGGAAAACTACTTTCTCGGACCCCCTCCCCCCCACCGTTAAAGGTAGAATGGTCGGGGGGGTCAGAGTTGCGATAAGGACCATTGATCTGGAGAGGTGGGCCACCGCCAATGGAGATCAGCGTGGGAGTTAACGGAGGACAAGTGTCGGGTGGTGAGAGGAGAGAGAGTAGTGAGTGGAATGAGGGGAGGTGATGTAGTGATCTGAATTCATTCAAGCATGTGATTGTGGGAGATGTTGAGGGTGGTTTGGATCCAGACTACCTTTGGGACTGCAATCCACCACAAGTTGCCACACATCCTTCCATAAATACCATGGTTCCAATTGTGGGACTGCTTAGGAAAATTAATGCTCGAGCAGTTTACATCCCCACAAGGAAGCATGATCATCGATCTAATGACGATCTATGATTCGGGAGATATTTACCTAGTGCAAGGATCGACGATTCTCGTTGACTTGGGATCAATGGTCTAGATTCACTTTGGACTTTCGGGCTTTGGGTGTTTCAAATGTGAAACATGAAAAATATCCGGGAGGAAAATCTTTGAAGTGAATGATCTATCACCACATGTCCTCTCTGATGGATGGTCTAGATTTACTTCGGGACTTCGGGTCTTTGGATGACTCTTGGTGTTAAAATTCACGTGATTCTGCACCCCCAAATGGGCGACAACAGTTGATATGATTTTCTTGGTGAATCTTTACCGTTGAAAATTTCCCTATTCATTTCGGCAATCCTGGCCCGAAAATGACCATTCTGAATGGTTGGGTTTGTCCACAGGCGTTTCCTACATATATAAAAAGGCTTGGTCGACATGTGGTGAGTTGGATCAATGGAAAATATGATGACAAGTAATTCGAACCAAATCCATTATATATTTCATCCTTTCAAGAGAAACATTACAAAGATGCACAAAGACTCAAACCAGAAAGAAACGAATAAGAACCAAGTCACTCAGTAATGGGAAAATTACTTAACCAACCAGAAGAGGAAAAATTGATGAAGGCCTAGGGAAAAAGAGAGAAGAGGCAGATGATGCAGACCTAGGTTACAACACTAATAATATACCAACACAAGTATGCTACATCATCCATAAACCATTTGTCAACAATACTACTAACAAGTGCCTACAACCATGTACCAAGTATGTACCAATCATGTATCAACTACTCATAAACTATGACTCATCAATATGTACCAACATCATCAACTATACACGTCATGTATGTGCCAACTCATCAACTACTTGTCTCAACCATGTACCCAACATGTACCTCAACAAAAATCCCTAATCAATTTCATCATCCAAATGTGATTTGTAACTCTGTAATAGACCTGGTGTATAAGATCACATACCTGCAAACCTTTATTAACTTTAACAACAAGAGGCTATCATTTTCATCAAACTTTACTTTAGTCTCACATGACTAATTTTGGATTAGTCAACAACCCTAACTTGAAATAATCATAACTATGTGCCTGTAATGAATAAAGATCTAAAAATGGCACAGAATGTTCTTCAATGTCTTTTATGCAATTCCTCCAGACTTCACTACTTGGAACCTCTCAGAAAAGGAGTTATAGCAAAAATGGCATACCTTGTTGAATTTTGGCTTATTCTAGAGAGCGAACTTGTAGAGATTGCCCCACACCGTATTTGTTGTATGGATCAAAAAATTGTACATAAAATAATACAAACTATACTCTAACAAATACATTTGGTCTTACTAAATTTAGATCCGTTATGAAGAATTTATGACGTTTTTACCCGAAACACATGTTTTAGACTAGTTTAAGGACTAGCCACAAACCCTATTTTCCACGGCGTGTAACTCCAAAAATACAACAACCCACAAGTTCAAATTTGTATCACAGATACTTGGATATGTTTCCTCAATGGCCTCCCAATTTCACGGTCTGAATCATTCTAGAAAAAAAGTTATTGTGAAAATGGTGAGATGACCTGTAAATAACATACCTTCTAAAACATCATCAAAATAATTTATCCTCCCTTGAATTTCATCCTTCTTTACTTCACCTTCCCTCTAAATTTCAGATTAGATATCCTTTGGTTACCTCAGTCACCTATAGATATTCAATATGCTCAAGTGTGATTAAAATCAGAGAGCCTTGCCTCTTATTTATACTTTCATGTAGCTTCCTCAAGGGGTTACCTTTTAACCATCTTAACCCACTTTCCTTATTTTAAGGTTAACCCACTTCTAACCACTTGTCAACTTAGTAATTTCTCCATTAACTTTATTATTTAAATAATTTATTTTGTATTCACTTTGATTTATAGTACACTCATCACTTCACTTTATTATTTACCTTCTAAAATCTCTTAAACCACTTTGACTACTTTGACCTTTTGGGGCTTCTAGATGACTCATGAGGGTTCTCCAACTTCACGTGGCCATAACTCTCTAACTGTGAGGAGTTATGTGACGTTCCACATACCAATGGAAATGGCATGAAATGTACTATCCATATAGAATATTCTTACCTGAAAATATATCAAAATGCATACCATTAACCATCAAACAAACTTGGGTCCATTACCCAAACCTTTCTCCAACTTCACATGGCCATAACTCTCTAACCATGAGGAGCTATGTGACGTTCCACATACCACCAGAAATGACATGACATGTACTATCCATATGGAATATTCTTACCTGAAAATATATCAAAATGCATACCATTATCCATAAAACAAACTTGGGTCCATTACCCAAACCATTGTGCTACCGAAATTCACTACTGGACTTTCTTCAAAGGTTGACATCAATGAAAACCAACCCAATTAATAAAAAATATCCCCCTTTGGAATTGATGGCAACACTCTGATGCAATACTGAATCCATGTCACTCATTCTCCCCCTTTACCTTTACCTTTGCATTTACCTTTGCATGTGATAAATCTCTCCCCCTTTGTCATCAATGTCAAAGGTATCTTTCCACCTGGGGTTGCTCCCCCTAACTAAACTGTCCTTGGGGATAATCCCCCTAACTGAACTCTTCCTGAAACTAATCTTCCAACCTGAATTGTCCTCTTTATGGTGCTACCTCATGTAAATCTAATACATATAAGATAAGCATTCAAAAGAATTCATTTTGGAGTAGAAATTACTCCGAGTCTCTGGCATAGATACTCAAAGGCTTCCCGTGGAAGTGGTTTTGTAAATATTTATGCCACTTGTTCTTTTGTGCCCACATATTCAACTCTGAGTTCTTCTCTGTAACCCATTCCTATAGAAAGTGATACTTGATTGGAATGTGATTCGTCTTGGAGTGCATCACTAGGTTCTTTGAGATATTGATGGCGCTTGTATTATCACAATAGATTGGAATGGGATCATCATACTCAACCTGTAAATCTGTCAGAGTTTGTTTCATACATAGAACCTGTGTACAACATCTTGTTGCTACAATAAACTTTGCCTCAGCTACAGATAAGGATATTGATGATTGTTTCTTTCTTATCCATGATACTAAACACTCACCCAAGTAGAACGTTGCTCCACTGGTGCTTTGTTGGTCATCAATGCAACTTGCCTGATCTACATATGTGTAGGCAATAATCCATAGATCCTTTCCTTTTGGATACCATAATCCAAACTCTTTTGTTCCTTTGAGATATCTGAAAATCTTCTTTACTACTAATACATGTGACTCCTTTGGTGTTGCTTGAAATCATGCCACTTGTCCAACTGCATGCATTACATCTGGTCTGGATGTTGTCACATATAGTAAGCTACCAATAATTGACCTATATTGCCTTTGGTCTGTAGACTTTGAATCATCATATTTTCTCAACTTGCAGCTGGTTTGCATAGGAGTGGTAACTAGTTTGCAATATTCCATTCCAAACCTCTTTAGAATTTCTTTGATATACTTAGTTTGAGAAACAAAAATTCCTTGGTTTCTTTGACATATCTGAAGACCCAAAAAGAAGGATAGTTCTCCAGGTAATGACATTTCAAATTCATTATGCATATCCTTTGCAAATTTCTGGCTTAACCTATCATTAGTACTTCCAAAACAATATCATCAACATAAATTTCAATTAATAAAATACTACATTGAGTTACCTTAATGTAGAGGTTGTTGTCTGCGCTTCCTTTCTATAGTTCGTAGGGAGTTTTGTCATTATTGTTTGAGCATTAATTTGTTTTGAATGTGAACTGTTGTATGCACTACATGTGTCCAAAAAATATCTGTCAATTTGGAATTCATTAGCAATGTTCGAGTCATTTCCTATCTAATTATCATCCATTATGATAATGTTCCTTTGTCTCTTAACCACTCTCTTAACCAATCTATGAATCCATGCTCTCGTACACTATCATATATCTGTCCAAACCTTCTAAGTGTTCTTATGAATCCATCTCTGTGTTGTTGATGGATGTCTTAATTCCCTCATTCTGATGGATATCTTCCTATAAATTATGAGTCATTGCTCTAGAAATGAGATTTGGATACCATTATAGTACCTTAGGGATTGCAATCATCAGTGACAAGTTCCCTCGTATTTAATAGTGGGTATACATCAATGACTCTCGATAAACTAATTCTATAAGTGTTCGAACTCAACATATATTCACAGTTGTGAGAATGTATTATTTACCTCTATGCCCATTATCATTGTTACCACACATATTGTAGGTTGGGAAAATCCCAACCCAATCCACAAGAGTGACACAATTGTGGGAGTAGATACCCACTGTCACCTTAAATAGATACTCCTCTCTCTTTAGTGATGATAAGTCACCACAAGGGGGGAATCCCAGTGACCCTAGAGGGATTGAGATGGAAAGTGGTAAAATGACCAATTAAGACCCTATAGGTCAAGTTTGGAAGAAGAAAAGGGCTTGGAAAATAGTCTTTTTTATGAAGGGAGGTTTTCAAAGTGTTGTGTACCTGCAAGACAATATTAAACCTACCTGAGACAAGACAATTGATCGACATACAAGCCAACTAACCAAGGGGATAGAAAGGAAAGATTGTTGTCCTAAATTGCGGCAGTATATCAGATTTATATCAGGAAAGTAAATTATAAAATGGCTGCAAAATATGTTTCCAATAGTCAAGCAAAATATATTAGAAACTAAGCTAGCAATGTCTAGTTTAACTTCCACCGAATAGCACAAGACTTTGATGGAAATTATGGATGTTTGTTAGGTGTTATCAATAAATTATTGTAACATCCAAGTGAATGTAGAAAACATATGCTACAAAAGAAAATTCCAACCACATAAATCAACAAGTAAACCATCATAAAGATAGTCAATGAGAAATAGAACAATAATCTAGGTCCATAAGTAAATTTCAGCGGTGGAAAAGTGAGTAATGAGAGAGATTTAAGAGTGTTTTTCTGCAGCCATAATGACTGTAGAATTAAGTTGATTTCAGCAAGAGAATTCATTTTCTAAAATAGACGCCCTTAGGGCACAAGCAAGCTTATGACACTAAGAAAATAATCCAACTTGAACAAATACAATATCTCTCAATTTCACATATACCAATGCAATGATTTTATTTCTCCAATGAAAATTAAGATTAGTTCCTTGTCAACGGGCTATGTAGTCTTCTTGTGTAAGGTTATATATACTACTTCTATGCGCTTGTAATTCCTTTTACTCCCTAGAGAAAGTAAATCTAACAAGGTAATCTAGGAGGGTGTAAGCCATTTTAATCCTCCTAACAACCTTTTGCAATAGCTTATCTAATAACAATTATGATTAATATTGGTGGAGGGTGTATGCCCTTATACTCCTCCAAGGGTTTAGACAAGAATAACCATGAAAGAATAAACAAACATCAATAATATGCAAAAATTCCTTACCAATTCCAAGAAATAGCAAGATAAACCCTTATCTACCAAAAACATTCCATCACCATAGAAAGAGACAAGAATCCAAGAGATAACACACCATGTTAGCTCCAAAGACAAGTGTTTAGCATTCAAATAGCATCAAAGAGAGAGATATGTGATTTTCCCAAAGAGGGAAAAAAATTCAACCACAAAGTATGTAATTCTCAAGTGAGATGATATGATCAAATGAAATTAAATTACCTTTATTTATACAAGGTCATCTAACCAAAGTTTGTCCACTTAGTTAGGGTAAAACACAATTAAAGAGGCCAACCTCCTCTAATTTCCCCTTTACAAGTTATAATTCAAAATTTACATAGAAATTACCCTAAAAGGGGTGACGTCATGCCCTAATTAGCCTCCAAGTGAGACGTTTTTCCCTCTAGAAGAAATTGTTGGGCCTCCAAAGGCCATGGACCAAGACACCCAATGCTCTAATGCATGACAAGAGTCTCTCTCCATCAAAAGGTTCCAATTCATCATCAAAACCGCCAATACCATCGAACCCTATCCTTCCACATGTGACATCATACCCCAGAAGTGCAGTGTAAGGCCTCCAAAGGAAATTCATTGTGGCTAGGAAGGATAGAAAATCACCTACAGGGGATCCTTAAGTACCTCCAAAGGAAACATCATTTACCCAGGTGTCCAAGAAGCATGATCCATCCTGTGGGATTCAATCCCCAAGTGAAGGTCCAAGTGACCTTGTTCCTTCACGAAATGACTTCCACCTGTCAAGTCCCTATGAAGAAAATAAAACTCTCCCTCCAAGGGATCACAAGTCACAAGTATCATGTCAAATACTCCATATAATAAAATAAGCTCATGAACATGTGCATCAAGTCCCCCCTCTCAAAATAAACAAATTCTCAAAGACCTTATGAAAATTTCTAGATTTAGGTATAGGAGGGTTGTCATGGTGACCTATTGGGTGAATCATTCCCCAAGTTAAGGAGTGTTTCCCATGTGGACCCTCTCTAATTCATGTGAAGAGTGTGATGTGGATAGGGGTAATACTTTTGGGCATGGGGTTTTCTTGGCATACAAGGGCTCATATTGTCTCATTTATTGGTGCCTTTGTAGAGGGTAAGCTACCCTTCATCCGTGATGCATGATTTTTCCAAGCCCTTTTTCCATTTAATTTATTAAAGTGTTTCTAGGTTGAAGCTAAAGTGGGACTTCTACCTAAGCATAAAAATTTTTTTCCCGCACACGCTCTACCTTGGTTGGCATGTTCAATTAATTATTTATTTTACGGGTCCCTCAATTTTTTGTGAGAAACATTTCATTATTCTCGAGATATATGGGAGAGAATCTAAAAGGTTTATGATTGTATTTTATCTTTTTCCAGCGAAAAACCTCTAGGCCTTCATCCCCTTCTTCCCATGAAAATAGGTACAATCCCTTATTGGGTCAATATGGTCGGAAAACACAAAAGATGAGGAAACGAAGGGAAAGAAACATGGAAAGTGGCAAGTATGTGTGGGAGAAGTACAATGACTCATCAAGGAGACCCCCCAGTAGAAACCCTCTCCTCAAGGGTGACCACTTACTAGGACGCAATGTCAACCACCAAGGTGAAATAGGGAAAAGAGCATAATTTCCAAGCAAACATTTTTAAAATCAAGGAAGAACCCTTTGAAACATATTCAAATGATTCATTTATTAAAATAACACTTACCACAATGTTGGAATCGTTACATCATGGAGAAAAACATGTCGTCCTCTTTGATCCAAATTGGTGTGGTGAATGGTGCAACCATCGATCTCATGGTGATGGGTGGTGTGATGCGGGGCTCTTCTTGTTGGTTCGTCTCTTGGTACTCCATGTCTACAACCCGAGGGCCTCGAGACATCATATCCTTAATTATCCCTAGAAATAGGGGATAACAATCATCACCAATCTATTATCACACATCTATAAATAATATACATCAATGACTGGTGACTGGACAATTTCTCCCATGTTCAACTTTGACACATTTATTCACATGGTGTAGATTCATACATTTGACATATTTGGATTGAATATATTGGGTTGTGGTGGCATCCCTCTTTGTTGCTACTACTTGAGTTTATTATACGTTTCCACTACCCTACACAACATTGGTACTATGGATGACCTATTTCACAATTCTATTTGTTCATGTAATGTACACTAAGGCATAGATCCACTTTGTATTTTTTTATGGTTATGATCCATATTTGACATGGATCCATTATGTATTCCGTTGTGGCCATTATTTTTCATTTTACATACTTCATGGATCCGTAGTGTACTTGATTTGGTGGCCAATCTTATTTTCCACCTAAGCAAGGGTGTGACTGCCTCAAGGTCGAGAATCATCTCATACTTTGGCCTTTGTTTGTAGATACCTTTCAATTCCTTAATTTGTTGGAATTTTACTTGGTTCAATTATCATATTCCTCTGATATTTATAATGTATTTCAGCCATCAAATCCTCTTCTAATATCACACATCATGGGGGACTTATTATACTTATATTTGGTCACCATTGAACACAAGATTTGAGGAAGGGTACTTGCATACCTTCATCCGAGGAATTTCATATCATGTTGATATATTCTTAGTCCCTTCTCTCTGTGCAGAGTTACAAAAGTGCAACTGGAGAGAATTCACATTTTGCTAGTTAGAAACACGTGAGCTTCCTCAAAATTCCCCCCTATTGATCTGAAATAATTTCTTATGGTCTTAAAGACAACATCATGAGGATAAATCCCCTTGAATTTTTAAAGAGGTGGTACTCCTCTATTTCTAAATAACATGAAAGAACATAAAAATTCTTGAGAGAGGATCAAGCTTATTCTTGAATTAAATATTCACATGTAAAGAGTACCTGAGAAAGGACCATGTATCTTACAAAAAGAAAATATTTTCACTATAATACAAGATTATAAACCAAAAGAGTATATAGTATCATAGGACGACATTTCCATCACAACATTCATCAAAGTAAGACACTATATTCAGCACAAGAAAGGAAAACATGGACCGCATATGGTAAATAAATTTAAATGATCGTTCCATTAAATGCAAGAAACATTTTGATAGACACACATTTGAAATCTCGTGCTTAAAACTTAAAATCTAAGAAATAAATAATGTTATGTCTCAAATAGTTCTCTGGGAACCTCAAAAAATAATGCGTGTCTTTATAAAAGTGAACAATAATGTCTGAGATTTCAATAAAACTAAATTGTGTTTCTTCTTCGAATAGAACTGAGATGGGGATCCCATGGACCATAAAATGAAGAGAGACCTAGAAGGAAAAATAAAGCAATCAAGGGTCAACCTTTGGTTTCACAGATTCTGGGAACAGAAAAGGAAAAATGACTATTGACTAAAAACAAAAAAAATGGTGAAAGAAAGAACATGGTGACTACTTGACTTACTAAGATGAAAATTGTGAACCCTCATTTGCTTGCTCTGTCATATTTTGTAGGCTTATGTTGTTGTGTTGGAGGTGGAACTACTTCTTGTTGATCTGTCTCAGTTATCATTTTTTTTTTGTAAGTTAGAAGAGATTGTATTACTTGCTATGGAAATTGACATACAAGCTTAAATCATGTCAGAAACAAAGCTTCCATGAAAGGAAACCAACTCATTGTGGAATATGTTCAATTGTCCCCAAGGGGTCAAAAAAGAAGATATGCATAGATTTTTCTGTATGAGCTACTAAATTGATATTGTTCACCCTATAAACTAATCTACCAAGGACTAAAACTGTAAAAAAACTAAGTACCCAAAAAATGAAACTTTCATCAAGCTTGTGATGGAGCTAGATCATTTTGAGGTGGTGGTCGACTCCCCATTGGCAACAGAATGGAAATGTGAATCAAGATGGCATCCTATGCAGTCATCTCAGGAACTCGAAGCCAAATATCTGAACTTGTATGCAAATCTATGAGCCATGAAATTCTTATGTTCATTTTCTCCATGTTGTGTCGTAGGTCCATTATCTCACTGTGTGTATTGAATATCTGTTTATAACACCCTTGTTTCCCCCAATATCTAATTATAAGTCTTATTATGGAAAAAAAATAAGTCGAACCGTGGGTGATCAAGGATAAACAATGTACCTTGATATATATTGTA
>ML787518.1:541603-568173 GCA_009831015.1 Picea engelmannii | reverse complement strand
AGGAATCCCAGGATGGGATTCCCTACCAAAAATGTGAATCAACAAAACTTCCCATCTCAAGGTGGAGATAAGACTATTCGATCAGCCCTGGGTAGGACTGAAAGCACAAAGAAGGAAGCGTTGACATGTTGGGGTTGTGGAGAATAACACATGTTGAGAGACTGTCCTCATAGGAAGCCAAACAACAAGGGAGTTTACAACATCCAAGAGGCTACCATAGTCGATGATGTGGTCAGAAGCATACCAAAGATCCATGCAGATTCAGACAATAAACAGGAATACCACCAAGTCTCAGTGGTGGAAATGGAAGGTATAGTCACCGACCATCTTATTTTTATTATGATTGACCCTAGTTCTAATCTGAGTTATATTTCTCCTCAAACTATTGAGAAGTGTAAATTACATCAAGAAAAATAGACTAAGCCATGGCTGGTACAACTAGCCATGGGAACAAAAAGAAGGGTAACAAGGGTCATAACAGCATGCCCAGTCATCGTGAATGGGTTGCCTACTCAAGCCACCTTAAACTTCCTTCCTCTAGGATCTTACAACATGTTGATCAACATGGATTGGTTGGTTTCCCATAAAGCTAAACTTGACTGTTATAGAAAAACCTTAGAATGCGAAGATGACAAAAGGGAGAGAATGAATTTACAGGGAATTCAAAAAAATGTTTCAGTGAGAAAGATATCATCCCTCCAAATGAAGAAGTATTGTAAGAAGGGGTTCCCTTTGTATGCAATATAGGTATTAGATTTCGTTAAAGATAAAAAAACCAAACGTAGACGATCACCCTATACTAAAAGATTTTAGATATTTGTTTCCAGAAGAGGTACCAAGGTTACCTTCCAAGAGAGATATTGATTTATTAATAGAGCTTGTACCTGGACCAATGCTAATGTCTAGATCACCCTGTAGGATGAGTACCACCCGAATTAGTGGAGCTCAAATTGAAACTAAAGGAAATGTTAGACAAGGGTTACATTCGGCCTAGTGTGTCTCCCTGGGGAGCACCAACCTTATTTGTAAAGAATAAGGATGGAACACTCAGGTTGTGCATAGACTATAGGAAACTCAATAAAATGATAATTAAGAATAAGTACCCCCTACTTTGAATTGATGACTTATTTGACCAATCAATAGGTGACACCATATTTTCTAAGATTGATTTGAGATCCAGATATATTCAAGTTCAAATCAAGGATGAGGAAATTTATAAAATCACCTTTAGGACAATGTGCGAACACTATGAAATTGTGGTGGTGCCATTTGGTCTCACCAACGTACTAGCCACTTTCATGCATTTGATGAATAGCGTACTCAACAAGTTCTTGGACATATTTTTATTATTTTTTATTGATGGGTCCTAATCTACTCAAGGAGTAAGGAAGAGTGTGAAGAACACCTAAAGTTGGTACTCCAAGTACTAATATAACACAAACTCTATGCTAAGCTTAGCAAGTGTGAATTCTTCCAAAGGAAAGTCCATTATTTAGGCCATGTTATCTATGAGAAGGGAGTAGAAATTTACCCTTGATAAGATCAAAGCCATTATAAATTGGCCCACACCCAGGAATGCCACTAACATTATATCCTTCATGAGTTTAGCAGGATACTATAGGAGATTTATAAAGGGATTTTCTAGTATTGGTCACCCAATCACTTCACTACTGATTCGGATTTTATGAGAAGAATGAAATGAATACATATTATTAAAATATTCTTAACATAGAATAACAGAGATACAGTAAAACTGGTTTTCTATTCAATAAGGAAATAAGTTGAAACTATAAAATGCAGCGAAAAACAGGCTTGCTGGAATGGTGGTGGCTTATCTCTGAGAAGAGATGTGACGATTGTGCTCATTCGCAAGAAGATCATTACCATTAATATATAACCCTAGATAGGAATTTCAATAACCCTATACATCCAAAAAACTCACCCTAGGAGATGAAGCGCCAAAAGTCATGTGGGCCTCGTTTGGGTAAGTTAGTACATCAACTTCCCAGGGTCGTAAGTTTTGCATACGATCTTTGTTTTAGGCGCACGATTGACCGTTGGAAAGGTATCATCGAGGAGATTCATTTTGGGGGATCAATTATATACTTCGACTATTATTGAGAAGCTCGATCCAAAAAAACCTTCATTTAGGCCTTCAAAATGCCCCAGAAGTTAAAAACTGCTAAAAATAGTAAATTGCCAAAATTGATAGAAAATTGTTATGAGTGAGTTGGACAAGGTGGGTGGCCAATGATATCCACCTGGATCAATCCTCCCTCCTTAGGAAGAAATGGTATCCATTGCACTGAGTTCCCCCATCAGATGAGGAAATTTCTGTTGAATTTGGCCCCGGGTGAGCCACTTGCCTTGGTGCAAGAGCTACCCTGCTTTGATGACTCGATAAAGATGGAACCTTTGTTGTCGAGTGCCCTTGATCTGTGTGTCCACAATATAATCACTATATTCTTGTTGCATGCAGTCAGGGTTGATCTCTATTGGTTTCAACTGCTCTGCTATCATGGAGGTGTCGAATAATGGTGGGAAATATCGTCGAAGGAGAGCCACATTGAAGATTGGGTGTAGGCCAAGGAAAGGGGGAATGTTGAGCTCAAAAGCGTTGTCACCCATAGCCTTGGTGATGGTGTACAACCCATAATGGAGTGGGTGAATCTTCCTATGGGGCCCTGTAAGGAATTCTTTCTACAAGTGCAACCAAACTTTGTCTCCCACCTGAAACTTATGTGGCACCCGATGTTGATCATGGTGTTGCTTGTACTTGGAATTAGACTTCTATAGAATATCCTGAACCTTTTGGTGGATGTGCTAGATCCACTCAAAGAACCAGGTGGATTTTTCAGCTTCTGGTGGAACAGGGGATGAGTCAGTCGAGGTGGTCACCAGGGGCAGTGCAACATCCATGGGGCCCAATGGATGAAATCCCAACCCCACCTAAAAGGGGTTGTGACCAGTTGAGCTATGTAGGGATCGATTGTAGCTATGTTGGACATAGGTAAGACTCTCATCCCATGTGTGGGTATTTTTTGAATTGTACTTTCATAGGATATGTATGATCATCTGATTGGCGACCTCAGTTTGGCCATCTGTCTGGGGGTGGAAGGTAGTGGATTTGGTGATCTTTGTATCCAACAGTGACCAGAGGCTTGACTAGAATGTGATGAGGAACCGAATGTCACGGTCTAAGATAATGGTTTGTGGGAATGTACCCATACTCGTTCAAAGAATATCTTGGCAGTGGCTTCTGCTATGATGTTCCTCTTGCAGGCAGCTAGAATCGCCATTTTGGAAAATCGATCAACAACCACAAAAACACAGTCATTTCCCCTCTTGGTGGACGAGAGGCCCGACATGTAATCCATTGAGATGGATATCCATAGCCTATCAGGAGTAAGCATAGGGGTGTACAATCCCTGTTTCTTAGTGGTCAGTTTGGAAATAGCACATGCAGTGTAGGACCTGTTGGTTGTGGAGCTTGATTATCTTCCTGATTCATAGGTCTTTTGTTTTTAGCAGTTTTTATACCCCATGAAGTATTTACACCCTAGAAGTGTGTACACTCTTCCATGTAGGTGAGTGAAGAGGGGTGTTACCCCCTCTGTGGGGTTCGGGGGGTATATCCCCCCAGATGAGGGGTCCAAGGGAAAGTGGGCCTCTCGCGGGGGTTCGTGGGCAAAGCCCCCGAAGGAAAAATTTCCTTGTAAATGTATATTGTAATTTCATTGTAAATCTATACTGTTCATTATAAGGTCGCAGATCTAACGGTAGAAATTATGTTAGGGTTTTTTTTCCTAGAAGGCAACCCTCTGTTATGAGGGAAATGTATTGTAGCTATGCATGATAGCAAATATTGTATTCTGAGGTAGGATATTGTGAGAGAAAGAAGAGGAAGTTACAACGGGTTTCTTGTAGGTTGTATCCCTTCATATGTTGGATAATAATAAAGGAAGGACCTCGCAATTTCTCTAGTGGATGTAGCCCACACTAGGTGAACCACGTAAATCTGTGTCTCTATGTTATTATGTATATTTTGTGTTTTGTTTCCGCATTTGTTTTATTTTATTTATCCACGGTCTTGTTTTTCTAACAGGACATGATATACTTGTTGAATTTCTGTTGAAGTTTCGTCCAGTAGAAATTTTTCTGCAACACTGCAACTGTCTTTTTGACGCCAAAGTATCATGCCACCCGACTGTAGTGAGCTTCTAAAATCAGCTTCGCACACTCTCTTGATGGAACACATAGATGGCCTAGATGACACAACAACCCATATTGATAATGGAAATTAGAAACCCCTGAGTTGGCGCCCAACATTTGGTAGGTGGTGGAGAAGTCAGGGTCTATCTCGTAGATGTGGGGGCATCCATAGGTCTCGTGGCCGCAAGAGTCTAGCACCATGGTGAGTGATGCGATTGGAGGTCGGCTGAGGCAATCAGAAACTCGGTTGGTACTTCTTGTTTTATACTTGATGTTGAGGTGGAATTGTTGTAAGTATGTGGACCGCTTCTGATGGTGGTCATTCTGCAATTTTCCTTGGGTCTGCATGAACTGTAGTGGCTTGTGATTAGTGTGGATGAATGTCTCCTTCCCAAGAATATAGTGTCTCCACTGGTGGAAATATTGCACAATGGAGTACATTTCTTTATCATAAGTAGGGTACTTATGAACAACATCTGATAGTGTCTCACAATGATATGCCAAGGGGTGGTTGTGTTGAGTGAGAACGATGCCCATAGCATAGTTTGAAGCATCTGTCTCGATCTCAAAGGGATGTTGCAGGTCCGGTAATGAAAGTATTGGGGATGGTCACAAATGCTTCTTCAAGTCATCAAAGGCTTGTTGTTGGGACATGCCCCACACAAATTTTTCCTGACCGCCACTCCTGGTTACTTGGCTAAGGGCCCATGCGATATGAGAGAATCTCAACATGAACCTATGATAGAAATTGGTGAGGCCCAAGAAGATTTGAAGTTTAGTGAGTGTGGTTGGGGCTGGTGAGTAACAGATGACCTGGATCTTGGTTGGATCCACATGCACACCATGTCTATCAATGATGTAGCCTAATTAATGGACCATGTCCATGCTGAAGGAGCATTTTTCTAAGTTTGCATATAGTTTGTATTATTACAGTGTGTGCAAAATATGTTGCAAGACTTCAGATCAATATTACTGAAATATTTGCCCCCCATAAGTTGATCAAGGAGGTCATCAATTCATCGAATCAGGTACCAACTTCAGGCTGTAATTTTAATCAAGGCATGGTAATCAATGTAGAGTCGTCAGATCCCATATTTCTTATGCACCATCACGATTAGGCTCCCACAAGGTGATGAGATGGGATGTATGTTCCCCCCTTGTGGAGCAGTTCTTAGATCTGCCTCTTGATCTTCTCATTTTCTAACAGAGAGCAGTGGTAGACTATCCCATTGGGTAGCAGTGCACCTGGGGTCATATCGATGGGATGCCTTACCTGGAACTACAGAGGTACCCCGGTAGGAGAGGAGAAGATATCTGAGTATTCTTCCATGACCTTATCCACTTGCTTCTGTTGTGTGGAGAGATCGATCGCGGAGGCCCTGGATGTGGTTGTGATCTTTCACTCACTTTGAGAGTGAATCATGAAGAAGACAAATTTCCCAGTCTAAGAGATGACCTTCCTGCATTTCTTGGAAGAGATCAAGGAAATAGCACTGGGAGGGATTGCCTCGGGTATCCTGTACAATTTCCTGTTCAAAGTAATAATAATACTACGAGTCCTAGATTCATATACAACATGATGTTTCCATAAAGAAGGTTGTCCCAAAAGAACATTACAAACTTTGAGAGGAGAAACACCACACAATACCTCGTCTTTGAAGGGATTGATACCATACGAAAGTCGACATTGTTGGATAACGCGGAGATCGCTTCCTTGGTGGAGCCATCCAATGGTGTAGGGTTGTGGGTGCAGAATTGTCAGCAAGGAAAGCCTCTTGATGACCTATGTTGAGATGAGGTTCTTCTGGCTAGCACTATCAACAATGAGGTGAAGCAATGTGCCATTTACCCACATCTATGAATGGAAGCGGTGCTCACCTTCTTCTGGCTTGTCTGGTTCACCAGGCTGGAGCTTGGTGGTAGCAACGGTGGCACTGAGTTCTATGTCAATGATCTATCTTCACCTTTCTATTTTTGACTCAGAGTCATAACCCACATCTGATTCAGAGGCTTTCACTTCAGCCACCAATGACTTCTTTGAGTGTCAGTCAGTAGTGTTATGCCAAGGGATCTTGTGGAAGTTGCACCACTTCCCGGTATCTTTCTAAGTCTTTCTAGTGTCCTTCTTTGCTTGTGGCTTGGACTGGTTGTCCTGATATTGTCCATATTTGCTTGGTCCTTTTTTCTATGGGTTGGGGCCACCCCTTCCTATCTTTTTTTGTGAGGGATTCCCAGGCCTTTTGCGTCTTTTGTTTGAGCTTCTGCTCGATTTTGAAAACATATCGATAGGCCACACCCAAGGAAAAAATGTCCAAAAATTCCATTGATACTTGAGCACCAGATGTTGCTCTGAATATTTGATACCCATCTTGGTGCGCAAAGTATGGAAGATATTTGTGAACTCTGGCACTGCTTGGTCTCTTTCTTGCCGCAGTGTGGTCCATTTGGTATACAAGTCATCATAACTTCTAACAGGGTAGTATTGTTCCTTAATAACATTTATGAAGGATTCCCAAGTGGCCATGACTGTAAATAATGAGGGTTCCTCCTTTTACTTTTTCTCACATAATTTTTCCCACCAATCTTTGACATGGGGAACGGCTTTGATGAGTGAAAAAGTAATATTTTATCTATTTGAAAAGTTATGTACAGAAAAATACCCTTCTAGTAGATTCAACCACTTATATACAACATTTGCATCTATCTAAACTTCAAATATAGGAATATCAAAGTTTATTTTTACCTTGAAGGGGGCGGCACCTCCGCTCGAGGAAGATGTGTCGCCTATTGGTAATCGCCGAAGGATTTGCGTGAAACTATCCATCATCTCGTTCCTTTGTTGTGTGAGGGATTCCTCAAGCAACATTTTGAAAGGATCTCTTGTCCCATCATATTTATTTTCTCCTTCCATGAGAGGTCGCTTGGGTGTGCAAGAGCTTTTATCCTCAAGAGAAACAATCTCGAGACCCAATTCTTTGTATCCTGACCTCATTGGGGACATGCATTAAGACGACAAGGATCAAACCGCTCTGATACCACTGATCCATATTTTATGAGAAGAACGAAATGAATACAGATTATTAAAATATTCTTAACACAAAATAACAAAGATACAGTAAAACTGGTTTTCTATTCAATAAGGAAATAAGCTGAAACTGTAAAATGCAGTGGAAAACAAGCTTGCTATAATGGTGGTGGCTTATCTCTGAGAATATATGTGACGACTGAGCTCATTCACAAGAAGATCATTACCATGACGCTCTGAAGGCCTTTTTACAATAAACAGGAATGTCAATAACCCTATACATCCAAAAACCTAACCCTAGGAGATGAAGCACCAAAACTCATGTGGGCCCCGTTTGGGTAAGTTAGTACATCAACTTCTCGGGGTCGTAATGTTTGCATACGATCTTCGTTTTAGGCACACGATAGCCCGTTGGAAAGGTATCATCAAGGAGATTCATTTTGGGGGATAAACAAGAGCCTTAGTTTATCATTAAGAAGCTTTATCCCAAAAAACCTTCATTTAGGCCATCAAAATGACCCCAAAAGTTAAAAACTGCTAAAAATAGTAAATTGCCAAAATTGATAGAAAATTGTTTTGAGAGAGTTGGACAAGGTGGGTGGCCACCTATATTTACCTAGATAAACTAAATAAAAAGGGGGGGAGATTTTTTTGGACAATAGGATGTGAGGGGAGTTTCCAACAACTGAAACACCTCTTAACACATGCCCATGTACTAAAAATTGTGGACCCAAACAAGGAATTCCTGGTGTGCACCGATGCCTACAAACAAGGACTCGGAAGAGTCCTCATGAAAGAGGGCCATGTAATATGTTATGAATATAGAAAATTGAGTAAACATGAAATACATTATGTGACCCATGACCTAGAACTAGTTTTCATAGTGCACACTTTTAAAATGTGGAGGCACTACCTCCTAGGAAGAAGGTTTGTTCTCATGACAAACCATAGTGGGATAATGATGGAAGAGCATCACCATCATATCACAAGAGGAGGAAATTTGGGTGCACTAGTGCATATTTTGAAATATTTTGAATTCCAAAGTTGGTGTATTAATGTAATATCTGGAGAAGATTTTTACTTGTGAGCATCTTTAATGCTTGGAGGCCAAGTCATTGCATAAGATCGATGAGGGAATGTATTTTTCTTTAATTTCAAAGATTGCAGTACAAATCTGAAGCTTTCTCCCTTATCTTTCTGACTCGAATATTTATTGTAATAAATGTTAAGTAGTTGAAAGCTTTTATTTCAATAGGATAGCATAGAGTAATTAGAGAAAAAGGATCGAAGAGCACCTCTTGTATAAAGTTTTATATTGTTTCCCGGTAGAGGTTGTTGAAAGGTTGTTGATAGAAGATAGTTGAAAGGTTGTTGAATATATTATATAGGTTTCCATTGTAGCAAAGAGTCGAGAGATACCGAGAAGTAGTGTATGAATATATGTAATTTTCAGTTGAATGAATATAACAGAGGAACATTGTCCCAAATGTATGATGTTGATGCGTCTATTTGAATGAGTGAATGGTAGACTTTATGTTTTATTTTCAATTATCTGTTATTTCATGTTCTTGTATCTATGCATGCATTTACATGGCTAGATGTATGAATCTGTGAGGTTTAAGTAAGTTTCAATTGTTTCTCTTCGTTGAGCGAGTGCAAGGAGTGCATAGAGTCCGCAAGGAGTGTGTGACCGAGTCTATCTCGACTCGAATCTCAGAAGAGGTAGTGTGAAACTTATGTATGAAAGGAGTGCATATGTGTTCACAAGGAGTGCATGACAGAGTTTCAGACTCGAAATATCAGGAGGATTAGCATGAATTTAGTTGCATAGAAGTGGTTGGAGAACAGTCACAAAGTGTGTGAAAATCACCCATAGAGAAGTTGAGTGTGGAAGAGAACCTGTTGCAAGGCATCCAGAGGTAAATATTTTGACTAAGTGTCGAAGAAAGTTCTGAGGGAAGAATAAGGTTGGGGAAGACAATATTAGGAGGGAGAGTGAAGAGAAATCTTCAAGGGGGAGAATCCTTAAGGTTTCACAAAAATCCATGAATGAGATCTGTTCTAGAGGGAGGTGAATGATTCCAGATCATCAAATCTGGGAGAACTATGTAGAGGTTAGTCGTAAGGCGTTTCTCCACTTTATGGTTTGGGAATTTTAGAGTTATTCTAAGAGGAGAGTCTCAAACTCATGAAGTCACGAAGATATTTCAACCATTGGCTGTGGAGAAGACATGTGGTAGAGGATTAGGAGATCCGAAAGTCAGAAGTCCAGAGGTTTGTGCGCAAGGTGAATGCGAGTTTCGTGAAGTCATGAAACTTGAAGCATTGTAGGGACATCAAAATAAAAGGAGACACGCGGCGGTGCGAGGTCTGAAGTTCGGAGGAGAACAATTCAACAAGCATCGAAGCCAGAGATCGGGATATCCCTGAAGCCCGAAATTGCGAAGGGGATGATCCATGGTCATATCCCGTGGTCACTGAGGAGAAAAAGGGCCTATGTCTAGTGGTTTTGGGTACCCATAGGGACCCAAAGAGTTGATCTGACTCAGTATATTCAACGATCCAAGACAGAGAGGTCGAGCATCCCTTAGGGGAGAAGCGGGTTTGCGCCAGAGTGGTATCAGAGCTATCACAAAATTGGTTTATGTGGAAGGATAAGTAGACTTGTATCGACGAGTGGTATCAGATACATCAATACAATGTCACCTAGGAAACGTGTAGAGACACCCGTAGAAAAGAGAGATATGAAAAGAGAGATGAGAGAACTCAGAGCAAGGATGGATGCCATGGAAACAATACAAAGGAGGGAACCTAACATTGTAGACATCAATGATGCAAAAATTGAGGAAGTGTAAGTCGACGAAGTTGTAGCAAAGGATGTTGTGAAAGAACGCTTACTGAAAGTGGTTATTAATTTGGGATCTATAGCCAAGATAAATTTCTCGATGTATGAGGGGAACTTGGACGTTAAAGAATTGCTTGATTGGATATGAGAAATGGATAAGTATTTCGACTATGAAGATGTCTATGAGGAGAAGAAGGTGAAACATGTTGTCACTAGGTTAAAAGGACATGAAACACTGTGGTGGGATGAACTATAGGATGACATGAGAAGCAAAGGAAAAAAAAAGAAGATTAAGAGTTGGGATAGAATGGTAGCCAAGATAAAGGAGAAATTCATACCCAAAGATTACCAGATAAATATTTTTAGGAGGATGCAAAACTTAAGACATAAAGGAATGACTATGAAGGAGTACATAGAGGAGTTTTATAGACTGAACATCAGGGCTGGACAAAAAGAGAGGGAAGACGAAAAAGATTCTAGGTACATAAACAACCTGAGATATGAAATCCAGGATGATATCAACATGATGACAGTAAAGACAGTAGAGGATGTGTATTGGATTGCGCTAAAAGAAAAAGAGAATTTTGCTAGGAAGCGGAGTAAACAGAACAAAGGTAGAATCTTGAACAAAGGAAAATCAGTTTCCCATGACAAGACAACAAAGCCCAAAGGTGAGACAGAGAAACCACATAGTCACTCTGAGAGAGGAGGAAGTTCCCAAGGAAGGCAGAGTGGTGGAAGAAACTCTTTTTTCAGAGGAAGGGGAAGAGGCAGAGGAGGAGAAGTAAGATGTTATGCCTATGGAAAAATAAGGCACATGTATTGGGATTGTCCCAAGAGGAGGAAAGAAGGAGGTGAATCTCACATTTCGGAAGCGTGAAAGTGAGATGTTGAGGCAGAAGGTGCAAAGGATGGGAAATCATTTATGATGAAGAAGATTATTTTGAAGCAAGAGCAAGAGACTTAAAATCCAGCACAGAGGAACACTTTGTTCAGGACAACTTGCAAGATGAAGGATAGAGTTTGCAAGGTAAAAATTGAAAGTGGGAGAATTGATAATTTAGTATCCATGGAGATGATGGAGACGTTAGAGCTAGAGACAACTGTACATCCAACGTCGTATAAAGTCTCATGGTTTCAGAAAGGTCACCAGGTAAGAGTAACTAAACAATGCCTTGTTGAATTTAAAATGGGTGGATATAGAGACAAAATCCTGTGTGATGTGATTCCCATGGATGTATGTCATGTTTTTTTGGGAAGACCATGGAATTATGTTAGTAATGTCATTCACAATGGGAGAAAAAATACTTATACCTTAGAGAAGAATGGTAGGACACACATGTTACTGCCAATTGAAGAGAAAAAAGTGAAGGATGAAGCCAGCATGAGCATACTTCTCATGAGTGGGAAGGAACTCCTGAATGAAGTAAAGAAGGAACAGGAGATGCAGTTTGTTGTAGTGAGGAAGCCAAGGGTTATCCTTACAAGTACTTCAATGGAATATTTTCCTGAGGAAATTCAGGAACTGTTAGAGAATTTTGTTGACATTGTAGTGGATGAGTTACCAAGCTCATTGTCTCCTATCAGAAGTATCACCCATCACATTGATTTGATACCAGAAGCAAGCCTACCGAATAAAGCCACATATAGATTGACACCTCAAGACAATGAGGAGGTGAAAAGACAGGTTTAGGATCTATTAGATAAAGGATTGGTTAGAGAAATCTTGAGTCCATGTGAAATACCAACTGTATTGAGTCCGAAGAAGGATGGAGGATGGAGAATGTGTACAGACTCAAGAGCCATAAACAAGATCACCATCAGATATAGATTTCCATTGCCAAGGATGGATGACTTGATGGATTGTTTGAATGGAGAGAACTATTTTTCAAAGATAGATTTGAAAAGTGGATACAATCAGATAAGGATGAGAGAAGGTGATGAGTGGAAAACCACATTCAAGACAAATGAGGGATTGTATGAATGGATTGTTATGTTGTTCGGCTTAACAAATGCTTCGAGTAATTTTATGAGGCTGATGAATGAAGTGTTGAAAGATTTCATTGGCAAGTTTGTGATTGTATATTTGGATGATATACTGGTATTTAGCAAGACTAAATAGGAGAATTTGAGACATTTAAAGTTGGTGATGAGGAGGTTGCAACAAGAGAAGTTGTTGATTAATTTGAAAAAGTCCTCTTTCATGAAGACAAAACTCATATATTTGGGTTTTGTGATTTCTTCAAATGAATTGAAGATGGATCCCGAAAAGGTGAAAGCAATCAGAGAATGGTCGTCACCAAAGGGCATATTTGAGGTGAGAAGCTTCCATGGATTAGCAAGTTTCTATCGAAAGTTCATCGAGAATTTTAGTGGGATTAGTGCTCAAATGATGGATACAGTGAAGAAAAGACACAAGTCTTTAAAATGGACAATAGAGGCTAAGAAGAGCTTCAATATATTGAAGGAGAAGATAACAAAACAACTGATTCTGGTTTTACTAGATTTTGGAAAGACATTTCAGGTAAGATGTGATGAAAGTGGAGTTGCAATTGGAGCGGTATTAAGCCAAGAAAACAGACATGTTGCATATTTCATCGAGAAGTTGAACAAAGCTAAAAATAATTACTCCACGTATGACAAAGAGTTCTATGCCATAATTCAAGCCTTGAAGAAATGGAGGCACTATCTTGTACCGAAAGAGTTTGTTTTGTATAGTGATAACCAAGCTTTGCAATTCATAACCAGACATGAGAAATTAAACCAGAGACATGCTAAGTGGATATAGTTTATGGAAAATTTCACTTTTTTCATTAAACATATTTTTGGTAATGCTAACAAGGTTGTTGATGCATTGAGTAGGAGAAGTTTGATTCTGCAGGAATTTCAGATCAATACCTTGGTGTTTGAACACCTTAAGGACTTGTATTGTGATGATCCATATTTCAATGAAGCATATAAAGCATGCGTGAATCCTATGCTCAGAGACAGAATCCAATGGGCCGAATATTTGGTTCAATATGGGTTGTTGTTCAGAGATTTCCAGTTGTGCATACCAAAATGTTCGATGAGGGAAAATTTGTTGAAGGAAAAGCATAGTGGAGGTCTAGTCAAACAATTTGTCCATGACAAAACGTTTTCTCAATTGAACGGTTCATATTATTGGCCAGGTATGAGAGAAGAGATGAAGAGGTTTGTGAACAAGTGTAAGATTTTTCAGTATGCAAAGGGGAAGAAGCACAATATTGGGTTGTATCAACCATTTCCTATTCCAGAGAGGCCTTGGGATGCAATAAGCATGGATTTTGTGTTTGGATTGTCTAGAACACAAAGAGGAAGTGATTCCATATTTGTGGTAGTTGAAAGATTTTCAAAGATGGCACACTTTATCCCATGCTAGAAGACGAGTGATGAAACACATGTTGCAAATTTGTTTTTCAAAGAGATTGTGAGACTCCATGGATTTCCCAGGAGTATAGTTTCAGACAGGGATACCAAATTTGTTTGTCATTTTTGGAGAACGTTGTGGAAGAAGCTAGGGACATAGCTATCTTTTAGTTCTGCATATCACCCATAAACATATGGACAGACTGAATTGGTGAATTGGTGAATCGAAGCTTAGGAGATTTGCTAAGGAGTTTGGCCACTGAACACCATAGTCAGTGGGATCATATTCTAGAACAAGCGAAGTTTGCATACAATGACTCAGTGAACAGAAGCACTAGGAAGAGTCCATTTCAGATATTGTATGGAATGAATCCGAGAGGAGTGTTGGAGTTAAGAGATCTATACTAGAGCAAATTTAGGAGCATTGGAGCCGAAGACTTTGCTGCAGAAATGCAGGAACTTCATAATCATATCAAGGAGTAGTTGCAGAAGAGAAAAAATGAATACAAACGCAGAGCTGATCAACATGGAAGGAAAATTGAATTTTAAGTTGGAGATCAAGTTCTAGAACATTTAGGGAAGGAGAGGTTTCCAAGAGGAACATATAACAAGTTGAATTTGAAAAATATAGGACCGTGTAAAATCCTGAGAAGATTTGGCGAGAATGCTTATGAGATAGAGCTACCAAGAGATGTGGGTATATCACCCATACTCAACATTGCAGACTTGTATCCGTACAGGGGATATGGAGCCACAGGATCCGAAGATCCAAAGAAGATCTAGTGGAAGAAACAAATTCCTGTAGTAGAGAAGTCGTTGATGGAGAAGATCGTAGATCGACGAATTGGTAAGAAGACTGGAAGGAAAACATATTTTGAATATTTGGTAAAGTGGAAAGGACGACCAGTAGAAGATTCCAATTGGGTAAATGAAGTGGATATCCATAAGGATGGAAATTCGATGCAGGAGCTCATGGAGAAGATTCCATGAATTGTTCAGCCAGAGGAGTGTGATGCAGGAGCATCGCCAACAAAGCACAAGTGGAGGATAGTTGGGCGCACTAGCGCGTATTTTGAAATATTTTGAATTCCAAAATTGGTGTATTAATGTAATATATGGAGAATATTTTTACTTATGAGCATCTTTAATGCTTGGAGGGTGAGTCATCACATCAAATCGATGAGGGAATGTATTTTTCTTTAATGTCTAAGATCACAGTACGTATCTGGAGCTTTCACTCTTATCTGTCTGACTCGAATATTTATTGTAATAAATGTTAAGTATTTGAAATATTTTATATCGATAGGATAGCATAGAGTAGTTGGAGAAAAAGGCTCGAAGAGCACCTCTTGTATAAAGCTTTATATTGTTTCCCAGTAGAGGTTGTTGAAAGGATGTTAATAAAAGATAGTTGAAAGTTTGTTGAATCTATTATATAGGTTTCCATTATAGCAGAGAGTCAAGAGCTACCTGGAAGTAGTGTATGAATATATGTAATTTTCAATTGAATGAATATAACAGAGGAAAATTGTCCCAAATGTATGATGTTGATGCATCTATCTGAATGAGTGAATGGTAGACATTCTGTTTTATTTTCAATTCTTTTTTATTTCTTGTTATTGTATCTATGCATGCATTTACATGGCTAGATGTATGAATCTGTGAGGTTTAAGTAAGTTTCAATTGTTTCTCTTCGTTGAGTGAGTGCAAGGAGTGCATAGAGTCCGCAAGGAGTGCATGACCAAGTCTATCTTGTCTCAAAGCTCAGAAGAGGTAGCATGAAACTTATGTATGCAAGCAGTGCATATGCGTCCGCAAGGAGTGCATGACAGAGTTTTAGAATTCAAAGATCAGGATGAGTAGGGTGAATTTAGTCACAGAGCAGTGGTTGGGGAACAGTTGCAAAGTGTGCAAAAATCACCCACAGAGAAGTTGAGTGTGGAAGAGAACCTGTTGCAAGACTTGCACAGGTCGATATTTTTATTAAGTGTTGAAGAAAGCATTCTGAGGGACGAAGAAGGTCGAGAAAGACAAGATCAAGAGGGAGAGAAATGAGAAATATTCAAGGGGGAGAATCCTTAAGGTTTCACAAAAATCCACGAACGAGATCTGTTCCGGAGGGAGGTAAATCATTCAAGATCGTCAAATCTGGGAAAACTACGTGGAGGTTAGCCATAAGGAATTTCAACACTTCATGGTTCAGGAAGTTTGGAGGTATTGTAAGAGGAGATTCATGAACTCATGAAGTCATGAAGAGATTTCAATCGTTGGCTATGGAGAAGACACATGGCAGCGAATTAGGAGATCAAGAAGTCGGAAGTCTAGATGTTTGTGCACAAGGTGAATGGGAGTTTCGCAAAGTTGTGAAACCTGAAGCATTGTTGGGCCGTCAAAATCAAAGGAGGCACGCAGTGCAAGGTCTGTAGTTCGGAGGAGAACACTTCAGAAAGTGTCGAATCCAGAGATCGAGATATCCCCGAAGCCCGAAATTGCGAAGGGGTTGATCCACGATCATTGCACGTGGTCACTCAAGAGAAAAAGGGCATGTGTCTAGTGGTTTTGGGTACCCACAGAGACCTGAAGAGTCGATTTGACTCAGTATCTTAAACAATCCAAGACTGGCAGGTCGAGCATCCCTTAGGGGAGAAGGGGGTTTGTGCCAGCTAAGGTATTTATTTGACCATCCCAAGCTAAATGCTAGGAAATCTAGGTGGATGGATCTTATCAGTGAGTTTGAATTTGAAATCAAACACATCAAAGGAAAGGAAAACCAATTGGTTGATTCCTTTAGTATAAGTATGCAAGTAATTCATTTAGAAACCATGAGTACTGGTGAAACAGACCTCAAGGTAAGAGTTAAAAGTGCAGAGGAGGTAGATGATTTCTTCAAAACCACGAAGATACACCCGGAGAAAGAAATCACTGGGATGAAGTATGTAGGCTATCAACTGACAAGTGATTGCCTACTAATATACAAAGAGAGGTTGTACATCCCAAATTGTGACAACTTGAAAAAGTTCATATTGGATTAACTACACAAAATAACATATGTTGGTCACCTTGGTTATCAGAAGATGATTACAATGCTTAAGAATTTTTTTTATTGGCCAAGAATGAAAAATTACACAACTAATTATCTAGCTAAATATTTAGAGTGCCAACAAGTCAAGGTAGAACACCAACACCCAGTGGGGATGTTGCAGTCAATGCTTATTCCAGAATGGAAATGGGAAACCATTTCCATGGACTTCATCATTAGATTATCGAAAATGACAAAAAAAATGATGTCATCATGGTAGTTGTGGATAAATTGAGCAAGGTTTCCCACTTCATTCCGGTAAAATCCACTTGCAAGGCGATATACATTGCCAACATCTTCATGAAATAAATATTCAGACTACATGGAATTCCCAAGGAAATTATATCTGATAAGGATGCCAAATTCACCTCAGAATTTTGGAAGTCCTTGTTCATTGGTTGTGGAACACAATTGTTGTTTAGTACCTACCATCCACAAGCTGATGGAAAAACAAAGAGGGTGAACCAAATACTAAAAGACATGTTAAGGATGCAAGTGATGCATCAACCGAAGAAATGGGAAGAGTATCTACCCCTGGTAGAATTTTCCTACAATAATGGGTACCAAGAATCATTGCAAATGGCCCCTTTTGAGGCTCTCTATGGCAGAAAACGAAATATCCCAATTAGTTGGTATAATCCAATAGATAATATTACCCTTGGACCAGAAATGTTAATGAAAGTAGAAAAAAAAATGAACCAGATAAAGAAAAATATGAAGGTGGCCCAAGACCTACATAAGAGTTATGAAGATAACAAAATAATTCATAAAGAATTTAAAATAGGAGATCATGTGTATCTCTGAATCAAACCAAGGAGAATCTCCTTAAGAACATGGGCATGTGCTAAGATAGTGCCTAGGTTTTGTGGCCCTTTTGAAATCCTAGACAGAGTGGTACATGTAGCCTATAAATTGACCTTCCCCCCCACAGTGAAGGCACACAATGTGTTCCATGTTTCCTTATTAAAGAGATATATACATGATGCTACTCACGTAATTTTTTGTTCTGTGATATAGGTGGAGCCAGAGGGAGATTTCCAACTAGAGTTGCATTGTATCCTAAATAGGAGAGAAATATCTCTCAAGAACAAAAACATTTCCAAGGTCAAGGTGCAATGTGTTATCACATAAAGTTTTCTAAGGGTTGCAGGGTGACCCAGTCCTTTTCTTGCACAAGAATCATCCTTGAGCTCAAAGTGTAGCTTTCAAAACAGTCTATTTTAGGATTGAAATGCAAGCTGCAGGTAGGTTTAATATTTCAATGGTGGAGATTCTTGGAGCAGTTTAGATCAACGGCTCATGGGCATTCAAAATTTCAAATTTGCACGAAGTATAACACCATTGAAAACCCCAAAGTTCGAAGCGAGCATGAGCCGTAGATATTAAAGGGGACACATGGAGGAAGATCCCTCACTTCAGAATTCGGCACTCCGGAGGATTGTGGGAGTTAAGCATTGAGAAGTCCTGAAGATTCGAGGTGTCGAAGTGTCGGAGTCCTGAAGTGTAGAAGTGTCGAAGCATCAAAGAGCTGAAGAGTTGAGGCCCAAAGTAAAAGATCAAGCACATGATAAGTCTCGACTGTCAGATATCATTGGGAGAGATCGATGGTGGGGAAATTTTTGCGAAAGTCGGGACTCCGAAAGATTTTTAAAGTTATTTGTCCAAAGGTCTGAAGTCCCGATAACCTGAAGTGAGCATGAGTCATAGATATTAAAGGGGAAACATGGAGGAATATCCCTCACTAGGGAGAAATTCACCTCGGGAGATTTGAAGTGAGAAATGTCTAAAATTCCCGATGGCCAAAGTGCGAGATAAATCTGGACCATAGGTCTTAAGGAGATAGTTGGCAGTCGATCCAAGGATTCACAGGAATGAGCTTCAGGAGTGTTGAAATTAGGAAAAGGAAAAATTTGTGAAGCATGAAGTGTGAAGTAGATCTAGACTGTCCAATCCAGAGGGGCACGTGGAGACAGATCAGTGGATTTGCAGTTTCGTGAATCAGAGGATTTGCAGGGAGCAATGCACAAGTTTTGTGAAGCATGGAGTCACGAGGCACTCAAGAGTTAGACCTAGGGTCACAGCCCGAGGTCATGTGGAAAGAGGATCCAGGAAGAAAGGTTGGAGCCCATCGCATGGAGCCGACCGAGGTGGAGTTCTGAGGAAGAAATCGCATTTGTCGAATGAAAAGTAGATCTGATCGTCGATCTGAGTAAGGTGATTTCATAAAGTCGGGCATCGGGAAATATGTAGTCTAGTGTTGTGAAAATCCATGAAAAGTTAAATCCTAAAACACCTTTGAATATAAGCGCTAGGTCATGGATCGAGGTTACATGTAGGAAAGGGGAAATGGAGAAGAAGGTGGTGCCAAAAGCTTTGGAGCACAAAGGAAAGGTTTGCAGGTTTCACGAGACCTGCACCAAAGGTCAAGGATGCCCGTGTTAGTTTCAAAATGAGACTGTCAGAGTTTCAAGGTGCTAGGTTGACTCGAAGAACCGCTAGCAGCACATGACATCTCCCTGAGTGTTAAGCCTCGTCCTGATCCTGAGAGGAGGCAATTAATGAAAATAGATTTGGTGGTTGAAACCTCGGATCACTCCATAAATGGAAGACATGGGAGGTCTGTCCATGGATACTAAAATGTCAGCCCGTGGTACCCCTGCAGATGGATTTTCCTACAGACCCATACTGATTTGAGCTCGCGTCTGACAGAAGGATCCACGCTCAGTCCGATAGAAGAAGGCACAGATGAAAGACCTCGAATGTAATGGCCAGATCGCAACTCCCGGTGATTGTGGATAGTTCTGAGTATAAAGGTTTCAATTTGATATTTTGTTAGTGTGGTTAATTGGTTGACCATAGCTCCCTATTTTGTAATATTTTGATGCCAGAAGTTGTTCTCTGGTTATGTAACAAATTTGAGACTTTCGCATTAATAGAAGTCATCCTCTTTCCATATCTTTGTAAGAATTGTGCTAAAACACTCTGGCATGGAGGATCCAGTCAAGGGTTGTAGTTTTATTATAATGTAGGTTTGATTACAGTATCTATGTGACTATTTTTAGTCAGCTTATTTGTTGTCTTTTTCTCTCTTATGCTGAATGGCTCGGGCATGGAGGATCCAGTCAAGTTGTTGTAGTTGCATGATAATGTAGGTTTGATTATTATGTTGTTGTGACTGTGTTTCTTGGACATATTTCATTGTCTGAAGCTTGAGCTCAGGAGTACTCTTGAGTCTGAGTTTTTCTTCACCAAGCTTCTTGAAAGCCTGATTCCCATAGAAGTCTTATTCACCTCTCTCACTAAGTCTTCCCTCTACTCCCACTTAATCTCAAATCATTGACCGAAGTTAATAAGGCCCTCACTTCCCTGTGCATTGCATGCCTGGTTTCTAGGTTAGAATCATTCTTGTATTGAGTTTTGTCCATTTGACATCCACTCACATAAATAAAACATCCACCAAACACTTTGATGGGTATTGGGCTTATCCTCCCACAATATTAGGGTGACTATCAGTGCTAGCATTCATGGCATCATTGTTAGGGAACGATTTGAAGATATTTCCCTGGGTAAGAATGACAAAGAAATTTTGATTCTAAAGGTGCATCAGAAATCAGTAACTTGAGGATTGCGGCTTGCACCTAGCAACTCCATTATTTCAGTTGTGGCTCCCAGAGGCAGACACATGAGGTATACTCCATGGTTTCCTCTAGCTACACCGCAAGCTGACCCAGAGAGGATTATCAAGAAAGGAAATATTTCTCAAGAAGGATTTTGAAGCTCCCTGGAAAGAACAACATTGCAAAGATCCAATTTTAGATGGTGAACTAAAGATGGACACATTATTCAGACTGATTATCTTTCACCATGGCGAATCCACTCTGCAGAATCTGTTGGTGACTCCATTGAAGGGAGACAAATCAAAAGGCTATGGAGGCTATCCTGGCCAAGAGGTTTTCCCCCTTCAATTTTTCATCCATAGTTGGTTATCCACATCTAGTGTCAGCTATAAATGAATGGGATGATTATCTTCTGAGATTCAGAGGAAGCAATGATGACCATCCCGGTGAGAACTTATTCAATTTTCATATATGCATGCTTGAGCATGATTTTTTTCACGAGGATGTCTTGATCAAGATGTTCAAATTTTCTTTAGAGGAAGATGCTTGTGAATGGTGTCAATCTCTCCTTGCTGCTAGTATCCATTCTTTGAAGGATTTTCACGATGCTTTTAATTCATATTACGAGAATATTTACCTATCCCATCTTATTTTGGATGATTGTTGTAATAAGTTTTCATTCCACATTCATCAGATGATAGAGTCTTCCTTGTGTGATGGGTCTGGTGAAGATCTGATTGAAAGAGAAAGTGAGGATAGAAGCAAGTATTTTTTAGTCATGGATGAAAGATTTTCTCTTTTTATCTCCCAAGAATAATGCCTTCCAGATATGATTGATGATAGTGTTGATGATTTCATAGCCATAGATGTATCATATTATTCCCCTGATACCCCTACTGTCTCGGATTTAAAAGAAGAGATAGTGGTGGAGGAGGATTTTTCTCTTTTCCTTCAAGAGGTTTCTCATGATGTATTTTCACCTAGGATTGAAGAGAAGAATCAATAGGTCGCTCATTTTTATTTGCAAGATAAAAGAGTCTTGCGCTCACCCATATTTGACGAGGACTTAGAGGAAGAAGAGAAAATCCATACCTTACATTTTTTTGACTTGGGGAGCGGCTAGCTTGTGTATTATATCTATGAATCGGATTCCGATGTGGATATGAAATGTTTCCAAGACCATACTATAGAGCCTTTCCTTTATACATTAAGGAAAATCATTGTGTGGAAATCATCCATCCTAGGCCTGCAGAAAGCACTGAGCAACATGTTAAGGAGAAATACTCATTCATTGATATACGTGAAGAGATTTATTTCCCTCATCTCACTGATGTTGTTCGAGAAGACAAAGAAGAAGTGGATCAATAACATGCATCATCCTTTCACTGACCTATGCTTTCCATAGACATTCAGCCAGACGTGATCAACTGTAAGACACATCGGGCTTTATGTTACCAACCCAGTAAGTTTTGTCACCTATTTTATGACCCTATAGGGGAGTACATGGAGTTGTATTTTTTCCATGTATTGAAGCCTCCCAGCTTCATATTACCTTCAAAACTAGGAGGACAGATGAAGAATGTAATCAATTTGATGTCACAGTTTCATTATCCCTCACTAACCAATGACAGAGTAAATAATTTTTCAATTAGGAAGTTGTTTGAATGGCTCTGGTGGAAGTTTGTGTTGGCCCTTGACCAAGTTTTGAGGATCCTTGGTCAGGCTTGACCTACTTTTGGGACTTCGACAGGCTATCAAAGGTGGAGCGCAAGATGAAGCAGAGATCATGGGATATCAGCCCCTTTTTAGGGCCTTTTGGGTTTTGGGCTTATGTAAAAGGTATGGGGATGTCGGCCCATGGGTTTACCCATGTTTAGGCCTCTTTTGTAATGTATAAATAGAAGTTAGGCGATGTAAGTAAGTGTGTATGCATGTGTGTGTGGGTGTGTATTCTAAGTGCAAAGGCACAAGTGTGTGATACCAAGTGCTAATTGCAAGTGATAGTGTACATGATTTGTGCATGTTGTGTTAGACTTGCAAGGCTAAGTGCAAGTGACTATAAGAGATTGAGTAGAAGCTTTGTGTTGTAACCTGGCTTGAGGAAGGAGGATCTGGTGAGGTGTGCACAGATCTCCTGTCCTATGCAGAGTAGGATCTTTTGGCTCTGTGCATGTAGCTGATTGACCGAAGATAATAGAAGAGAAGAAGAGTTGGTGGATGTAGCCCTAGGCTGGGGCTGAACCACGTATATCCTGTGTTGCTATGCTTTGTGTGATGTATTGATATGTTTATGTGTTTACTTGCTTAAGTACTTTGATATAGATGAATGATAGATAGATTTGTTAACGCTTTGTTCTTAATAATATGGATGAATGCTAGATATAACATATGTGAATGTGATTTATGCTTGGATAGGCTAGATCTGGGTGAAAATTAGGGTGCTCTGTAATTAGGGTTTTATCTACGAAGTGATTACTGGTTAAATACTGATGAACTATAATTGCTAAGTGCTTTGTTAAGGTGTTGTAATCACATATCGGTGTCCCAGCTAAGGTTGCATACATCTAAGTCCTGCAACCACCCCTGCCTCTACCTCAGGTGAGACTTCACCTGCTTCGTAGGTGTTGCCGAAAGGTCCAGTAGTTGGGGTTTTGTTGGTGCGTTGTCATAGTGTTGAACCCTAGGTCTTCCCCTGTGCCAAAAAATGGTTCCATTGTCGGTACCTAAAACTATGATTGTTGGGAACTGAAGAAAAGAAATATCTGTGCGTAGATCTATTGCTTTAGTGTGCAGTAGTCTACTTAACTTGTGAAGCTTTGTGCTAAGAAGAAAAGCCAGATCTTAAGAAAATAGGTAACATCTGAAGGCTTTGTTCTTTGTTAAAGGTAAGAACAGTGAAAAGTTTTGATTGAAAAAGGAAAAGTGGAAATTTATGTTTCAAAAGTATGGATCTAGGTATGTTTGATAAATTTTGTCCCAGCTTGAAAAGTAGGGCATAGCTAGATGAAATAAGGTTTGATATGAGTAGATCTCACAAAATTAATGAAAGATATGCTACTCCTATGCATAGAAAGAATGTTTGGACTAAAAAATGGATGCAGGAACCTAGAAAGAATATTTTGCAGGTTAGCTACTATGATCCTACTGCACAGTACAGGAAAGGTTGCGGATCATTTCAAAGAAAGAGAACATTAACTCTTTGTTATAATTGTAGAAGACCGGGACATCTTGCTAAGGAATTCCCTGGTAGAAGAATTAGTTGTCTTTGTTGTCAAGCTATGGATCATGAAGTTTTGGATTTCCCTAGAATGATTGCTAAGGTTGAAAGAATCAATATGAGACAAGAAATCCTTGAGTAAGATCAAGAAACTAAGACCACGAAAGAACCCCAGAAAGAATCAGAGACTGTATTACTGCAAATGAAAGAAACCCTGAATGATCACATAAATATCAACTTATCAGATATATTCAAAGAAAAAGAGTGCATAGAAACAAGAATAGGAGACTTTGACATAGATTGTGTTCTGGATGAAGAAACACAGGTGAATATCATGACAGAGAGAACTTGGGAAACTTTAGGAAAGCCTACTATGATTCCTTCATTTGGAGGAATAGGATTATTTAGAGGAAAGATGATAACCCTATGTGGGAGACTCACCCAAATATTTATGAGTGCTCATGGAACTATGACAGAGGAATATTTTGAGGTTGTTAAATTTATTGAGAACATTACCCCATTTGTTATGTTATTAGGAAAACCATGGATTGAGAGAAATCAGACCAGAAGAAAAGAAGAAGAAGTCTTAGAACAAAAGAAGCAAGAATTAAAATATTTCATGACTAGGAGGATAGCGCACTTGATTGAATAACAGGAGAATAGATCGAAGCTATTTAAAACCAGAAACTTGGATGTTGAAGTTGAACGAACACAAGAAGATTCACATAAGAACGGAGCACCTACCCTAGACAGAGAAGAAGTATTTCCCTTGAACCCTACGAAGGTATCTCAATGGAACGAAGTTACTATACCAAAAGGAGATAAGAATCAAAATGGAAAGAGGAATATCGAGACGAAGATCACCTGGAAGAAGGCTAGAAAACTCAGTAAGAACAGAGAAAATATAGAAAAGTTATAGAAGGTCCTAGAGGCGACTTCGCAGAGGAAAGATTTTCAAAGATGGAACTTCATCGGCATATCATAACAGCACAACATGGAACTTCACCATGGCGAAGCGATATATCCGTTGAAATCATTATAACCATTAGCTCGATGCCTCAAATGGTTAGAACAACAGTTATGACCAGGAAGCTCACCATCGAACTGTTGGGACTACGTCATAATGGAAAGAACTGCATTCATGAAGGCCTCTTGTTCGTTGGAGAAGATCCATTACATCTTGTCTAATTATTCCATTGATTGTTGCACCGAGAACACTTTTTCAAATTGTATCTAAGCCAACAAGAGAACTCATTTCTACCGCATTGTGTTTATTGAGATCGACACCTGTTCCATTGCTTTGAGAATTCATTCATCCACCTAAGTTATCCGATCTGAGCATGTATGTCGAACAAGCTCAGTGCTATAGAGAAATTCGTCGAAGAATTTATATTCGACCTTATGGCATAGAAAGTGATGTCCATAGGAGTTCAAGCTTCATCGATGTGAGGAGTGCAAGCCTCTCCGTCAACTTCTCGCGGATCCAGAATATCTCGCGTTGTAGATGAGAAGCAAACCAAGAACAGAGATGACTTAGAGAATGTGAAGCTAATCTCGTCTGTTCTGCCCGATTACATCCCACCTCTAGCCAACACGATGAATCGTGACAGTTTCATGAGGGACTTCGACTACACATTCATCACGGCATACCTCCCGAAGGGGATATGCACAGTCAGACTGCAGTTGGAGAGGATTCCAACCTTAAAGATCAGTGACTATAATCTAGGGGACCGCAATACCTATGACATGATCACACCTCACAAGTACTTGACTAAGATGAAGGGAAAGAGATCGAAGATCATTCCCTAGCCATGGACCATGAACATAGCACAGTCCACTATCCTTAATGTCATGAAAATTCCACACTTTGGAAGGCACTAGAAGGTTAATGTGTGCGTTAAAATCCTTTTTTTGTGCTTCCATGGTGGTTATTTATGGTTAGAAAGGCGTATTACCATCGATCTGGTGATGATCCATAGGATCACCAGATTGAGCATGCAGGGACCCGACCCGTGGGACTTTTACCCAGGGAAGGTTGTAGATCACACCCTAGAACAGAAGATTAAATACATCTTTAGCGATGTAGAGAGGCTACAAGGTAGCCTCCATTCAGAATGGTGTAGTGCACCTCACTTTCTAGTTGATTGTTGGTAATCTAGTCTGAAAGAATAGACCCACGCAGGTCACAGGGTTTTCGGTTGACCTTACAGGAAAATGCATGGAGGGATTATAGATGAACTGGGAAAAGTACTTAGTTAACCAACTATAAGTAGATTGTCGTGAAGCTCAGGATCAGGGCTACGAGTTCCACTTTAACTAGTTGTTGATCCTCATCATGTTTACAACTTGGGAGATGCCAGAAGGTGCAACCTTCCCAGACATTGAATCGTTCGAACCACTTGCTACGAAGTTCACCACACTCTGGTACTCGAATGACATGGGAAAACAGTGGCATTCGAACGTCGTATTCCATACTTACTACCTACAGCTAAAAAGGGCTATTGAATCGTTCCCCCATATGACGCCAAACACTCTGGACAGGTTCAGACCCCATATGAAGTTTCGCACAGATAGGAATTTCATATACATCACCACGCATGCATATGAGAATAAAGAATATCTTCAGTCATACTATAATCTCACCGAGGAGGAACTGGAAGAAATCACTAAGGAATGGCCCGCAAATTTCCTTATACCAGTCGCTAAGGCATAATTGTGTGACCCAAACCTCATTGGAATCCCGGTAGTTACCCGCGAGGAGTATAATGCATCCAACATTAGAAGAAGGAAGAATAATGAAGATGTACATGAACTAAGCAGTGCCTCAGAAGAGACTGCCTTAGATTCACCTGGCGGAGGAGGAGGTGACGAGGTGGACAAACAGGAGAAAGAAGAAAAAGTAGGAGAAGAAGATAAGAAAGATCAAGGCATAGTAACCCCACCACGGAACCCCCTTGATGATGCAGATCCATCGAAGAAAATGAAGGTTTTCCCCATGAAACCTACATCGCGGAAGAAATCTAAATAAATCAAGATGAAGCTTCAGACTGTACTCACAATCGATGACTTTGATTTCATCATCGCAATTGTATCAAATGCTTCACAGGAAATTTTGCAGAACAACGAAGCTAAGCAAGAAGCCTTGTATGACAGAATAGAGACAGAGCTGAGAGGGGTACAGCAGGCCC
>ML787518.1:497185-511885 GCA_009831015.1 Picea engelmannii | reverse complement strand
AAGAGCATGGAAGTTAGATTCAGCCATTAATTTAGCAAGGCCTTGACCTTTGATTAGTTTCATGGGCTTAATTTCTATATCATATTCTAAAATGACAGCAATCCATTTTCCCCTTCTTTTATCAGGGTTGTCCTGTGTCAAAATGTCTTTTACTACCACGTTGGGAACATATGCTATGGTGTGGGAATGAAGAATGTAGACCCTAAAGGCCTTTATGGCTTTTACCAAAGCAAAAGCTTGCTTCTCCATGATCTTGTAATTCAGAGCAGCATCTCTTAATCATTTTCTAAAGAAAGCTATGGGTTGTTCATACCCTTCATTGCTCTTTTGCAGTAACACCGTTGCTATGGTATGTTCGGATGCAAAAGAAAAGAGATAGAAATATTTAGTAAAATCGGGACTAATCAAAACTGAGGCTTTTGTGAGTGCTTGTTTTACTTGTTCGAAAGATTGACTGGACTCAGAGTCCCATTTAATTTTTACCTCTTTTTTAAGCATGTTTGTAATGTTTTTGAGGAGTTCAGCCAGATTAGTAACGAATCTTCGTAGAAAGTTAATTATTTCGATAAACGACTGTAGTTCTTTGAGGTTTCTTGGGTGTTCTAATTTTTGTATGGCCTCGATTCTACTGGGGTCTATTTTGATTCCATCTTTGGAGATGATGTGTCCCAACAGTTTGCCTTCTTCTAACCCAAAAATACTCTTCTTAGGATTTAAAGAAATCCCAAATCTTCTACATTTCTCGAAAACTCGTCTGAGGTGTCGCAGGTGTTCATCATCGGATTGGGAAAACACAGTCACATCGTCTAAATAAATGACGATAAAATTACCCGATTCTTCCATGAAGGTGATATCCATTGCCATCTGGAACGTGGCTCTTGCATTCATCAGACCAAAAGGCATCTTCACATACATGAAAGTGCCCCAGGGTGTGGTGAAAGAGGTTTTTTCTTGGTCGTCTGGGTGAACTAGGACCTGGTTGTAGCCCGAGAAACCATCCAACAGAGATATTCGACTGGACCCGACCACCCTTTGCAGGATGTGGTCCATTTTCGGCAAGGGGTAATTATCCTTCAGGGATACTTTATTCAGATTTCGGAAATCTATGCAGAGTCTGATTTCCCCGATTTTCTTACGTGTAGGGACCAAATTAGAGATCCACTTGGAGAAATGTAGCGGGACTATGATCTTGGCATCATACATTTTCTTGATTTCTTTTTCTATCAGAGGGAGCAACTTGGGATTTATCCTCCTAAGTTTCTGCCTAAACGGTTTTTGGTCTTCTTTTATTGGGATCCTGTGTTGTATGATGTTGGTATCATAGGCTTTCAAATCTTCATAGCCCCAGGCAAAAACATCCGAATATTCTTTGAACAGCTCAATGTATTTGAGCTTTTGTTCTGGGGGTAATGATTTGGATAGTTTGACCATCCTAGGTTTCTCTTCAGTCCCTATATTACAGTCTTCTACTTCTTGTCCATGGGCTTCTATTTTTGGTTTTTTGGCTACATCGTCACTATCAAACAAGTCTTCTAAAGGAACAAGACCTCTAGGCAAAACATTGCTTTTTAACTGTAAAACATCAGTGTCCATTTCTTCATCGCCTAGTTCTCCTGAATCTATGGTATTTACACTATCACTTTCAAAATCAGAATTATTTACATTTTCATCTTCGTTCGCTAAATCTATATTTGTACATTCAAAGTCGTTTTTACATTGCAGAAAGTCTTCGATCTGATCATCATTACCAAACACTTGCCAGTACCTGATATTGTCGGGAATTGTCGGTCTGCATTTCACCTCAACAGTATATGGGCGAGTCAGGCAGAAAGGAATCTTACAGGTGGCTGCTGACGTAGCCAATCCATCGGCCAGAATATTCTGTCCCCTCGGCATTACCTGCAAGTCAACTTCAGCAAAACACCTCAAGGCATCCAGAACAACATTCCTATAAGATCTAAGATGTGGGTTTTTAGCAGCGTACTCACCTTTGACTTGCTTGATTATCAATTCAGAGTCACCTCTTACCATTATTTGCTTAGCACCAACTTTTTTCAAAAGCTTCAGACCGAGCATCAAAGCTTCATACTCAGCAATATTGTTAGTACATTGGAAATTTAATTTGTAAGAATGATTTTTTGAATACCTGTTTCTGTGATTATGCAGCCAGACTCCAGCTCCTGCTCCTTATTTACTCACAGCTCCATCAAAATCCATGCTCTAGAAATCAGCGGGTAACTCTTCAGTTATCATGTTCTTCATCTTTGCTACCTCAATGCTTTCTTGTCTTTCATCTTGACTAGATGTGTCTTCCATCAACTGAGTATCTTTCTCTTCCGTATCACCATCATTGTACAAGATGAACGAATCTAAATCGGAATGCATAGAGTAAAGGGGATAATTGTGTGGTTTTTCTTGGCTACTGACCATGTACTTCATCAATGTTTCTCTGTATAGCCTCCTTTGTTGCCCAAACACTGGGATAGTGGCGTAAGACATATCCAGCTGCAGGGTTCCTTTCAACTTAGCCCCCCAAGACCGGGATAGCAACATTTCGTATTTCGGCGGGATGTCTGCGACCACCACATCCATTACCATGCTCTTCGCAGGGATCTGAACCAAGGTGATGCATAGATCCTTGATCAACCCAATACATTTAACTTTGCTGGAGTCGAATGAGTGTAAATCCTTGTATGGTCTGGTGACCTCCAGTCCCAGTTTTTCAATTACTTCTTTAGGCATCAGATTGTGGGAGGTGCCCGAATCCAGCATAGCGTTATGCAAGATCAAATCGTGTATGTTTAGACTGATGTAAAAAGGAGCAACCTCGCCAGTATCATCTCTACCATCTGTTTCAGGTCTGAAAAGAAGTTCGGGATGATCATCAGTAAGGTTCACAGTGTCTGAATGATTTACTGATCCAATGGTTAAGGCCTTCGTGCCTATGTCAGGTTCAATGGTCAGTGCTTTGATTACCTGTGAACGATACCCGTCTCTGTTCATCAACTCTGTAAGTGGAATGGGGATTTTTATTTTTCCAATTCCCCCTCAAGGCTAAAGGGTGAAGGAGCTCTACCATGGATCGTCGGTTCTGGTTTTTCCACCATATTCTTCGGCTCAGAAGTACTCGGTGGATCAATAGGTGAAGCCTCGGGCTGTGATGTTCTTTTCAGAATGGTGATGTTTTTCTTCACGGGAGCGTCGTCATTACTCTTCTCTGGAATCTTCTCAGAATTACTTTTCTCAGGAGTCTTCTCAGCAGATGGTTCAAAGGTCTTCTTGGTTTTGACTACCTTCTTTGTTTCAGTCGTCTTCTTTGGAGAACTCCCTTCTGTCTTCTTACTACGCAGATTGTACTGCTGGTGTACCTCCAGAATAACATTCTCAAAGGCTTGTTTTTCTGCATCTTCGACTTCTTCACTTACCTTTGTTTGATTGAGAAAAAAGAGTTCTTGCTCTTCTTGGGTAAGGAAAATAGCTTCGTTGTCGTGAATGCTCATGAGATTGATGTGAGTGTCCTCCAATTCCTCAATCAATCCCTCCCCTTCATCAGCATAGTTTTCCTGTAGAGGAGGTCTGATTTGTTGATCTGGACCCCTCTGCTCTCTTTGATCTCTAGGATCCCTCTGTCTGATTTGAGGAGGGTTTCTCCTGAAGTTGGGATTTCGAACCTGGGGAGCTGGTGGGTTTTCTCTTGGAGGATTTCTATCTGACACAGTAAGTCTTTCCATCATTATTTCCACTACTCTAGTCAAAGAATCCAATCTAGAATCTATGGTTGACGTGGAAGGTTCTTCTTTGATCGTGACTCTTCTTTCTGACCTCTTATGTGCCCTTTTCGCCAACAAATTGGCCTCCACACTTATAGCACTTTTATGCATGTATGCCAAGGTGGTAGAATTTCTTTCTCTTAATTGGTATGACATATCGGCATCAAAACCATCAGGGAATTTTATCAACGCCAGGCCAAGGGGAGGTTTGATTTCAGCTGGAATTGCGTTGTACAGATTATTGAAACGGGTGCAATAATCTTGTACCATCTCACCTTGATTTCTTCTTATAGTCTTGTATTCTGAAAATGTCTAGAGAGGGTTTTTCTTTACCTCCCATCTGTCAAGAAAAATCCTTTGGAACGCGACAAGGTCGAGGCCTGAGGTGGCAGGTAAATCTTTGAACCATTTCTTGACGTCACCTGTCAAACTTTGGGTAAACAATCGAATTTGAACGTCAGCCTCATCAACTTCTTGCAGGTCAAAATAATCATTCATTTTGTCAACGTGTTGTTGGGTGTTTAAAGGTCCTGTTGCATCGAACTGTAGAAGTCTTGTTTGATAGTCTTGGGGCATGGCATGTAGAGGCACAACCAACACCAAAGGAGCATATCGATCTGCCATGATGGGTGGAGGAGGTGGGACGACAACCTGGATGGTCGATGAGGTAGCGACTGAAGACGAGGACGAGGAGGGACTGGATATTACTGAGGGAGTGATTTTTTCTTTAGTCGTGGGAGACAGAACTTCGGGGGTTCGGGGTTGCAACACAATTGGTTCAAAGACGATTCTGGTCACAAAACTATCGAACTGTGTTCTAACCAGGCTTCACTGTGGAAAAGTATTGAGGTCAGGGTTTTGAGAGGTAACAGGCTTCTCTGAAAGGGAAGGAGACTTATGAAGAGGAAAATGACTCACTGAACCGACCGCCAAGGTCTTTCGCCTGAGAAACTGTTCGAGGTTATCTATCACTATCATAGGTTCTGGGTTTGGGTGAGATTGAGTATGAACTTTCTTGGAAGCCATAACTCTTTTTGGTTTTTTATATATATAATTTTTAATTTTGCGAGTCTGAAAATAATATGTACAAAGTTTGATCAACCTCTAAACATTACTTTCTTCTCAAATTCGAACGTTCTTTTTAGGGGAAAGAAAACATAAAATTATCGATTTTTAGTTCGTCCCTAGTATGGTCGCCATTTATGTTAGCACTCGGTAAATTTCCTAGAGGTTGAAAAGAAGAAATCTACAAAGGTAACTTTATCCAACCGCTTTTAAAGTTGGGATCTAGCCCTTCCAGCTTCAGAGAGGGATCTCTCTATATGATTTAGCTTTTTTTTTAACTTTAGATGTTAGGCTAGGTAAATAAATAGGTAGGTTTTGTTGTCGAAGTGTTTTAAATTGGTTTAGACAGTCTGCACATCCATTGGGCTATGGGGTCTATTTTAAATAAAGTGAAATAAAACCAGAAACGTGAAGAAGACTTCCACAGGGCAAGATAATATACTCACTGGATCTTTTAGTAGCTTAAATGATGAATAGGAGAAAAGATGAGAAAGATAAATTCAACTAAGAAGCATTTAAGAATTTCTTAATTGAAAACACCAGAAGATAAACACAAAAATCTTTCGAGTCGGAAACAGGGTATCCAAGATAAATCCTGCAACATTCGTTACTCTTAAAGATTAGTTTCAGAAAACAATATGATCACAAAGTAAGAATAACATTCAACTTAGAGAATAAACATCACCAGTGAATACACACAAGAATTCTGTAAAAGTGCCTCCTTTTTATTAATGGCAGATCTCTTCAAAAATGATACAGTCTGATAGCGTCAGGGTGTAAAGATCAATAACCCTCAACACTTCCAAAGGTGAAGTATTTATAACTCAAATTACAAATGTTCCTTTCATAACTGATCAAGACGTGCTAATTCTATTTTTAGCCTAACTGATTTAACTAATCAAACTGTTTGATGACTCGGTGCAATTGCATGCGGATTTTTGGGTAGACTGTTGATGAAGCCTTCGCATGACCTCATCTGACTGGATAGGTGACTGGACCTGGATAGCTCATCTGCTAATCGAGCAGATCACAAAGTTCCTCCCATCTGAGATGACTGGGCACAGTGACTTTGAGCAGTCTCCGATACACTTTGTCCATTTCTGTATACTTGGCGAATGTGGGCTTAGTGAGGAATATGTATCGAATCTCATGTTGGATATTGATGTCCAACTGAAGGGCATCCAGGAATGCTTTGCCAGTGATGCTCCCTTGTATGCCTGCAAACTTTGAACTGTCTTTGGACACTTCAGCCAATATTTTCTTGTAATCTGGCAGTGTCATCAGTTTATCATTAATAACCTTCAGACCGGGGAGACCTTTCTTTTGGAGAGCCTCGACCTTGCCAAAGAATTTATGTATCCCTAGGTCCATGGTCTGAACCTTTTCTTCCAGTTGAAGAATTAATCCTCTCTTGGTCAAATCTCTTTTGACCTCAAGGATGGTCTTTGTTCTGTCCTCTATCTTCAACTCTTCTAGCTATTCTCTGGTCTTAGAATTAAGGAATTTGATAATATCATTTGCCTGAGTTGGTCTATCTCCCAATTCTACTCTGATCTTATCAATAGCCTATTTACTTCTATGGACCAACTTGTTCTGCTCAAACATGATTTGGATCATGGGCCAGATCTCATTTATGGACTTTGTGATGTCTGTCCATACATTCTCTTTGACCTCAGCCAAAGTCTTCCCAGCCACTGTTTGCTTTTGGAGCTGCTGTAGTTCCTTCCTGAGTTGCTCAGTTACCTACTTTTCTTTGGAGAGACTGGTCTAGAAAGAAGTTTTGAGTTCTTGGAGGTTCTCAACTTCCTTCTTAAGCCTGTTGATTTATGTCTCTTGTAGGTTCATCTTTTCCATGGATTTGGCGAGGTCAGTTGTTCCCTCTTGTGGTGTCACTGGTGTTGCAGATGGAATTGTTGTTACTGCTATTGTGCTTACTCCTGAAATCGGAATGGAACTCAATGGAATGACTTCCATTAGCTTCATTTGTTCCTTCTCTTTTAATAATCTCTCCATCTTTGCTTCCATTTCTTTGAGCTGTGCATTCTGCTCCATGAGTATTTTGAGCGTTTCATCTTTCTCGCCTTCTTTCTCCGCTATCTCCTTCGCCTGTGAGTCTTCTGTAGGCGGGAGCTTCAGCTGTTCCCTCAAGGAGGCGATGTCTACATTCTTTTTCTTTATCATCTCCTCTGCAACTTTGAAATTTGAAGGATCATAGCCGATTGTGAGGACCAGCTCCTCCAGGGTCTTGATTCTATTGTCCTTCGCAAAGGACGAAATCTTCTCCAGCTTGAGCTATGTCTGAGAATTGTTAAGTGATACCTGTAATTTAGTTGCAGAAGTGGAAGCATGTGCCAATGTATGGAATACCATCTCCCCAGTCTGTTTGTGCAGATCCATCTGATCTGCTGGGTGCACGTCCTTCATCTGGAATTTGAAGGTGGCTCTCTTGTAGTCTGTGATTGCCTTGGGGTCTGGTACTTGCGCCTGGAGGAAGGCCATGTGCATCCTGCCCTGTTCTGTGTCAAATGCAGACAGCAACCTATGCTGAGCAGTCGACGTCTGCTTTCGAAATTGAGCATAAGTATTGCTGGTAAGGGTCTGATTCTTTTTCTTAATCAGCTCGTACTTCTCGAAAATGCTCAACTTGGGCCTAGTCTTGCCCGACTGAGTATCCAGTGGGGAGTCTGAGCATTTCTTTGGCACTACTGGGGTGATGTCTTTATATAGGCTCGAGCCGAAAGGTGGAATGACCGACTTGACCACTATGGTAGGAGGGGCTTCTGGCTCCCCAGTAGGGCCGGGCACTGTGGTTGTCTTGGGCCTCTTTGTGTGCAATTGGAACTCTTCAGACGATACCTTCGTGACAGGTGGAGATGACTCTTGTCGAGGCCTTTTTTCCTTAGGGACCTAAGGAGTGGTCGTTGGTGGCATATTGGTTGGGGGAACCTGTTGTTCCACCTCGACCAAGGTGTCAGGAAACCATACTGTCTGATTGGCAAAATTTTTGATCTCGGGCTTGGACACATGTACGTACGGGATATTCTTGTTCTTCACCCGCATTTCTGAGATGATCCCCTAAGGATAATAGTGCCATGGGAAACTCAAAAAGAACTTCATTTCTTTCAACATCCTATCAGCTTCTTCCCCGACGCCTCGACTGTTGCAGATGAAGGAACCAATCTGCCCTTTGATTCGAAGTTCCTGCTTCTTCTTCAAGGATACAAAATGAATGTCATCTGAATTCATGATCTGTCTAATATACTCTAATGCAAAGATTCTTACCGGAAAATATTTGGGCAGCTTGTAAGGTGCCAAATCACACTCAAATACTCTGATCTTGGTGTGGTTCTAATACAGGTACCAATCCCCAGTCTTTTTGTTGTCCGAGAGGTGCAAGATTCTCTGGACTTCGTCGTTTATTCGAGGCTCAGGCCTTCCGCTCAACATGCTTACCACAAGGTGGTAGAACAGGTCAATGAATGTCTTGAAGCTATACTCTGTGGAGTTATGCTTCAGCAAAGAGGTTCACGCTGTGACTGACTGAGGCCTTCCATCTGCGTCCATCTTCTGCATGGAAAAACTAAATTTATCTGCTTGAAAATAGAAAAACATGTATGCCAGTATAGACGAATATATGAACATGCCTTTCGTGCCAAAATTCACGAACTGTTCATGAATATTGTCGGCCAAGAATGTGTTGTAATCAAACTGTGTTGTGGGTTTTTCATCATTTTAGAAAATGGATAGAAAACCCAGAATGGGCTCATCTACCCACTGGTCAGAATAGTAACCTAGAAGGGCACAAAGGGAGGAAATGACTTGGTTTCCCTTAGTGGAGAACATGTACGACGGGTAAGGGGGGTTTGTGGAAGGGAATTAAGCGAAGGTGGGAACGAAAAGCTTGATATTTGAGCTCTCTGGGGAAAAGTCATCTTTTGATATAACTCTGTGAGGATTTCTAGGTTGAAAGGAGATGCAGACTCGGCACGGGGAATTTTCATCATCTGGTCTATGTCTTCGGGCGTAATGAGGAACAGGGTGTCTCCGAATGAGGATATGGCTGCTCTCTGTTCAGGAATATAGTGAGCTTGGAATTTAAGAGCAAACTCGAGAAAATGATGGATCTGGGGAAAGAGGTATAGGGGTAAATTGGACTCCCAGAGTCCAATTTCATCGCTCTGGTCCAGGAAATCCTCCCTGAGCCATGACTGGAGGTTTGAGAAATCAAAATCGCATTTGGTGTCTGTGATCAATCTGTCTTTATCAACCAATGGGATCTTGTCCAGGTCGACAGGAGGCGGGAGAAAAGTATTCTCCTCTCCTTCTACTTGTCTTCGCTTTGGCGCCATCTCTGCAATAGTACCTACAATAAACATGAAGCTAGTGGGGTCGACTGAGTGTGTATGAAGGCGACGGGATGCGATGGAGGAGTAAGAGGTAAATTCTCTGGTGCGATTGATGAATAGTGAATGAAGGGGGAATAACGGTAGTTTTATTTTAAAACTAGGGTCAGTTTGGCATGGGAGACAGGTCAGCAGGACAACGGGTATGTTATCCAGTAATAAATGGACAATGGGCCACTTGGGGGTGAGATGGCAGGTGAAGATGGTTGAAACATACAAACGTGTGATGTGGCGGCTAGGGATTGGATGCAAAAGTCACGATAAGGGGATGGTCATGAGTGAAAAGGGTTAGGGGAATGACAACAGTTATGGGATAGGACATAACTCGGGAACAAGTGGACCAAGTGGAACCTAGTGGAAGATGACGTCCATAGGTGACGGTGGCTGTCAGATAGCAGATGGTGACAAGACTTCAGGGCCAATAGGCTGACACCATGTATGATAAGGGGCCCGCCAAAGGGAAAAACCATTTCGGACCCCCCCCCTCGGTTAAAAGCAGATCATTGGGGGGGTCCGAAATCCAATTAGGGTCATCGATCTACGCACCTTTTTCCTGGCCGCAGATCTTAGAGCGTCATTTATCATTCATTCTGGACCCCCCCCTCGGTTAAAGGAAGAACAGACGAGGGGGTCCGAAATCTAATCTAGATCGTTGATTTTAGCACTCATCTCTGGGCCGTCCAGATGTGCTCAAGTCTTATTACCGATTCCGGACCCCGCCCCCCGGTTAAAATAAGAATGTTGGGGGGGTCCGAAATGCTCTGTGCACCGTAGATCTGGGTGCCACGATCAGAACCGTCGAAATGTGCAGGAGGCATAAAATGAGAGCGGAGAACAAATGCGCTGGGGGGGAAAACTTAGGATAAATACATTTTATGGGTTTCTTCCCCCAAATTTTTAAATAGACAACACTAAGGGGCTTCGACCAAACTATCTTCTAGGCTTTTAAGACATGGTGTGACATTTTCCATCGAGCTGGTTTTATTGGAGTGAAACAATGAAGAAACTAACCTACATGCTAACCTATCTTCCTATGACAATTAACCCAGATTAAACTGTTGGGTTAAGAAATTACTCTACCCTGGGGCTATCTGACCAGGATTAGATAGTCTGGCCAGATTTATTCACTAATCTAACCTAGACATTTTGGATAAGATTAAACTGTTTAGCCAAATCATTCACTACCCTATCAACATCAAATTTAAAAGAACTTGGCCATGCTTGAAAGGTATGGACCAAGTTACCATTATTGCATGGGGCTTTTATTTCAATTCTTTTATGCCCTCTTTTTCCTTTTTTCTTTTTCTTTTTCTTTCTTTTTCTTTTTTCTTTCTCTTTTTCTTTTTTCTTTTTCCTTTTTTTTTCTTTCCTTTTTTCTTTTTTCTATTTCTTTTTCTTTTTCTCAAATTATGTGCAGAATGAAAAATCATTTGTCAACAACAACACTAGAGACAGATAATATCCCAGTCACCAGTTGATTCCCATAATTTATGGGGTGATAACACTTCGTATGGATCCGGCTGAGGTGGTGTTCTAAGGAAGAAATCGCGGCCGTCGAATGCAAAGCATATCCAATCATCGATCTGAGTAAGGCGATTTCATCAAATCAGGCATCGGGAAATATGTAGTCTAGTGTTGTGAAAATCCCCGAAAAGATAAATCCTGAAACACCTTTGAAGATAAGCGCCAGGTCATGGCCCGAGGTCGCATGCAGGAAAGGGGAAATGGAGAATAAGTTGGTGCAAGAAGCTTTGGAGTGCGAAGGAAAGGTTTGCACGTTTCACAAGACCTGCACCAAAGGCCGAGGATGCCCGTGTTAGTTGAAAAATGAGACTGTCAAGGTTTCAAGGTGCTAGGTTGACTTGAAGAACCATTAGCAATGCATGACAACTCCCTGAGAATTAATCCTCCTCCTAATCCCGAGAAGAGGTAGTTAATGAAAATAGAGTTGGTGGTTGAAACCTCGTCTCACTCCATAAATGGAAGGCATGGGAGGTCTGGTCATGGAGATTGAAATTTCAGCCCGTGGTACCCTTGTTGACGAATTTTTCTACAAACTCGTACTGATCTAAGCTCACGTCTAACAGAAGGATGCACTCACATTCTGACAGAAGAAGACGCAAACAAAAGGCCTTGAATGCAATGGCCAGATTGTGCTCCTAGTGATCATGGACAGTTCTATGTATAAAGGTTTCAATTTGATATTTTTTTAGTGTGGTTAATTGATTGAGTAGAGCTCCCTATTTTGTAATATTTTGATGCCAGAAGTTGTTCTCTGATTATGTAGCAAATTTGAGACTTTTGCATTAATAGAATTCAACCTCTTTCCATATCTTTGTAAAAAATGTGTTAAAACACTCGTGCATGGAGGATCCAGTCGAGGGTTGTATTTTTATTGTAATGTAGGTTTGATTATAGTATCTATGTGACCAGTTTTAGTCAGCTTCTTTGTTGTCTTTTTCTCTCTTACGTTAAATGGCTCGGGCATGGAGGATCCAGTTGATTTGTTGTAGTTGCATGATAATGTATGATTGAATATTATGTTGTTGTGACTATGTTTCTTAGACATATTTCAGTGTCTGAATCTTGAGCTCAAGAGTACTCTTGAGTCTGTGTTTTTCTTCACCAAGTTGCTCGAAATATTGATGCCCATAGCAGTATTGTTCACCTCTCTCACTAATTGTTCCCTCTGCTCACACTTAATCTCAAATCACTAATAGAAGTTAATGAGACCCTCACTTCCTTTTGCATTGTCTACCCAGTTTTTGGGTTAGAAACATTCATGTATTGAGTTTTGTCCATTTGACCTCCACTCACATAAATCAAACATCCACCAAATACTTTGATGGGTACTAGGATTATCCTCCCCCAATTTGAGGGTGATTATCAGTGCTAACATAATGTAAACACTTTGGTCCCAATGAAGTGACTTTGGAAATGGAGGATTCCATGAAACATGCATACCCTTTTTTGTTCACTGTTAAATATGGAATTTTTTGTGTTAAATAGAACATTGAGGATGGAGTGTTAGAATAATGTAAATGTGATCGTTTAACCATAGACAATGCTACACCATTGTCACCCATGCATAGGCACAAAATCCACCCCAAATCACCTTAACCTTTGACAAAAAAAATGATTCTAGGAAGCCACACTAGAACCAACAAATGACCAAGAGAGCACACCTTCTCCAAGGGTAGCGCACAAGAGAAAGTACTGGAAATAATGAACAAGAGAAAACCGTACAACTGCAGTTTCTCCTCCTCCAAAATTGCACATTTTTTTTGGTTTCCTAAGTGAGAGTGATTGAGTGAACAAATGAGCCAAGACATCCTTTATTTATATTAATCTGTCCATTGAATTTTCTTTCTGGTCTGACCTTACTTTCTGGTAATTATATTTTTTGTTTATCTTTTTCCTGTGAAGTCGACTTGTCTTCCTGGAGGATAATACATTAATATTATATATATATGTTGAGCCAACATGTCTTCTAGGGTTTTCACACATCTATTTAGGGTTTCTCTTTCTTCTGGAACATTCTATTCTAGTCAAAGGTTACACATGGAGGTTAATACCCCCCGCAACTAACATACTATAAACACTCCCTCTTAGCTAGGGAGGTATTAATGGTCTCAAACACATCCATCCATATTCACATGGAATGGGAAAGACTTACATAGTATTGTAGACCATTCTACAAGTAGCATCATATGGTAGAAATCATCAAAACATATCATTGTACTTGTTCTTAGTATTATTCTATCATAGAAAATATCACAATATCCATGAGCCTCATTTAGCTATATTGATGATCCATCTCCATCACCATGTGTCTAGCACCTCGGGTCATTCTTGTCCCATGACAAGAATTATGACCTCATCGGAGCCACATTCACCTCATAGTTGATCATATCATAGGATCACTTCGTGAATGCATTTTTCTCGATGCTATCGGACACATGTGTCTAGCACCTTGGATAGTTCTTGTCCCATGACAAGAATTATGACCACATCGAAGCCACAAACACATCATGGTGATCCTCTCATAGGATCACTCTGTGAATGCATTTAGCTCGATTCCATCAGTGTTAAACCCTAATATTGGCTCATTACCCCTTAATTTGGGGCATATTATATTAGTAATGTTATTTTATTTATGTCAGCTTTAGGCCATTAGTTGTAATTATACCTCCTAGTCTCCTATATATACCAAGGAGACATTTTCATTTTGAATCATCTTGTACTTGAACATTTAAGTGGGGTAAAAGGAGGTTATCCCCTCGAAGAGGCTTATTATCTAAAATTATCTCTTTTTCAAGGCGTGGAGTACTTTTTTCTGAGGTTTTTCTATGCTATATTGATATTTGGTTCTTAACATATGGTATCAAAGCTCAAGGTCTTGGGGTTTCGCTACTACATCTAAGACACCTTGGAATTTTCACTATAAATTTTTTTCTAGAACATTTCAGAAGGAATGGATTGAAGTATATTTATTATATGGATCAAGGTACGTTGGGCTCAAAATTCATCTCTTGAGGCCTTATACTTTCGGAGATACAGCCTGTACAAGATAGGGTTCTAGAAGCATCCTAAAATGAGCCATTGCGTAATTTTCACTATAAAAACAATTATGTAATGTTACAAACCCTGAACTCTGGAGGATATTTACAGAAATTAGTAAGGTATCTATGGTAAAATTTTCAGCTTCTGGGTCATCTTAAATTTGTATATACACCCTGTGTAAGATAGGGTATCTGGCAAGTCCTATTGACTAGTCTCAAGAAGGTGTTCCAGGTAAAACAATCATAACTTCTTCCTAGAGTATCCAAATTGAGTGGGACTAGTTTCATTAGATTGTGGACAGTCTTTAGTATTTTTGGTATGAGTTTCAGAATTTTATATCAATTATTTTGTGTGGGGCATGATATACAAGTGAGATCTCCTGGAAAGGCCAAAAATCGGTAAGTTGTGGGGAAGTTACTGTAAATTCCACTTGGAACATCCAATTTTGATCAGACCTGTGGAATTGCAGAGAAGAAATATCATAGAACTACATAAAATAAATTTTCATTCCTAGAAGGTCCGAAACTTGGGAGATACAATAGAAGAAATATTGTCTAGCAGAACCACCTCAAAATCAAGGTTCAAAAGTGATACTTGGTCAACATGCCACCAAAAAAGGGAACTTCTACACCAAATAAGCCTCCAGAAAATCCTACTTGGACTCTTGATGAAGGTGAAGAAATGCGTAAAGACATAAATGAACTACAAAAGAATATGCATTCAATGGAAGCTATGTTGGATACTAAGATGGATGGATTAAAAGGGGAGATCATGGGAGTATTGAAAAATTTCGTAACAGAGAAGACACCTGAAAGTGAAAATGCATCCCATGAAATTCATGATGAGGACACAAGGAAGGTGAATCAAGAATGGAGAAACTCCAACTTTGGTTTGAATAC
>ML787518.1:441556-492789 GCA_009831015.1 Picea engelmannii | reverse complement strand
TAATTATACCTCCTAGTCTCCTATATATACCAAGGAGACATTTTCATTTTGAATCATCTTGTACTTGAAAATTTAAGTGGGGTAAAAGGAGGTTTCCCCCTCGAAGAGGCTTATTATCTAAAATTATCTCTTTTTCAAGGCGTGGAGTACTTTTTTCTGAGGTTTTTCTATGCTATTTTGATATTTGGTTCTTAACAATCAGACACGTGGAATTTCACCTCAAACACCTTGAGTATTTAGTTCGTCGAAGACTACGTTGGGGCACATATACTCTGGATGTAGATGTTCACTATCTCCCCTGGTATGCAACCCAGTTCTTGTGGAGATAGAGTAAGACCGATGCTTATTGGGGATACTCACCTACTCATGAGAGTTTCAAGGCCCGATGCAATTCACACATAGGAGATCTAGCAGCAACTCGAATCTTCAATCCATCGAAGATTACATATAGGCCTATTCCCACATGATCAAGTTCATCTGATCAATCTTGGAATATCGACACAATGTTGCAATCATCAATACTCCCCCAGGGAAACATTTCCATTCCTTCCAAGATTTTCCCAGATAGAGGCTTAGTGAAAATGTCATCTATCTACTCATATGTGGATATGTGATGGAGCCTCATTGTTTCTTCTTGCACCATGTCTATGATGAAGTCCTACAAGATATTTCTAAAATTCACCCGGCTTCATATCTTGCGTCACTGGCTATGATATAGAAAGTGCCCAATAATTTAGTTTTAGAATTCTTTGGAGCTGTAAAATCAGAAACCCTAGTTGTTGTTGCAACTGGTGCTACAACAAGCTTGACAACGAATTCTCGATCCACCTTCCAGATATTATACTTTTATGAAGGTAGTGTGGGACCATAACCTTTTAGAATAATGTAGATGTGCTTGGTTCACCATAGACAATGTTACACCATCGTCACCCATCCATAGGCACAAATTCCACCCCCAAGCACCTTAACCTTTGACAGAAAGAATGATTTTAGGAAGCCACACCAGAACCAACAGATGAGCAAGAGAGTGCACTTTCTCCAAGGGTAGCACACAAGAGAAATTACTGGAAGGGTTGAACAAGAGAAAATTGTACAACTACAGTTGTTGTTGCTCTTCCTCCAAACTTACACATTATTTCTGGTTTCCTAACTGAGAGTGAGTGAGTGAGTGAAAAAATGAGCCAAAACGTCTTCTATTTATATTAATCTGTCCAGTGACTTTTCTGGCTGGGCTGACCTGATTTTCTGGTAATTATATTTTATGTTTATCTTTTCCTTGTGAAGATGACTTATCTTCCTAGAGGATAATACCTTAATACTATATATATGTTGAGTCGACATGTCTTCTATGGTTTTCACACATCTGTTTAGGCTTTCTCTTGCTTTCATAACATTATATTCTAGTTAAAGGTTACACATGTATGTTAATACCTCTCGTAGCTACCATAATGTCAACACAATGTTCCTTTAAGGGGGAGCGGCTTCATCAAAGTAAGACACAATATTCATCACAAGAAAGGAAAATATGGACTACATATGATAGATAAATTTAAATGATCATTCCATTACATGCAAGAATGATTTTGATAGACACACATTTTAAATCTTGTTCTTAAAAATTAAAGTCTAAGAGATCAATAATGTTATGTCTCAAATTTTTCTCTGGGAACCTCAAAAAATAATAGGTGTCTTTATAAAAGTGAACAGTAATGTCTAAGATTTCAATAAAACTAAATTGTGTCTGTCCTTCAAATAGGACTGGGATGGGGTTCCTGTGGACCATAAAATGAAGAGAGACTTGGAAGAAAAAAGAAAGCAATCAAGGGTCAACCTTTGGTTTCACAAATTTTGGGAACAGAAAAGGAAAAATTACTATTGACTAAAAAATAAAAAGTGTTGAAAGCAAGAACATGGTGACTACTTGACTTATTGAGATGGAAATTTCTAACCATCATTTGCTTGTTGTGTCATCTTTTGTAGGTTTTTTTTGTTGTGCTAGAGGTGGCACTACTTCTTATTGATCTATCTCAATTTTTGTTTTTTTTGTAAGTTATAAGAGATTGTATTGCCCTGTAACATCCATGTTTCCCCCAGCTTGTAATTAATCATAAAATAGGATTACCATGCTATGGCATGTGGACGATGTAAATTTATTATTGTTAAATTTCCCATAAATGATTGATGGGGGGTGAAGCCTTGAAGTACGAGCCATAATATCTCTAGAGGAAGGAAATCAGTTAATGAATAAAGGACCAATGGTTGAATCATCAACCACCCCCATGAATGGAAGCATGGTCTAGCTGCAGAATATCAGCGTGAAGTACCACAGAGACCTATAGACCCAAGCTTCCTTCTGATAGAAGGAACAGGATAGGTCGGAAACCTTCCAAATAAGGGAAGGTAAGATACATAGAGACACACAACAAGAGGAGAGACACCAGAAGAGAGTGCAATCTTGAAAATGGGATGAGAGAACCAAAAGGAAGTGCAGAGAACACGACCTAAAGGACTGAACTTGGGCTTGATGTTGGGAAATCATTTGATAAACCTCACAGGGTCATTGTGACAGAGAGAGTTTTCTTTGAGAGATGGCGTAAATTCCCTAGTGATAACATGGCTTGGCACAGGGGTGGATAGAGTGCTAAGAATGAATGCCTCTGAGCCTATGGTTGGGTAGAAAGGCACACACCCACAGTCAGTTAATTGGATGCAACTTGTAATAGATAAGTACTCTCATACCCTGTGAAATTGAGTTGTAATTATGTAATAAAATTAGATATACTATGAATGACCCAGGGACGGATATGTTTTCTTAATGATTTATACAGTATCCCTTTTTGTGTTTTCTTTATGGTGTAATTTGGAAAGTAATAAATTATATGAATTGGACATGTTTTGTATTCATAAATGCTTGTGCTCTGTGGTGACTTAAACTAGATCCATGAACTGTGAGTTCGTCGATCTTGGGCACACTTGCACATACTCATGTTGACACTCCTAGTTTTTTGGAGTCCCTTGGAGGAGGGAGTCTATTAAATATTAGCAGAGATAGTGCAAGTATGCACAGGCTCTCTACGAGGCAAGCAGACACCAAGAACCACTTAAGTTCTAGCGTTAAGTAATGAGCGTAAGGGGTGCACAGAATCATTCTTCCAAGTGTTAATTTCAAGATAAAGAGCACAAATCTCTTAATACTTTCAGAGATAACAAAGATCAGGAAGAATAGTGAGGTTGAAGTATTGAAAAGGAGGGGGGGGGGGTGGCAGGGGGGTTCCTTGTTTGGAAGACAAACGGACGAAATCTGTTCGGAAGAAGCCACGGTCGGTTGTGACCGTTGGGTACGGGAAAGAGCGTGGGAGTTAACCCTAGAGTCATTTGGACTTCGCGAGTTCGGAGAACTGAGTGAGTTCATTGTAAGGGAGGTAAAATCCCCAAAGTTCTGAAGTCTCGAAGTTAACCCTGAGCCTTAGATCTGAGGATGCACGGGAACCATCCTGACTGCTATATTTGGGAGGCAGATGATAGTCAAGTTACCAGAACTACCCATGACATAAGAACCTGATAGCGGACATGTTAGTTCATGGTCGTGATCAACCTACATCATTGATCTCATCAGGAATGGAAGATCAATGACTAGGATTATACTAGAGTCGAGCGAGCATGCCCTGATGGAAGAGGTTGAACCCCACAATTTCTTTGAATCGTCAATCATTGTTGACCTTCGATCTGAGTTTGACGAGATCCCTGAAATGCAAGGAGTGTGTGGGAAGGTGAAATCTTCAAGGGGAATCAAGATCGGAGGAGATAGCACTTTCAAGCGTGTAGATGAAGTCCAAGAGACAGACTCGTAGGAGGAGCAAAGGTCAAGGCCTTTGAACACTTAGAAAATCTTCTAACTCGGAAGAGATCAGAAGCTCGGGACGAGGAGCGACAATGGTCATTGGATCACAACGTAGAGGACCAATATTCGTCTGATCGGAGCAAGGTGTTGTTGGAAGCCAATTCAATTTTTTCCATTGCCCTAAAAGCTGCCTACACCTATGTCTCCTGAACTTCAAATTATCGTCGCATTTTGCAAATAGATAATATTTTCATTTCATGTGACACTTGCAAATTGGTCTCGATTTAGTTTTCATGACTGTAAGCATGAAAACCCCTCTATCGTTATTTGAACTATCATGTTCTTTTATTATTTTGAGTGACACTTTACCTTTGGTTCATCATGTGGCTGAAAAGATTTTCAAACTTTGCCTATTCTTACTTTGATTGTGCAACTTGATTTTATTAAACTGGTAAAGCATTGAGCATATCGAAGCTTGCCTAGTCATTGATTTATATATGGGTCATGGTTTATTTTTGTTTTTATGTATATAATGTGATCCTTATGATAAAATTTATGAGCTATTGGCTTATCGATTTCATGAAATCAATTGTCACCATGTTTTAAAACCTTTGATCAGAATGTTGAATTATGCAATGGCGCGTTGGTTAAACATTTGGGTTTTTTATTTAACGTTGAATGACAATGGTTTGAATTATTACAATGGCACATATTTAACTTTGGGTTTGGTTTCACATTGAACATTCATGGTTTCAAACAATGCATTGGCACATTGATGTTTGGGTTGGCCTAATATTATGGTTTGAACGATGTCATGATTGATTGAATAGCCTTGTACTTGGTCATTACTGTTTTGCATGGCGGTGAACTATCCCACCACCCTTTCACGCGCACATTAATTTTCCTCCCCTTTCATCATTCTCAGCTGGTAGCCCAAATGTTTTTGCTCCTGTGTGTTGTATCCAAACCCTACCATGTGCTCGCACCATGGCTCCGGTCGTAAGGGCTGAACCCAATGGTAGCCAGGCATTGTTAATGTTCGACAGTGATTACAGCGACCTTGAGGAATTTGGATGTCTCCCATTCATACGGAAGTTTGATGGTTTTAACCCTTGCGTGGCTCGGCAATTCGCATTAACCTTTGATCGTTGCCGAGCCAAGGTTGGGGATGTGCAATTGGAAATTGACAAGCAATTTCTCAGCTTAGCTTCCGGTCTGCCTACCACTGGACAGAGATGGTCAAAAAATTGTAAAGTGGAAGATGTCTCGTGGACACTGCTCTTCCAGTCACGAAGGGTGAGCTCCTGTGACAAGGGTTTGCCCATGAACATGCTCAAGCATCATTGACATGACTTGCTGATTATAACCAAGCAGTTTATCACCTGCGAGGGTCGGTATGGTTTTTTTTTCTTATACCATCTTCGGTTACTTATGGTTTTCATGGGCTATGAACTTAATATGCCTTATTACTTGCATAGGAGCCTGTTCAAAATGTCTAAAAGATATAAATGGAACTAGGTCGATAGCAACCTTTTTCACTTTGGGTTAATTAAAATGCTTGTTGTTTGTCATTTGGGGTTACACTAAGACTGTTGCACTCGTAATAATTTTGAATATTCAAACCCACCACAGGTTGACAAACCTGTGGTGAGTGAGGGCAAGTCTGCACCTCCGGTACCTTACAGTGCTCTGTTACCTAAACCCTTACCCGACTCACCTATCGACCTACCCCAGTCTGTGACCAAGGACGTCGAAACTGTTAAACCCATGGCTAAAAGGCCTAAATCCAAACCTACTGTGAATTCCAAAGGCAAAAAGAATGTCCGACTAATCTCTCGCATGGAAAGAAACAAACCGAAAATTCCTGTCAACCCTGACCCTATCATGGTGAGTGAAGATTCTGAATCGAAGGTTGAAAGTTACCTGGCAAGTGAATATCCCTATTCGGAAGGTCTTTGTGCCAAACCCTCATACGACTTTGTAAAAAACCTACCACCTGGCTTGCAAAATGACCCTAATTATCCAGGCATTAAACTGCCTTGTGAAAACCCCAGTGACTCGTCAAAACCCCCCCTGCTCTATCTCAACCGATTGCTCCACCATGTGATCAGTGTGGCTCGTGGTTAGAAATGTATTACCTTGATGTGCCAATGCTACAGTCCAAAATTCATGCTCTGGAGGATCAAGTTGCAAGGCTCACCAGTCAAAAGGCTAAATTGCAAGCCACTAATAAGAAACAGTGAACAACATGTTCGATTTTGTTCAAGAATGTGGAGTCGGCTACAGCGGTCGTCAATTCAAAATTAGCATAGCTCGAGAAGCCTCACTGGTATGTCTATCACTTGTTTATATGACAAACTCATAGCTCTATTTGCAGCGTGGATTTGCTTTGACACATAAGCATGCACTATATGCATAGTTTTGTTTTGATTAGTCAAATTTTGTTGATCGTTTTAATTTTGATTGGATTTAGCTTTGATTCGATTGATCATGTTATGGATTTGATTGTTTTAATTTGGTTTGAATTGAATACTCTGTTGCTTATTGAAGTTGTTAATATATTTTCTAAACACAGGTTGTTTCTGGTATTTCAATTTTGAACACAGTCAATGTCTCGATTCAAATTGGCTATATTCTATACGATACGGTTGGCAATAATGGTTAACTGTTATGATTTTATATTCCATATCATTTTTGAATAATTCGAATACCATTCAATATGCTTCTGTTAATATGTAACCAAATTGCGAATAAATACGAATCATAATTGTTATACCCAAACAATCGATTCGCATTGTTTTGTTTGACCGTGTTATCGGCTTGATTCATATTACAACAAATATATTGTTTAAATTTGATTTGGGAACGAAAGTGATTATGCCCAGGATTACGATTTGTTTCTATATTTGACTCAGTCACGATTCGATTCGATTGTTGCCCAGTTTACGATTATCACCTCTGTCGATTAGATAATGGTTGTGATTACTATTTTTGGTCATGACTGTTGACTGTGTAACACTCAGCGATCGAAATCTATGGTGAAGTTTGTTGATGCTGCTATGAATGTTTTATTTGACTATAATCGTAACAGTCTTTCAATATCTGTATTTGATTAAAACAATATGGACCTCATGCACATTTTTATAACCGTAACGAATCGATTATTATTGTGTTCGATTATGATTGTGTTGGATTACATCGTATCTTATATGATATGATTCACCATTAATTTCATTTGATATGAAACAGTCCTGTTATGGTTTGACCATATTTTATGGAAAAAGAAAAACAGAGAATTCTTATCCTGTTTCGATTGAATCCCTTTTGGTCTTGTTTAATTTAAATGATAAACTCATTTGAACCATTAGTGATTCGATTTCAATCTTTATTAAAAGAAAAATAAATTGGATTATTTTAAAAAGATTTCATTTGATCTCTATCTGGTCCTGTATGTTATTTTAGACTAGCTACAGAATCAAATGATTCTATAGCTAAGTCTGTAAGTTTAGATTTTTATTATTTTGTTGATGAAATATCTTTCTAATTTGATATTTTTGGTCTATTGTAGGTAAATTCAAAATTGCAGTAGAGTTATTGAGCAGTTAGGGGATATTTCAAAGATTTCACTTGCATTTTGATTTCCTAGTTTAGTTGATTTTGGGATATTTCCCAGATTATGTAAAGCATTTTGATATTATCCACAGGGAGGTTTTACCCTGTGGAGAGACTTATATATACTTATCATTTTTGTAATAATGTTCATCCTCATTCGTGGGAGAACAAGGATATGGAGTTCTAATACAAACTGAAGCAGAATTTGATGTTTTGTCACAGCTTTAGTATATTAGTTAGTTTTAGTTAGTTAGTTTTATTAGTTTTAGTTAGTTTGTTTTATTAGTTTTAGTTAGTTTATATTAGTTAGTTTTAGTTAGTTTTATTTTTTTTAGATAGATTAGTTAGTTTAGATTAGTTTCATCTTTGGTTTTTCTTAAAAGACCTTAGGGAGGCCAATGAAGCCGTTAAACTCGTTAGGGTGGTTCATTCCAAACGGCTTGGGTTATCTAGACAACCCCGGACCGGTTCCACTCTCTCAATTGACGGACAGACAATTTCGCCCGTCAACAAATGGCACTAGAAGGAGGGCTTGAACTTAATTAATGTCACGAGGTGGTCGCAAGACTCATCCTCCACCTAATCTCACACCTATAGTGACTAGAAGCCATTCACAAGATAATATCCCCCCTCAAACAGCATCTACTTCAACCGAAGATCCACAGATCACAGTTGAGCCAGCAACCCCTAAACCTACAGGTGGTGATTTCCAAGAGATCGTTCGTCAATCTCTTATTAAAACACATAGTGCCTTAGCCAGTATTAGGCAACCAAACCGCCCATGGGGTCAACCTTTAGACTTCTCTTATATTAGAGAACAGTTAGGTGACATCGACCTCACTGTGAATTCTCCATATCCAAACTTAAATCCTGCTACAGGAGGATCTGGGATACCTCCTTCACCACCTCCCTCATCTCCTTCCTCTTCTGGGGGAGATTCCTCTTCTGACACAGGCAATCCACCTTCTCAGCCTTCCACACCTACTACCCCAATGGAAAATTAGAAAAACCCTGCTAGACCCTGGTTGGACCAGGATTCTGTAGATGTACCTGGAGCCCAGCACCCTTTACCTAAGAACCCGGAGAAATGGCTTCCCAAGTTTGATCCCGATTCAAAACAGATAGCCGAAGAACATATCAAAAAATTTATGTTAGCCATCAGACTTCGTAATGTTGAACATGAAGACGTTGTTTGTAGGTTGTTCCCTTATACTTTTGAGGGTAATGCATCCACCTGGTACTTTTCCCAACAGCCTCATACCATAGTGTCTTGGGAAAAGTTTGATTCATGCTTTTTGGAAAAATTCGGAGATGGTAAACCTCTGAAAGTCTTAGTCATGGATCTTTCGAGCTTAAAAATGAACTCAAAAGAAAAAGTTAAAGATTTTAATCAAAGATTCTTAACCCTTAAAAATCGAATCCCTGTAGATTCTATGTCTGCTGAGAGTCTCGTAATAGCTTACTACACTAAAGCCCTACATCAAAGTATAGCTATTTGGGTTAAACGTTCTAAAAAGGCCACGTTGTTAGAAGCCTTTGAAGAGGCTACTCAGATTGAAAAATATATACTTAGTCTTAAGGACTCTTCTAGCAACGAAACTGAGACTGTTTCTTCTTCCAAAAAGAAAATTGAAATTCTCCCCGGACCTACACAAAACAAAACACAACCTGAAAACTCTGATTTGGAAAATTTAACCAAAGATGTACAAAAATTGTCTAATCAAGTTATAGATTTAAAAAGGTCGACTGAGGAAGCCTCTTCGAGTAAAGGACCCTACAAACCTCCTTTCCGAAAGCCTTTTCCCGCCAACTGGCCTAATCCAAACCCCGAAGGCTTGAACCTAGAAAGTTTGCAATGCGCTCTCCAGACAATTCTAGGAGCTCAAGATGACTTGATACCTCCTGAAATCCCTCAAGAGGAAGTCGAACAGGAAATAACTCACGAAGAAGAGTCTTCTCCAAACATCTTTGGACACTTCTCGGGTAGCATTTTTCAAGCTAACTTCGAGACTGTTCACCCTTACAACACTAGGAGTAAGACAGCAAATAAACCTCCTGCCGAGAACACTACAACTTTACCCCCAAAGCCATCTAAATCAATAGAAACTAAACAAAGTAATGCCATCCCTAAATTAGATTATGATGTTGTTGAAGATCTTAAAAAATTACAGGCTAACATTTCTATTTATGAGTTGTTGAAATTTCCATTTTTGTTACAGAAGATGTTGCAAAATATTTCAGACAATGGCAAGAATGGTAATTCAAATGGTAATAAGGTTGTGCAAAGCAAAGCTCCGCAGAAGACTTCCACAAAAAGTAATCCTGATCCTCAAGATAAAGGAAGCCTTCCTGTAGCACCTGTAAATAATGTAAATAACACAAGTAATGTAGATAAAGTAGCGTTTGAAACCACGAGTAAGAAACCACAAGCTACAACTCTAAGTACTCGCAAGAATGTTCCTCCTTTTCTTTTAACTTTTGAAATCTTCAACAGAAATGTGCATAATTGTATGGTTGACTCAGGGGCATCGTCAAATGTGATGCCTTGGTCAATCTGCCAAAAGATCAACGCTGAAGTAGAACCATCTTCTTTGAAAATCATACAACTTGATCGAACATATGTTAAAGTTATAGGCGAACTGAAAAATGTATTGATTAGATTATCATCTAACCCAAAGGTTCATCAGGTTATTGATATAATTGTGGTGGATATTCCAGAAGTGTATGGTCTGTTTTTTAGCAGGGATTGGTCGGAGCAGCTACATGGTTACTTTGCGACGGACTAGTCTCACTTATGGCTTCCAGAAAACGGCAAGCCCAATAAGATCAGAGTGAATCGTGAGCGTTACCTCAAGTTCATGGTAATAGACTTGAATGACCCTAATGAACCATACACACCTCCTGTTGATTCGCGTGAAGTCCAAGGGATGGACACCTTCTTCGGAAATTTCATGGTTGAAGTTTCACCTATCAGCAATCCTGAACAGCAGTCCGAGATCATAGCATATGTGCAACCAACAGCTCCCATGCAACAGTCTCATGAACCCAATGGAAATCAAATTTGGTCTTTAGATTTTGACGGTTCCAAGTCTAAAGAAGGAGCTGGTGCAGGCTGCATCATTATCGATCCGACAGGTAACAAGACATTATTGGCTTGTAGATTAGAATTTGAATGTACTAACAATATCGCAGAATATGAGGCTTTATTGCAAGGTCTCAGAAAAGCCTTGGACATGCACATTCAAAATCTGGTTGTATTCGGCAAGTCTGAGATAGTGGTTAGGCAGGTAAGAGATTCTATACACTGTCTTTCCCCGCATCTCAAAAGTTACCAGTCTGAGGTATGGAGTTTAATGAACAAATTTTCTGCTTTTAGTATAAATTCCATTCCTAGATTAAATAATGTTGAAGCAGATCTACTAGCTAATGTTGCCTCTAAACTTCTTCCTACAGAAGGCTTATTCCCAAATGCATTCTCTGTGGAGCTATTGTTTCGACCATCTGTTCCTGACAATATCACAAACTGGAGAGTATTTGACAATGATCAACAGATCATTAACTTTCTGCATATGGAAGAAACCTTTCAAGGTGTTGTGATAGATGAACAAACGCACGACAACAATTTGCACGACTTCACGGTAATACCTAATCCGAAATCTCCTGAAGCTCTATCGGACATGGTAAATTTCATACCCAAATCTTTTGTTAGACTAGAAAAGTTTTATGATTTTGAAGATAAATTTAAAAAGACAGTCAATTGCAAAACCAATAGTTCCTCGTTGTCTTATGAAAGAGTCAATTTAGGAACTAGTGAAAATCCTTAGTGTATCAACTTAGGCTTGGGATGTTCTAGACAAGAAAAAACTGCTTTTGTTAAATTATTTAAAGAATTCAAGGATGTCTTTGCGTGGAATTACGAAGATCTTAAAACGTTTGATCCTAATATTATACAGCATGTCATCTCGATGAAGCCCCAAACCTTACCTTTCCAACAGAAACTAAGGAAAATACATCCTAAACTAGAACCGACCGTCCAAAAAGAATTGAATAAACTCCTAAGTGCTAAAATATTTTTTCTTGTTAGACACACTCAATGGGTATCCAACCTCGTCCCAGTGCGAAAGAAAAATGGAGAAATCCGACTTTGTGTCAATTTCCATAACCTCAACAAAGTGTCTGACAAAGATAATTATCATGTCCCTCCCATGGAACAGATTCTTCAACAAGTATCTGGTTCCGAGAGGCTATCCTTACTAGATGGTTTCTCTGGATACAACCAAGTCTTGATGTCCCCGCCAGACCAATTAAAAACTACCTTCCGCACCCCGTGGGGCACTTATGCCTATCGCAAAATGCCTTTTGGATAGATTAATGCTGGTGCTACCTTTCAGAGAGCAATGTACATTGATTTTTGAGGCTTAATAAATCACTCCGTAGTAGTCTACTTAGATGATGTGACCGTTTATTCTAAAAACAAAGACGATCATCTAGCTCACTTACGAGTCGTTCTGCTATGATGTCGTAAATACGGCATCTCCTTGAACCTCAAGAAGTCCATCTTTGTAGTAGAACAGGGTAAATTACTAGGATTCATTGTGTCTAGTGATGGAATGATTATTGACCCCGAGAGGACTCAAGTCATCGCTAAACTTCCCCCACCTACCTCCAAAAAATCCATGCAGTCTTTCTTAGGCCAGATTAATTTCGTGAGAAGATTTGTCCCCAGTTTCTCCGAAATGGTCAGGCCTCTTCAGAATCTAATTAAGAAAGACACCCAATATCACTGAGGACCCACAGAAAACCATGCTTTCAATGCTATAAAGAAGGCCATAATTGACGCTCTGTCTCTCATGGGCCCTGATTTCTCTCAAGATTTTACACTCTATACTTTTGCCTCTGATCGTTCCTATGTCGCAGTCCTAACTCAGAAGAATTCCGAGAACAACGAAGTACCCATCGCCTTTATGAGCTCTTTTTTCAAAGGTGCTGAACTTAACTACCCAGCAGTCGATAGGCAAGCCTACGTTGTTTTCAAAGTAGTTAAGCATTTCCGGTCTTATCTTTTGAAGTCGAGGACGAAGGTCATTGTCCCCTACCTTGCCGTAAGGAACTTGTTAGTGCAAAGGGAGTTAGGAGAGAAAAGAGCCAACTGGGTCACTTCCTTGCAGGAGTATGACTTAGAAGTCACCCCAGTACAGATCGTGAGAGGCCAAGGGTTGTGTAAATTGGTAGCTGATTCAGAAACTGATCAACAAAAAGATAGCGATACGTCTAACCTAGAACAATGCGATCAAAGTTTGATTTGTTGCGCACAAAACCTCGTAAGTCCTTGGTATGACGATCTTAGATTTTGTCTTGAACATGGATTAGCACCCCGTCACCTTTACCCAGCCAAAATAAGAGTGTTGAGACTAAAGTCCGCCTCCTTTCATCTGGTTAACGGTATACTGTTTCGTCAGAATTTTGACGGCGTACTGATGCGTTGTCTTGAAAAGGATGAAGCGGAAAAAGTCATGCTTGAGTTGCATGCAGGAGAAGCTAGTGGTCACTTCGGTAGTGACACCACTACCCATAAGGTTTTAAGATCCGGTTACTACTGGCCCACTCTTTTTAGGGATGCCCATGCCTTATGTCGTAAATGTGTCATTTGTCAAAAAGCATCAGGGCAATTGCAAAAACCAGCCTTCCCCTTGCAACCCGTTTCAGTCGATTCTCCTTTCCAGCAATGGGGCCTTGATATCATAGGTCCTATTAGCCCTCCATCCTCACAACAACATAAGTATATTGTGACAGCCACTGATTACTTTACTCGATGGTCCGAGGCTACTGCGCTAAGAACTGTTAACACAAGTCAGGTGATCGCTTTTCTAAACTCGAATATCATCACTCGTTTTGGTATCCCTGATTGTCTAGTCTTCGATAACGCTTCATACTTTTCTTCTCTAGAGATGAATGAGTTCGCTTTGGAGAAAGGAATAAAACTGAAGTATTCTGCTAGTTACTACCCACAGGGCAACGGCTTAGCAGAATCGACAAACAAGAACTTAATCAAAATTATCAAGAGAACCGTGGCTGAAAATCACAAGAACTGGCACAATGCACTGCTTAATGCACTGTGGGATGATAGGGTAACACCCAAAGATGTTATAGGTAATTCCCCCTTTTTTCTCGTTTATGGCAGAGAAGCCATTCTGCCACCTCACATTCTTCTTCATTCGCTTCAATTGTCACAAAAGGTCTAAGAAGAAGATTGTCCCCCTATAGAAATTCGTATTAACGCTTTGATGAAGTTAGAAGAAGTAAGAACCCAAGCTAAGTGTAAGTTAGACCAACATCAACAACTGATTAAAAGATGGTTCGATTCTAATTCTGCTTCTGATAGGAATTTTGAAGTAGGCGATCTCATATTAAAGTGGGACAAACCACACGAAGGAAAGGGTGAGCACACCAAGTTTCAAAACTTATGGATTGGGCCATTTTTTATTGCTGAAAAGTTGGGTCCTAGTTCCTTTCGATTACAGAATCTTGAAGGGCATCTTGACACCTATCCAGTGAATGGCCAAGCCCTGAAAAGATACTTCACCTGATTACTACCCTTGTATATTATGTAAATATGTCCTTTTTTTTTTCCTTTGTTTTTTTTTTTGGTTTTGGTTTGATTGATTAGTTTTGCGTTTTTTGAAAGATATGCATACCTGTGCACTGATCCATTCAGACAAATACCATAGAAAATTTCTTCCCTGAAATAACTTCTGAAAGATTGTACGAACATCAGTGATATATTTCAAAAAACTGATATTTATGTTGGAAAATTTTGTTGTTTGAAAGAAGTTTACTAATTTCAATCTCTCAGCAAAGTTTGTCATGATCATCTATTATCTTTTTACGCTGTCCCTTTTCCGTAAAGGAATGACTCAAAAGGATGTCTCCCTGTCATATTAAGTTTTTTTGTAAATAAAACATTTCTGGAGCTGAATAAAGGACAGTGTCAAAAATTCTGATGAGGTCTAAAAATATGATAAAATATCAGGATTTTCAGCGTCACCCCGCTCAGCTATCCATAAAAGAAAAACAAAATAAAAATATTAATAAGAGTTGTGGGAAGTGTTTGTAAACCCGTCGGGATACTGAACAGGTCCGCTGGCAGGAGGTAAATGCAAGCATGGTGCCAAGACAACTTCGTCGGGGTACTGAACAGGCCCGCTGGCAGCGAAGCAATGTCAGGTACACAAAAACCTGTAAAAAATTATGAGAAACCTCTTTAATGTCCTTTATTCTGATCTAGAGCTTCTTGACAGGATACAAACGTCGGAGTGGGTTAAATGGAAACCTTTTCGAGCCTATGGACGCCTGCTGGCAGCAGTGGCCATGCCAATAGTATTGAAGATTTTATCATTAATATCATGACTTGCTGATCTTAAGACTGTTATTAGTTTTCACCTTTTAAAACATCGCTGGAAAATATAGTAGATGATGATGTTTGTACGATTTTCCAATTGTTGTTTTTGAGTTGAAACTTTCTTTGCTGCCCTAATATGAATTCATTTCTTTTGACAGAGATAACTGCTTCTCCCAGTGTGTCGCCATTGTTGGCAGCCAATTCAATTTTTTCCATTGCCCTAAAAGCTGCCTACACCTATGTCTCCTGAACTTCAAATTATCGTCGCATTTTGCAAATAGATAATATTTTCATTTCATGCGACACTTGCAAATTGGTCTCGATTTAGTTTTCACGACTGTAAGCGTCAAAACTCCTCTATCATTATTTGAACTATCATGGTCTTTTATTATTTTGAGTGACAATTTACCTTTGGTTCATCATGTGGCTGAAAAGATTTTTCAAACTTTGCCTATTCTTACTTTGATTGCGCAACTTGATTTTATTAAACTGGTAAAGCATTGAGCATATCGAAGCTTGCCTAGTCATTGATTTATATATGGGTCATGGTTTATTTTTGTTTTTATGTATATAATGTGATCCTTATGATAAAATTTATGAGTTATTGGCTTATCGATTTCATGAAATCAATTGTCACCATGTTTTAAAACCTTTGATCAGAATGTTGAATTATGCAATGGCGCGTTGGTTAAACATTTGGGTTTTTTATTTAACGTTGAATGACAATGGTTTGAATTATTACAATGGCACATATTTAACTTTGGGTTTGGTTTCACATTGAACATTCATGGTTTCAAACAATGCATTGGCACATTGATGTTTGGGTTGGCCGAATATTATGGTTTGAACGATGTCATGATTGATTGAACAGCCTTGTACTTGGTCATTACTGTTTTGCATGGCGGTGAACTATCCCACCACCCTCGCACGCACACATTAATTTGCCTCCCCTTTCATCGTTCTCAGCTGGTAGCCCAAACATTTTTGCTCCTGTGTGTTGTATCCAAACCCTACCATGTGCTCGCACCATGGCTCCGGTCATAAGGGCTGAACCCAATGGTAGCCAGGCATTGTTAATGTTCGACAGTGCTTACAGCGACCTTGAGGAATTTGGATGGCTCTCGTTCATACGAAATTTTGATGGTTTTAACCCTTGCGTGGCTCGGCAATTCGCATTAACCTTTGATGGCTGCCAAGCCAAGGTTGGGGATGTGCAATTGGAAATTGACAAGTAATTTCTCAGCTTAGCTACCGGTCTGCCTACCACTAGACAGAGATGGTCAAAAAATTGTAAAGTGGAAGATGTCCCATGGACACTGCTCTTCCAGTCGCGAAGGGTGAGCTCCTGTGACAAGGGTTTGCCCGTGAACATGATCAAGCATCGTTGGGATGACTTGTTGATGATAACCAAGCAGTTTATCACCTGCAAGGGTCGGTATGGTTTTGTTTTCTTATACCATCTTCGGTTACTTATGGTTTTCATGGGATATGAACTTAATATGCCTTATTACTTGCATAGGAGCCTGTTCAAAATGTCTAAAAGATATAAACGGAACCAGGCCAATAGCAGCCTTTTTCACTTTGGGTTAATTAAAATGCTTGTTGTTTGTCATTTGGGGTTACACCGAGACTGTTGGAATGATTTTCTTACTCGTAATAATTTTGAAGATTCAAACCCACCATAGGTTGACAAACCTGTGGTGAGTGAGGGAAAGTCTGCACCTCCGGTACCTTACAGTGCTCTGTTACCTAAACCCTTACCCGACTCACCTATCGACCTACCTGAGTCTGTGACCAAGGACGTCGAAACTGTTAAACCCGTGGCTAAAAGGCCTAAAGCCAAACCTACTGTGAATTCCAAAGGCAAAAAGAATGCCCGACTAATCTCTTGCATGGCAAGAAACAAATCGAAAATTCCTGTCAACCCTGACCCTATCATGGTGAGTGAAGATTCTGACTCGGAGGTTGAACGTTACCTGGCAAGTGAATATAACTATTCGGAAGGTATTTGTGCCAAACCCTCATATGAATTTGAAAAAAACCTACCACCTAGCATGCAAAATGACCCTAATTATCCAGGCATTAAACTACCTTGTGAAAACCTCGGTGACTCGTCAAAACCCTCCCCTGCTCTATCTCAACCGGCTGCTCCACCATGTGATCAGTGTGGCTCGTGGTTAGAAAGGTATTACCTTGATGTGCCAATTCTACAGTCCAGAATTCATGCTCTAGAGGATCACGTTGCAAGGCTCACCAGTCAAAAGGCTAAATTGCAAGCCACTGATAAGAAACAGCGAACAACAGGTTCGATTTTGTTCAAGAATGTGGAGTCGGCTACAGCAGTCGTCAATTCAAAATTGGCATAGCTCGAGCAGCCTCACTGGTATGTCTATCACCTATTTATACGACAAACTCATAGCTCTGTTTGCAGTGTGGATTTGCTTTGACACATAAGCATGCACTATATGCATAGTTTTGTTTTGATTAGTCAAATTCCATTGATCGTTTTAATTTTGATTGGATTTAGCTTTGATTCAATTGATCATGTTATGGATTTGATTGTTTTAATTTGGTTTGAATTGAATACTCTGTTGCTTATTGAAGTTGTTAATATCTTTTCTAAACACGGGTTGTTTCTGGTATTTCAATTTTGAACACAGTCAATGTCTCGATTCGAATTGGCTATATTCTATACGATACGGTTGGCAATAATGGTTAACTATTATGATTTTATATTCCATATCATTTTCAAATAATTCGAATACCATTCAATATGCTTCTGTCAATATGTAACCAAATTGCAAATAAATATGAATCATAACTGTTATACCCAAACAATCGATTCGCATTGTTTTGTTTGACCGTGTTATCAGCTTGATTCATATTGCAACAAATATATTGTTTAAATTTGATTTGGGAACGAAAGTGATTATGCCCAGGATTACGATTTGTTTCTATATTTGACTCAGTCATGATTCGATTCGATTGTTGCCCAGTTTACGATTATCACCTTTGTTGATTAGATAATGGTTTTGATTACTATTTTTGGTCATGACTGTTGACTGTGTAACACTCAGTGATCGAAATCTATGGCGAAGTTTGTTGATGCTGCTATGAATGTTTTATTTGACTATAATCGTAACAGTCTTTCAATCTATGTATTTGATTAAAACAATATGGACCTCATGCACATTGTTATAACCTTAATGAATCGATTATGATTGTGTTTGATTATGATTGTGTTGGATTACATCGTATCTTATACGATATGATTCACCATTAATTTCATTTGATATGAAACAGTCATGTTATGGTTTGACCATATTTTATGGCAAAAGAAAAACAGAGCATTCTTATCTTGTTTCGATTGAATCCCTTTTGGTCTTGTTTAATTTAAATGATAAACTCATTTGAACCATTAGTGATTCGATTTCAATCTTTATTAAAATAAAATAAAATTGGATTATTTTAAAAAGATTTCATTTGATCTCTATCTGGTCCTGTATGCTATTTTAGACTAGCTACAGAATCAGATGATTCTGTAGCTAAGTCTGTAAGTTTAGATTTTTATTATTTTGTTGATGAAATATCTTTCTAATTTGATATTTTTGGTCTATTGCAGGTAAATTCGAAATTGCAGTAGAGTTATTGAGCAGTTAGGGGATATTTCAAAGATTTCACTTGTATTTTGATTTCCTAGTTTAGTTGATTTTGGGATATTTCCCAGATTATGTAAAGCATTTTGATATTATCCACAGGGAGGTTTTACCCTATGGAGAGACTTATATATACTTATCATTTTTGTAATAATGTTCATCCTCATTCGTGAGAGAACAAGGATATGGATTTCTAATACAAACTGAAGCAGAATTTGATGTTTTGTCACAGCGTTAGCTTCTCATTATATCAATATCTTGTTTCATGTTATGTATATCAATTTGTATTTGGTTAATGACTACTTTAGCTATCTTAATCATGTGTAAATGATATAATTTTAATCACTGTAATCCATATCTGGTTTCTTCCAAGTGTATATAAGACATAACAATTGTTAATTCAGTTTGTGAATGACATGTTTATCTTCTTCATGAGTTGAATTATTTAATATAAGTTTTTGCATAACATGTTTCCCTTATTGCAGAGATTTATACATCTTATGGTTGTTATGATTTATTTTTAGGACATGTTTGTCCTGTAAACCAACTCAAAGAGCATCACAGCTGATCGTTTACGAAAATATTTTGGGATCAATCCGGTGCGAGTTTACTTCCTCCGATCAGCTTCGAAGTCATCCTACACAGGACAAATTAGGAGTGCTTCCAGGTCAGTTAGTTACTTCTTTGTTTACTGTTCTTATTAGCAGTTTAGTTTAGATATAAGTCTAGTTAGATTTATATTAGATTGTTTAATTTCAATAAATATATTAGATCGTTTAATTTCAGTAGTTTTATTTCTTTTTCATAAAATATAAAAAATCAAAAAACATATTTTGTTGTCTTAGGGCAGAAAACACATGAGTTTTGCAGGTTTTAATTAAATCTGTAGGTTGTTTATAGTGTACATTTGTGAATAAGTAATATTACAGCTAGTAATTAGATAGTTGATTTGAGTTATTATAATAGTAATTAGTAGATTGTATATAATAGTTAGAATAATAGTATTTAGTTTTAGTTTATATAGTAGTTTGTTTTAATTAGATTAGTATATTAGTTAGTTTTAGTTAGTTTGTTTTATTAGTTTTAGTTAGTTTAATTTAGTTTTAGTTAGTTTATATTAGTTAGTTTTAGTTTGTTTTATTTTTTTTAGATAGATTAGTTAGTTTAGATTAGTTTCCTCTTTGGTTTTTCTTAAAAGACCTTAGGGCGGCCAACAGAGCCGTTAAACTCGTCAAGGTGGTTCATTCCAAATGGCTTGGGTTATTTATACAACCCCGGACCGGTTCCACTCTCTCAATTGACGGACGGACAATTTCGCCCATCAACAGGTGCCCGAGCCTTAGTGCTTTGCACACGCAGGAGAGTGGACTTACCAAAGTCCAAAGTCCTGAAGTAGTTTGGGACCGTCCATCGTCAAGGAGAATGAAGTAAATCTCAAGCGTTAGATCCAGAGGACAGGTTGCGTAAACTTGTAGACTCTGGGTAAAGACCTAAAGAAAATGTCAACCATCAGATCGTTCGAAGTAAATGTCAGTCATTGGATTCAGAGGACACGTGGTGTAAGTCTGTGGACTTCGAGTAAAGACCTGAAGTAGATCCTATCCGTCGGCCGACAGGAGATACGTGTCGATAGATCGGAGAATTTAAGGAAAACTACTTCGGAGGTTTCCAAGTGAGGAGTGTGAAAAAATCCCGAAGCCCCGAAGGCCGAAGAAGATCGCAACCGTCTATTGCAGAGGGATATGTGGAAAAAATCCATGAAGTTCAAGTGAAAGCACTCTGGGAGAAATGAGTGCATAGGAGTCTGAAACTCTCAAAGCCCAAAGAGCCAAAGAGAATCTAGACTTTCATATCTAGAGGGTACGTGGCGAAAGATAGTGAACTCTGGGTGAAAGTACTCCGGGAGAAAATGAAGGAGTAAATTTTGAAATCATTGAACCCTGAATAGTCGAAGCAGTTGGGATTCGTCGATCTGTGAGAGGACACATGTCATCACATCGTGAACTCTAGATAAAATTCTCTAGGAGAAGAAAAGCATGGGGAAATTGAGATTTGAAATCACCGAAGGTCGAAGTCCTAAAGCAGACGATAGTCGTTGATTTGAAAGTGGACGTGTGGTGCCAGATCTAGAACTCTGGGTATGGAGCACTCTAAAGGAAAGGAGAGGCTAAAAGCATCAAAGTCCCGAAGGAGATATTGATCGTTGATCAAGGAGGATTTCAAAGGACCATTGATATGGTCTTGGTTGAAAAGTGTCGAAGTCTCGAAGAGGACCAGGGTCGTCGATTTGGATAGGACAGGTGTCAGAAGATCCGACACTCTGAAAGGATTCACTTCAGAGATTTGTGTTTGTGGAGAGAGGATGTATACCGTTGATCAGAGTAGACATGTGGTATCTGATATACAACTCCAAGTACGAAGCACTCCAGGAGAAAAGGGTGAATGAAGGAGAAAGAACTCACGAAGGTCAGAGAGTTGAAGTTCATCAGAACCATCCATTTGTTGAGGACAGGTGTCAGCAGTTCTTCCACTCTGGAAGATAGCTACTAACGGATGAAGCGAAAGTTGAGAGTTGAAACTCCCGAAACCCGAATCGTGAAATAAATCACATTCATTGATTTAGAAAGGTTAGATCTTATCTATAGATTCAAAAAGAATATATCTGATCCATCTATTCAAAAGCACCGTCAAGTTCATGATATCGACTGAAGGTGCATGAACTTTAAAAAGTTGAGGGTGGGCCACAATCCAGAACACAGTTTTGGAGAAAGGACACATGGAGGCTCAAGGTGAATTGCGGGGAGAAAATTAGTTGGTTTCAAACCACCCTTGGTCGCACCCGCAATCACGTGTATTACGTGAGGTCATCTCCCAAGGTCATGACAAGGAAGAGATTATCAAAAAAGGGGCTAGCACCCAAACTCAGAGATTTCACAAGCAAAAAAGGGAAAGGTCACGAGTACCATTAGACCTACACCTGGAAGTCAAAAGAGTCTACGTTTAATTGCAGAATGAGATCATAAAGGTCTCAGAGAGTCGATTGGCTCCAAAATTGGAGATCCTTGACCCAGAGGTCGGACTAGTTCCTCGACTTTCCAAAGCACCGTCAAGGTCATGATATCAACCATCTCATTGCATTGCGGGGACCGAAGGTGCATGAACTTTAAAAAGTTGAGGGTGGGCCACAATCTAGACCACGGTTTTGGAGAAAGGACACAGGGAGGCTCAAGGTGAATTGCGGGGAGAAAATTAGTTGGTTTCAAACCACCCTTGGTCGCACCTGCAATCATGTGTATTATGTGAGGTCATCTCCCAAGTTCATGAAAAGGAAGGGCTTATCAAAAAATGGGCTAGTGCCCAAACTTGAAGATTTCACAAGAGAAAAAGGGAAAGGTCACAAGTACCATTAAACCTGCCCCTGGAAGTCGAAAGAGTTTGCATTTAATTGAAAAATGAGATCATAAAGGTCTTAGAGAGTCGTTTGGCTCCAGAATCGGAGATCCTTGACCAAGAGGTCAGACTGGTTCCTCGACTTTACAAATTAGGAACCATGGATGGAGAATCTGTCCTTTAAGAAAAGAGAAAATTTGTATGCCCCGTTGTGGGTGTGTTATAAATTGGTATCAAAGCATGGTTACAACACTTGGCCTACATGAGCTCATGCATGAGTCGCATAAAGAGATATTTTTATCTTCATTTACTCCTTGAGGAGAAGGACTGCAGATTGAACCTATGATTTTGGTAATTCTTGTTGAATTCCAGCAAAAGAATTTCTTTAGCCCTTTGTCAAAGTGATAACTACTCTTACCAGAGTAGGTATATGCTAATTGACATTTATAATAAGACTTGAATGTGGATAGTTGAAGGTGGTAGGGTTTTGTCAAGAGCAGCTGAAGCCCGAAGGACGGATGACCTAGTGTTCATAACACTGCTTCTAAGCATGGGCAGTTGGAACCTCGGGCACTGATGATGGTGGACTATATAATGGTTAATACCTTTTTGGGCTTAAAGGAATTTGATAGGATCAGGTATGATCCTTGGCAGTTATAGTTACTTCTTTACATTAAACTCAGAGTATATAACTCCTCATAACCAAAGAAAGGTGATATGGGTAAAACCATGTGGACGTTGAGGCAAGGAGGTATTCTTGATAGACGTTGTCACGTAAAGAGGAAAGTGACCCTAGTTGGTTATTTCAATGAGAAAAGGAAACATCACTACGAAATATGACTGTGAGATTAGTCATGTAAGTGACTTAAATCCCAAAATAAAGGACACTAATGATGAAATTAAACAATCAAGTGAATGCATTAGGTAAAAAGGTGCAATAGATGCACCTACATATACACGAATGTGTATACATGATCATAAGGATGCTTGGAAGATCCTTAGGAAAAGGATATAGATGCATGATATGTCCATGTGCATGATGAATACTTAGGTGTGTTTAATTATGCTTGAGTGAATGGGTTTAGTGCATTGTGAAGCTTCTTAATATGAATCTTGATATCAATATCAGTTAGGTATGAATGATATTAAACGTGCAAGTGATGCACATGTATGATGAAAGAGTATAGTTGTAGGCACCATATGGTTTCCCTGATGAGTGCAATATAAAGCAATAATTGCTCTTGTCCAGATTAAATGAATACTATGTATGCATGGTTGACTCCATTCTGAAGAGTCATGAAAGTTTTGTTCCAAATAATAGCTTGAGGGGAATGTATTCCCTTTCCTCAGGGAATACTAATATAATTAGATAAAAGGGTAAATTAACAGAGATGCTCTGTTGTCATGATAAGAGGCAAATGATTATGCCTTTGAAGATTACATTTTGAAAGCATCATGTAATGAATAAGAAGACTAATGAATGAATAAAGGAGTATGTTTGATTGAATAGGCTTGGTTGGAGCCATGTTAAGAAAAGGCAGTGAGGCCTTTAGAGATAACTCTGATGGGATGAAAAGTCCCAGGCAGTGTAGAAAGAATTGGAAGAAGGGGAGAGCCCCTAACTCCTTTATTTCTATGTGTTATGTTTCCTTTGGAATGAAAAAGCTAACTTACTAAAAAAAGTAAATGTTTTGACACCATAGTGATGATGATTGTATTACTGCAGAAACAATCGAGAACTGTGTATATTGCATTCATGGAAATCCTTGAGGATAATGTGGAAATGCATAAAGATATGCTAGGACATTTTCAAAAACATTTATGGATTTGAATGTTATGATACATGCATTTTAATTGACATTACAACTAATGATGCATGTTGTGTATACAAAGGAATTGGAACTGTTGAGGAAGATAGTTACCAATAATGGGAAACCTCAAGCAGAGGATGACCATGGGAAGGTTGCAGTCCAAAGATTAATGACAAGACTATGAGAATCCCACTAAAGCATTGTTGATAAGGTGAAAATCAAAAAGAGGGTGCTAGCAGCCAAGAATAGTTGTATGCCATGGATACCCAATTAGGGTATGATTCGGGAAGGAGAACCCGAAATGTTGGAGGTGTGAACCTCTGACAGTGAAGATTGATTGTATAATGTAGCAACATCTGAACCAAATGATCTATGTTGGCTAAAAAGGTCAAAAACCTTTACTAGGATATCATAGAAATCCCTTCGATCAACTACAAATCGAGACTGTGAGGATCGTGAAAGAAAAACATGATCGAATCAAGTTAATCAAGAGCCTGACAAAGGAAGTGAACACGAGTCGTTCATCGGAAGCAAACCAATCTCAATGGCCAGATCGATTTCAAGATATATTGGAGTTAACATATCAAACGCCAGTCATTCAGACCCATATTCATTGCGGAGATCGAATGGGCACATGGGTTAACGGCGGAGCCTGTGCCCGTAATTTAAATTCAATGTAGATTTGTTTTGATTTTGGGGTCCGATTGTAGATCGGATGGCTCATATTGATTGCAGAGCATGAAGGCAAAATTAATGGGCACGCTAGTTCATGGCCCGCAATCAACCAACACCGTTGATCTCATTGGGGTGGATAATCAATGACCATGATTAAGGAGTTGAGCGAGCAATTTTCAAATTATGGAGATTGAACTCTCTGATAAAGAGAGAACACATTGGGGATTCCGCAATCATTGTAAATAGTTGATCTATGAATGATCAGTGGGAGTACCTACAAGGAACCCACACACTAATGCCACATAAACTTGTACTGTGATTGGGTTTTGTGGTTGAATTTGGCAAATCGAGGCTCTGCTCTCGGTCTAGATTCTCGGTCAAATACCTCTATGTTGGGATTGTTGTATTTGGAATTGTTTGGTTTAGAATCAATCTAGGGATAAGATCGATGACCTGTATTCATTGCGGGGAAGGCTTATGTACGTGGATTAATGTCAAGACTTGTACCCGTAAATCAAACTCAATATAGTTTTGTTTTGAGTTTGGGGGTCCGATCATAGATCGAACGGCCCATATTCATTGTGGGGATTGAAAGGAGAATTAAATCGCGAGTCGGTTCAGGTTCCGCAATCCCTTGCAATCATTATATCTAGGGAAAGATGGATCTGCACCATAGATTTGCAGGAAAGGGGTGTAGCCAGGATCATAACACTTGGACACGGGAACTGAAAAGGATAGTGTCGAAACAAATAGAGTTGAGGTCATAGTTCTCAATCACGTGGAGAAAAACGGAGTCCATCCGGGCCAGTCAAGAAAGGTAGAGTTTATCACTCTGCATTAGGTTGTGGTCACGAGGACTGGTTCTATGGGAATAAAGGTGTTCCTAGTTAGCACATTACATGGAATTGCTTCAAGGAAATGCATGTTTGCATAAAGGATAGACAATGGATTTCCCATTGAGTGAGGAGGACCTTCCAATGTTTTACTTGCATTATGTAAGTGTTGAAGGAAAACAAATTTGGGTGGCCATGAGTGTTGGAACCTTGGTTATTAATGGAGGAAGAATGCTTAAAATTCATGTGAAACTTTGAGTTCATGTGTACTTATTTGGGGGTCATGATCATCCTATAGCAGGCATTATGGTCCTGCAGTAAGAATGAAAGAAAATGGATAAGCCATATGAGGAAAAGATTGGTTAAATTCCAACACACCATGGCCAAGAACTGGTCATAAAGTGTGACCAACTTGAAAACAATGCAAGAGTGCATTGGGTATGAATGTGGCCATGAATATTGGCACATTTGTTAAAATCCTTTGAAATGTTGAATTACATTTTGAAAGGTTTGGTATGTTGAAACAAGGCATAGGAAAGGAATGGGATTCCCTTTTCATGTTTATATAGATGTGATGAATTGTTAGTATGCATGGTTTTGAATATAGATATATATACATGGATGCATGAGAGGCTAACAGTTTGTTTGGATGTGTACAGAATGAATTGCAGAGAGGAAATGGGTCTTGGATATGGCGGTATTGTAACCCCATAAGGAAGACCAATTGCCTATTGAGCCAAACTGCAAGGAATGGTATTTCCTTTTTGAGAAAGTGAATTTGATTTTTAGTATGCACAATTCTAAAATTGTTTGTGATGACGTTATAAAGGTGCAATAAAAATTTATGTGCATGGAAAACTAACAATTTCTTTGACTGATTGAAGTTTAAAGTGCAAGAAGCAAAGGGGTCTTGGATGGGGCAGCGTTGTAATCCCATAAGGAAGACCAATTGTCTGCTGAGCCAAACCTTTATTGGAAGGAAAGTCCCATAATTATGAATCCGGTTCCTGTGCGGAACAAATATGAAAATAAAATGTGGAATTGGAAATCTGTAGGTGAAAGATTTACAAGGAAACTCTGAATTTAAAATTTATAATGATGTCTCGTGAATTTTTGTATGCCTATGATACAGGTGAAAGGAAAAGATCTGTGAAGAGTGCAAATATGAGAGACTGAGCTCTCGGGTTCAAGGAAGAATTGTGAAAAAGAGTATGTTCTGATCGCAAGAAATAGAGACTGACTCGGGAGAAGGACAGTAACCTTCATCCCTATATATGACTAAGTCGAGAGAAGGAGAGTAACCTTCATCCCTATATATTTATGTGCTAGGAGAAGGAGATTAACTTTCATCCCTAACTTTCGTTGAGTCGGAAGGATGTCAAGCTAAAAAGCATGAAAAATGGATACTATTGAGCCATGAGAACCCTGTGGTAATCCATGATCGCCTAGAATATATTGTGTTGAGGTAACACAAGCCAGAGGGAGACCTCGGCAGAGAAATTCTGAGGGATGCCTCAACTATAAGGCTCAATAAAGTCTCTGGAATTATTCATGTGCAAGAAAACCTTGGCAAGGCAAGATGGATCACCCGAGGGACTGTATAGCAGAGAAGGGGATGTGTGAGCCTGGGCCTGGAGGGTGAGTGACCGAAAGGAAGATGAGAACTTGATAGTTCTTGTAAACTATTGATTATGATCATATACACAATGAGTATGTCAAGGAAAAACAATGAGGCTGGATAAAAATATAACCATGTGGATACAAATCCACAAACTGTGCAAATAATTATTGTGCTAAGATTATGAAATTTTCCCAAAAAATTTTATGCAATGTTTTCGCATAAGACTATGATGAGCATGCTTGTTGTCCAAGAATTATTGAAAGCAGGTGATGAATATTAAGGGTCTGAAAAAGGACCTGACCGGAAAAGAAGGATCAAGATTTCTGAAACAACTGAATGAGAAAGGCATGACAGGTGTTTTTGAGAAAGAACATCAAGGACAATGTTCCTTTAAGGGGGAGGGAATTGTAACATCCTTGTTTCCCCCAGCTTGTAATTAATCATAAAATAGGATTACCATGCTAAGGCATGTGGACGTTGTAAATGTATTATTTTTAAATTTCCCATAAATGACTGATGGGGGGTGAAGCCTTGAAGTACGAGCCATGATATCTCTAGAGGAAGGAAATCATTTAATGAAGAAAGGACCAGTGGTTAAATCATAACCACCCCCATGAATGGAAGCATGGTCTAGCTACAGAATGTCATCCCAAAGTACCACAGAGACATGCAGACCTTAGCTTCCTTTTGATAGAAGGAACGGGACATGTCGAAAACTTCCAAAGGAGAGAAGGTAAGATACATACAAACACACAGCAAGAGGAGAGACACCAGACGAGATCGCAAGATCGAAAAGAGGATGTGGGAACCAAAAGGAAATGCAGATAACATGACCTAAAAGACCGAACATGAGCTTGATGTTGGGAAAGCATCTGATAAACCTCACAGGGTCGTTGTGACAGATAGAGTTTTCTCTGAGAGATGGCGTAAATTCCCTAGTGATATCATGGCTTGGCATGGTGGTGGCTAGAGTGCTAAGAATGAATGCCTCTGAGCCTATGGTTGGGTGGAAAGGCACACACCCACAGTCAGTTATCTAGATGCAACTTGTAATAGATAAGTATTCTCATACCCTGTGAAATTGAGTTGTAATTGTGTAATAAAATTAGATATACTGTGAATGACCTAGGGATGGATATGTTTTCTTAATGATTTATATTGTATCCCTTTTTGTGTCTACTTCATAGTGTAATTAGGAAAGTAAGAAATTATAGGAATTGGAAATGTTTTGTATTCGTAAATGCTTGTGCCCTGTGGTGGCTTAAACTAGATCCACAAACTCTGATTTCATCAATCTTGGGCACAGTTTCACGTACGCATGTCGACACTCCTAGTTGTTCAGAGTCCCTTGGAGGAGGGAGACTATTAAATATTAGGAGAGATAGTGCATGTATGCACAATATCTCTGTGAGGCAGGAAGAGACCGAGAACCACTTAAGTTCTAGAGTTGAGGAATGAGCGTAAGGGGTGCGTGGAAGGATTCTTCCAAGTGTTATGTTCAAGAGAAATACCACAAATCTCTAAATCCTTTCAGAGATAACAAATCTTAGGAAGAACAGTGAGGTTCAAGTATCGAAAAAGGGGGGGGGTCCCTTGTTTGGAAGACGAACGGATGAAATCTGTTTGGAAGAAGCCACGGTCTGTTGTGACTATTGGGTATGGGAAAGAGTGTGGGAGTTAACCCTGGAGTCATTTGGACTTCCTAAGTTCAGTGAAATGAGTGAGTTCATCCTAAGGGAGGTAAAATCCCTAAAGTTCTGAAGTCTCGAAGTTAATCATGAGCCTTAGATCTGAGGATGCCCGGGAACCGTCGTGACCACCAGAACTGGGAGGCAGACGATAGTCAAGTTACCAGAACTACCCATGACATAAGAACCTGATAGAGGACATGTTATTTCATGGTTGCGATCAACCTATGTCGTTGATCTCATCAGAAATGGAAGATCAACAAATAGGATTAGACTAGAGTTGAGAGAGCACTCTCCCAATGGCGAAGGTTGAACCCCACAATTTCTTTGAACCGTCAATCGTCATTGACCTTAAAACTGAGTTTGAAGAGATCCCTGAAATGCAAGGAGTGCATGGGAAGGTGAAATATTCAAGGGGAATCAATCTCAGAGGAGATAGCACTTTCATGCATGCAGGCGAAGTCCAAGAGATGGACTCATAGGAGGAGAAAAGTTTGAGGTCTTTGAACACTTAGAAAATCTTCTAAGTCGGAAGAGATCAAAAGCTCGAGAGGAGGAAAGAAAGTGGTCATTGGATCGTAGCACAGAGGACCAATAGCCATCTGATCAGAGCAAGGTGCCCAAGCCTTAGTGCTTTTCACACATAGGAGAGTGGACTTCCAAAAGTCCTAAAGTAGTTTGGGACATTCCATCGTCAAGGAGAACTAAGTAAATCTCAAGTGTCAGATCCAAAGGATAGGTGGCATAAACATGTAGACTCTGGGTAAAGACCCAAAGAAAATGTCGACCATCGGATAGTGAGAAGTAAACGTCAGTCGTTGGATCCAGAGAACAGGTGGCATAAGTCTATGGACTCTGGGTAAAGACCCGAAGTAGATCATGTCCATCGACCGGCAAGAGATACGTGTCGATAGATCAGGGACTTCAGGGAAAACTACTTTAGAGGTTTCCAAGTGAGGAGTGTGACAAACTCATGAAGCCCCGAAGGCCGAAGAAGATCACAACCATCCATTGCAGGTGGATACATGATGGAAATCCATGAAGTTTGGGTGAAAGCACTCCGGGAGAAACGAGTGCATAGGAGTCTGAAACTCCCAAAGCCTGAAGGGCTGAAGAGCAAAAGAGAATCTAGACCATCATATCCAGAGGGTACATGGAAGAATATCATGAAATATGGGAGAAATTACTCTGGGAGAAAACGAAGGAGTAAAGTTTGAAATCGTCGAACCCCAAATAGCTGAAGCAACTGCAAGTCATCGATCTGTGAGAGGACAAATGTCATCATATCGTCAAATATAGATAAAATGCTTCGGGAGAAGAAGAGCGTGGGGAAATTGATATTTGAAATCATTGAAGACCGAAGTCCCAAATCGGATTATATTCATTGATTTGAAATTGGACGCGTGGCACCATATTTAGAACTTCAGGTATGGAGCACTCCGGAGGAAAGCAGAGGGTGAAAGCATTGAAGTCTCGAAGTAGATCTCAATCGTTGATCGAGGAGGAGGTCAAAGGACCATCGATCTGGTCTTGGTTGAAAAGTTTTGAAGTCTCGAAGAGAACCAGGTCCATCAATTTGGAGAGGATAGATGTCAAAAGATCCAACACTCCAGAAGGATTCATTCCAGATATTTGTGTTTTTGGAGAGCAAATGTAGATCATTGATCGGAGTAGACGTGTGGCATCTGATATACAACTTTGTGTACGGATCACTCCAAGAGAAAAGGATGAATGAAGGAGAAAGAACTCCTGAAGGTCATAGAGCCAGAGTTCTTCAAAACTGTTTGTTTGTTGAGGACAAGTGCCAGCATTTCTTCCACTCTGGAAGATAGCTACTAACGGAGGAAGTGAAAGTTGAGATTTGAAACTCCCAAAACCCGAATCGCAAAATAAATCACAATCGTTGATTTAGAAAGGTTGTATCTGATCTGTAGATTCAGAAAGGATAGATTTGAGCTATCAGTTCAGAACGACCGTCAAGGTCATGATATCGACGGTCTTGTCGCATTGCGAGGACCGAAGGTGCGTGAACTTTAAAAATTTGAGGGCGGGCCGCAATCCACACCACGGTTTTAGAGAAAGGACACGTGGAGGCTCAAGGTGAATTGCAAGGTGAAACATAGTTGGTTTCAAACCACCCTTGGCCATGCCTACAATCGCATGGATTACATGATGTCATCACCCAAGGTCATGACAAGGAAGGGCTTTTCAGAAAAGGGGATAGCACCCAAACTCAAATATTTCATAAGAGAAAAAGGGGAAGGTCGTGAGTACCATTAGATCTGAACCTGGAAGTCGAAAGAGTCTGTGTTTAATTGTAGAATGAGACCATCAAGGTCTCAGAGAGTTGTTTGGCTCCAAAATCGAAGATCCTTGACCGGGAGGTTGGATTGGTTCCCTGACTTTCCAAATTAGAAACCATGGATGGAGAATCTGTCCTTTAAGAAAAGAGAAAATTTGTATGCCCCATTGTGGGTGTGTTACATACCCGTTATGGAAATTGGCATACAAGCTTAAATCGTGTCAGTGACAGAGTTTCCATGAAAGGAAACCAACCTGTCATGGAATATGTTCTATTGTCCCCAAGGGGTCAAAAAATAAGATATCCATAGATGTTTCTGTATGAGCTACAAAATTGATATTGTTCACCATATAAACTAATCTACTAAGAACTAAAGCAACTGTAAACTAATCTACCCAAAAATTGAAACTTCAATCAAGCTTGCGGTAGAGCTAGATCATTTTGAGGTGGTGGTCAGCTCCCCATTGGCAACGGAATGGTAATGTGAATCAAGATGGCATCCTATGCATTCATCTCAGGAACTAGAATCCGGATATCCGAACTCGTATGCAAAGCTATGAGCCACAAAATTTTGTTTTTCATTTGGTCCATGTGTCGTAGGTTCGTTATCTCATTGCGTGTATCGAAGCTCAGTTTGTAACAACCTTGTTTCTCCTAGTGTGTAATTATAATTGTTATTATGGAAAAACAATAAGTCAAACCATGAGATATCAAGGATAAACAATGGACCTTGATAGATATTTTAATAAAATAGGAGAATGTTGAGTTACTACTGAAGGGATAGCCTTCACAAGTTACGATGTCAGGAGAGGAGTGGGTGAGAGTGAGGCTATCATTGTTTTGAATGAATATGTCAGGAAATTCCCTCTGTAATTAAAATGATGTGGATCTGAACCATCCTCGTCATTGGACATTGGCTATCACCCAAGATAGTAGTTGGAATAGTTCTTGAAGGAGTTAAAAACAGATGGGAAAGTACCTTTAGGAAGTTTCTAGTACGATCCACGAGGTCCCGAGGGAGGAAGACGAGAAGCAAATGGGGAGGGAATGGAAGAAGGGTTCATGGAAGAATATCTTTTTGAAATCCTCTTGTGACATAATATCATGGATTGGAGGTGGCTGGTTGCAATGAATTTGAATGCAACCTTGCCTATGGTTAGGTGGAGATTGGTTCTCTCTAAAGAAGTACTCAACATATCTCAATTTTTTGTAGATAAGTGTCTCGTCTACCTCTGTTTAATAATATGAATATGTGTATGGATGAATGAACAATACAATATTTAGATGTAATCATTTAGTATGCAAATCAAATTGTGTGTTTTGGAGATACCAAAAATTGTACAAAATATGTAATTTCGTGAAGATTTTAGATTCTTGCTTGCGTTTACTTCATGTATTGTGGGATTTATTTATGAGTGTATTCATGTTGTAGGTGAATCCCCCTATGGAAAAGTGGACCTCTTGGTCTCTAGACTCCTAAGGCCAAGACAAAAAAGTGCTTAACATGGACACTGACTTCCTTTTAGATCTAATCAGGCTAATAAATGAAAGAGAAGGAGAAAGATATGTACCTTATTAGCAACGTTTTTCCTTGCAAAGTCCAGGCTGAGCTTTGATCATGAGCTCCCTGATAGGTCCTGTAAAACAAAAAAAGGTACAAAATACTTCCTACTCTACTAAGATTAGCGCAAACATAGATCCATCTACTGCAGACAAACTCATGTGGAACAAGCACAAGTTTGAAAGAAACAGGCCAAGCATTGATTATTAATGAGAACAAGTAAAAGTACTTACAATCCTTTAGATGAAGGTGCAACAACTTCTTCCATTTCTCCTTGTCCAACCCATTTGCTCAAATAATCTCCACTAATTGCTTTGATGACATCTCACTCATGAGCTCATAAGTTTGATGTAATTCTCAATCTTTATGGTCAATACCTTCTTATGAGATCATAACTTAGGTATAATTCTCAATCTTCCTTGTACCTTTCACCATGAGAAGTCCTCCTTATATAAACTTGGAGAGGTCCAACCACTTGAGATATATTTGGGATAATTTGAGGATTCATCTCCTTCAGTTGAGGATATCCCCTAATATCATGCCTTGACCATCCATTCGAATCTAACCACCTTCAGGAATTGAGGGATTCTTCCCTGATTTGCCTCAACAAACCCAAAATTTGCTTAGAAAAGGGGTAGCGCTCCCCCAAAAGGGTGCACAGAGCACTCAAGAACTCCCCCAAAGAGGCTCAAGGAGTGTTAGTACTCCCTAGCAGTGGATATGGGAGCACTCCTCTCCAAAATTCATTTTTGAGTGGTTTTTCCAATGGCAAAGGGCTTGTATTTCCTGTCAAGTGATTTCTCTTCTTACAAACCACCCTTTGAGGTGTCTTAAGTGTCTTTATGATGTCTTTAGAGGCACGACATATGCAAGATGGTTGTATGGTGTTTGTGACACTTTCAACACTTATAATCAAGATGTGACACTTACAACACTCGTAATGATGACACTTACGACACTATCGAAGTGAGTAATTTTGAGGTGTAATAGATTACCCCGCAAAGTACAAAGTTAGAAGAGGATGATGACTGAAGTACTTTGTATACTTTTTCGAGCAAGGGTATGGACGCAGAGAAACTAGAAAAAGATGCACACAACCATCAAACAAATATTATGACATGTTTCAAACCCAAGTCAAGCATACCTATGCTTGAGTGATAAAGAATTTTTAGGTATGGCCTCCATAAAATACACTGCGGATCCATAATTAACTTGAAAAAAGGTATAGCCACTGAAGATACAATGTGGATCTATACTCCCATGACCTGAACTGATCATAGCCATGAAGAATACACAGTGGATATATGAGACGACAAGACATAGCCATGACCAATACAAAGTGGATCTATGTAACAGTATATGTGTCATAGTTCAAAAGAAAAATCCTTCGCAACCTAGGAAAAGTATACATAAGAGTGAAAACTCAACCCAGGGTCTTCTTACTGATCCCGATGTAGTACGAATCTAACCATGTGAATAGATTTCTTGATGTCGAACATGGTAGAAACCACTTGATTACTGGTCAATGATGTAAACCGTTAACAAGCGCGAGGGAGATCACCTTTGATGTCAATGATCCCCAAGATACTCTAGTACATTCCAATGAATGTGAATAGATGATATGAAGTCAAACATCCATGGAATCATCCGATCAGAGATCAATAATGTAAACCCATTTTCGAACATGAGGAGGCCTTCCATTGAGGCATGCAGGTCCTAAGGTACTAACTGGTTTCTAAGTCTAGTTTCTGGATAATGTGTTGAAGTTGATAGGAATAGACTCGTCAAAGGAGGGCCTTGATGTATCCCCCATCAACGACACGAAACTGACACAGAGATGTAATTGGTAGATCAAATGAACATGGACTGACACGGGTATTGAAACATGATATTTGTGATGGCTGACTCTCGAGGCAGATACTTCCCTTGAACACTGAGGCACATCAGAAAAAACTTGACATGGACCAAAAATTGATTATGCAGTGGATGCTGTGACTTTTGTCAAGTGACCCAAAGGAGTAAAATAAACTCAGAGGATTTCCTCAGTGCAAAGGTTCAAAGGATTAAAATGCGTGCAAAGACAAAGTGTCGTGTTCAAGGGTGAATGTAAGAGTTACTGGTAGTGTTCTCAAAAAACCGCTTGGCTTGCTTCTTTCAATTTTTCCCCCATCCAGATAGACGAGTACCTCTTTTTAATTTAACGAGCTCGAGGAGGGTAACACATGCTCGATATGACTCACCTTCGGTAAGTCCCTCTTCCTTTGTTTATCGAACTAGAAGAAGTAAGGATTCGGTCCCATATGGGCCCTTCAATGTATGATTGTTTAACGAGTCCAGAGAAGGTAAACTTGGTGGTTTTTCATGTTTAGAGAGTCTGAAAACAACTTAAAGACGACTCCAATGTTGTATTTTTTCGTAATATTAGTCTCGCGAGGCCGAAAAAAAAAAATTTATCACTCAAAAGATGCCCTTTCAAACCTTTTAACAAGTGGGAAAGAAAGCAAGATCACTCGGCAATCTTTTCATGTTTAGAGAGTCTGAAAAGAGCTCAAAGATGACTCCAAGGAGTTCCTTTTTCGTATATCCACGCGAGTCCAAAAAAGTGATAAAAGTCTACTCGGTTACATTCTCATGTTTTTTCGAGCACAATAAAGAACAAAGACCAAGCTCAATATGCCCCCAACTTAAAATCTAGTGGCTTAACTCCAGAATGATCATCAAAGCTCGGATACATGCCCTCCAAGCTTCAATTCATCCACCGATTGTGAGGTTGTCACCAATTTCTCTACTAGACGGAGAAAAAGGATAAGAGTGGATGAAAAGAAGGTTCAAGAGAGGTGATTGTTTCATTTTTTAACGACCTTGACACATAGAAGAGAAACTATGCTCGTGGCTCTGGATTCAATCCCCATATTTTTGTTTCATTTTTTAACGAGCTTGCTATAGAGAGGAAAAATATGCATCCAAGATAGTTCAATGGATTTGTTGATTGTGAACAACAACATCAACTTAGAAATCAAGTTGGTGGGAGAGTCGAGACGTATAATTCTCCAGGTTGAACATGATATGGTTGGACGACTCAGGATCAACAGTGCCAATAGTGGCCAAGAGCGTTCTACATTGACCGGGGCAATGTTGTAGAACTTCTAACGCAGACATAGTACATGGTGCTTGAGCCAAATCTTCAACAATTTTGTATTTATGTGCGGCACATGAACTAGGATTAAAGGTATATTTATGGATAGTTCTCTTAGGAGGGTGTAAGATAGAGTCGAACATAGGTTTCTCAATCTGAAGTGGTCCAGATGGAGGATTAACCGATGGAGGACTAACAGAGGATGGTGATGGATCTGGTAAAGTACCGGTACCATTAGTGACTTTTCCTTTGTCAGGGTTACCTAGTGTGTCGTACTTCTTAGATCAAGTGGTCAAATTAATCCCATTAAACATATAAATATGTGCACTCGTCGAGGCCTCATCATGAGGATGGCTAGAACTGTCCCCAGGAGAGGGGGTTTGAGCAACCATGGATTGTTGTTGTGGAAAAGGTTGAGTAAGCATAGTGGGTTATGAATTTCCTTTGAAAATTTTGGCCACTTCATTGCGATGCGGACAGTCTTGAGTGTAGTGATCGTCACCACAAATGATACACGAGAATTTCAATTTCCGTTGTGGTTGCTTTTCGGTAGCAGGTGTTTGAGCTTGATTTTTTGGTTGTTCATTGTTATTGGTATTTTTTGATTTATTCTTTGTCTTCTTCTTACCTCTGGATTGTTGTGAAGGGGTAGATTGAACTAGATTCACCTCATAAATATAAGTTTTAGGGGAGGTAGAGGAGAGTGTGGTTTGTTGGGAAGTAGATTGAGTTTTGACAGAACCGATAACACCATCCGCATGAGATGAGGATGATGGCTTGGATGGATCTGTATTATCTCAAGCAGCATTTGGAAGCAAATCATACAAAGTACCAAATTTTGAATACACCAAATCTAAGTACTAGGCCCAAGAAATGGTTTCTTCCTCGGTGACCGTGCCACCCATAGCGACATCATGAGTGATCGGGGGTAAAAGTTATTTAGTAAACCATTCTGCCAATAATATGTCAGGAATGATTACTTTGATCATCCTTCATCATATTCTCCACTCATGAATATGGTCAGATATATGTACGGAGTCAGTTTGACGAAGGGAGGTCAAGAGTTCAGTACCCATCTCGTAGAAAATAGGTAGTTAAAAGTGTGTGAGGAAAGACATCGCAAGGGAGTTGAAATCATGAAAAGAAGCACATGGTAGTTCAATATACCACTTTGTTGCAAAGCCCGTAAGTGTTCGCTGGAAAAGATGCAAACGTATAGAATCATCCATGAGGGAGTTTGATGAACACCACAAATAGAAATTCATCACATGGTTATTTGGATCTTCTCCAGGTTTTCCGTCAATTTTGAAATATCAAAAGGAAGTTTAGCTGGAATAATTGGTCAAACCAGTGAATGAAAAATAGGATCATTAGTTAACCGAGACAAGTCTGGGAGATCCAAAGTCACAAGGAAAGGTAGTTGTCGATTAATTTGTAGATGATATTGGTGTGGCATAGGAACACCAGTAGGACCATAAACTGGTTTAGGTGGATAGTTGTAACCAGTAGTTCCTCCTACATATGTTTGTTGCTAGCCAGGATAAGCAGGATTTGATGATGGCTGAGAAACATTTGCATAACCCGATGGGTTCTGAGCATTATAAGCCGGGTGATTTGATTTCCCATAAGGAGGATAAACATTTTTCCCTTGAGGATGGTAAGGAGTATATACCAGAGGTGGATATACATTAGACCCATGAGGAGGATAAGGTTGTTGTCCCTGAGGACTCCAAGTGGTGTTTGGGATGTCACCCGGATAAGGTTGTCCATAAGATGTTCCAGAAGGAACAGGAGTTGATACTCCTCCTTGTGGGTTATGATATGAGTGCCCCCCAATGTGGGGTTGGGTAAAAGTGCCTCCTGAAGATACTCCCCAAGCTTGTGAAGGGTTTCCAGCAGATGAAGGTTGCCCCCCTGCCAGCGGTGAATTAACGACCAAGGTATGACTGACAAAGGGAGGTTGCCCTCCAGGAGGAACATGAAAAGGGAGTTGTCCCTCAGGAGGGGTAGTCCCACCATAGAATGGTGGTCCTCTAGGAAGGAAAGGTCCACTAGATGGTGGTTTCCCTCCTATCAATTATATTTGGTTGGCAAGGGTTTGCATTCTCTGGTGCAAATATGTCCCAGCAAGATCGTGCGGAACATGTGGAGTTATAGAGTGAAAGTTTGTAAAAGTGGGGGTAGGGATCGAAGTGCCTTGGGAATGAGTAGAGGTGATGAGTCCAGCATTAGGATGGACTTGTGTTGATGTAACAGTAGGGATAATGACCTGATCGTTTGGGTGATTCATAGTTTGACCGAATGGTCTTGTTTCACCAAAAGGGTCATGAGGATGAAAGGGTTGTCGGATAGATTCAAAATTCTCATAAAGATAGTGTCCTGATGAATTCCTCCATACAGAATGAGAAGGTGTGGGATTTGTATCTATTGCAGTGGTAGGACGAATAGGAGTCCTATACTCATCACCAATGTTTGGTTCTATGGATCTCATATATGTTTTGGTAAAAGCTCTCTCTGGTAACTATGGGACCTCTTCATCTATGACATTCCCAAGGGAGTCTAAAAGAAGAAAAAGTGGTTCAAGAGGGGTTACCGACACAGATGTAGTGTGAGGAGTTGGATTCTCAACTGTAACCAAAGTGCCTTCTTTATTGTCTAATGGAGGAGTAACAACACTCCCAGCGTCAGATTGATTTTCTACCTCTCCATGGTAGTTGTCTTCTGGAGGGTTAGGAGGTAAGGTTTGGTAGCCTTCCGGAGGTGGCCCTTGCATCCTACATGATCGGAGAAGACCTTTATCGTCTACAGGCTCAATTTTGGAGAATAACAGTACACGCTGAAAATCTAGGGCCAACTAACAAAAATAAATAGCATACGCTATTAAAATCTAGGAATCAAAACCAAACAAACAAAACTTCTCTCGATGATCGTAATAGTTGGTGATGAAATCCAACATCGCGTGATCAAGTCAAGAAGGGGCTAGGATATGGTGGAACAGTTACAATGGTGACCTGCTTAACGGACTTTCACCTTGGTGCAAGCTTCCACGCAGTAATTGTGGATTTACCCTCCAAGGAGACCGAGTGAGATTGATCAATGTCTGTTCCAGGTATGGTGAGACTTCCCTTCACCATCACCTCATGTAAGAACCTAAGGATTATGGCAACTAAGGACACCAACTCGTAGTCAGCCCCCGGGTGGGTACAATCGACAATCTGATCCGAACGTATGGGCATGATAACAAGTCTAAAACCAACTCGAGAGGAACCCACACATAATCGTGTGTATACCCTCAAGTGACCCCTAATATACGATATGACCACTACAAATAGTTAAACCACGGAGGGATAATCTCCGTAATTCACCCAAATGCGACCTCGTGCGTAATCCCTGTGTGAGAGGGGGATCCAAGAAAGCCTATACGACAATTGGATTTGACTCTCCCTATCTCAGGATGCTAATGTTTGTTTTGAAACGATTTGGAGAGTTGTACTCATAGCCTAATCCAAAGTGCTAATCCTAGTCTAATGTTGGTGGAAGATCCTAAAAACAAAAGTGTTCTAGATAATTTTTAATTAGCGTTTATTTTATGGTTGTTCTTTACTCAAAGGGTGCATGACATTGAAACTGATGGTATGATGACTCAAATCCCAAAAAATTCACAAGAATCTGATAATCAATCTTGTCTTTCGATGAATGGCTATTTAAGGGAAAGAGAGAAAGTTGTTTTCACTATCAAACACTAAGATGCAATGTCCTCGTACAAGTGTTTCTCAATAAAATCCAATGCAATGCTAAAAATTTCATAAATGCCTTCTAATATCCAAACCAATCACTAAAATCTGTCCTTTTGTTTATATGTGAATGATAATCAGATGCAAGACTTCTAAATGTCAATCAGAGTTTAGGATTAAACAATGAGAATCAAACCTCACACAAAACAAAAATACATTCTCGTTGTGAATAAACAAGAAGGAAAAGGATAACCAAGTTGCAACCAAGAACCAAAAAACCTCAAACAAGAGAGAAATGATGGAAAGTTGACCTTAAATATCAAATGAAAAGGTTCACAGACCTTTGGATTTCCTCACAAAAGTTTTCACTCCGTCAGATAAAGGAGAAGAAAACAACAAGTTAACTCTAGGTCAGCAAAGACAAAGAGTAGCTTCAAGGCAAGGAAAGAAGATGCCAAAATCCCAAACAAAAGAGATGAATTCTTAGAAATAAGGGTGTTTGAAAGCCAATATCAAGATGGACTGAGAGTATGAGACCCTGAGCAAAAGCCAAAACCAAGAAATAGCTTCAAAAAATGAAAATTCTGGAGAATTTCTCACAAAAATGGAGTAGCGCTCTAGTGTAAGGGGCACCAGAGCATTCTAGCACTCTGTGTAAGGCTAAAGGGGAGTGCTAGCACTCTGACAGCAACAGGAGGGGAGCGCTCTGCTCCAAAAACTCAGAAAAAATCCTAGAAACTCAAAAAATTAAGGAAATTCAGTCAATCAGAGTGATCATGATGACATAAAGAGGCAATCAAACAAATCTAAGAATTAACATGACAATATGGAGAAGATCAAATCAGTGGGAAAAGGGCCAAAACAAGATGTAGGAATGGAAACAAAAATCAGAGTATCGTCCCCGGTGGAGTTGCCAATTTCTGTTGTAGGTGAATCCCCCTGCGGACAAGTGGATTCCCTCTTGGTCTATAGACTCCTAAGGCCAAGACAGAAAAGTGCTTAACATGGACACTGAATTCCTTTTAGATCTAATCAGGCTAATAAATTAAATAGAACTAGGAGAAAGATATGTACCTTATTAGCGATGTTTGTCCTTGCAAAGTCTAGGTTGAGCTTCGATCCTGAGATCCCTGATAGGTCCTGTAAAACAAACAAAGGTACAAAAGGCTTCCTACTCTATTGATATTAGTTCAAACATAGATCCATCTACTGCAAACAAATTCATGTCGAACAAGTACAAGTTTGAAATAAACAGGCCAAGCATTGATTATTAATGAGAACAAGTAAAAGTACTTACAATCCTTTGGATGAAGGTGCAGCAGCTTCTTCCAGTTCTCCTTGTCCAACCCCTTTGCTCAAACAATCCCCACTGATTGATGTGATGACATCCAACTCATGATATCATAATTTTGATGTCATTCTCAATCTCCATGGTCAATACCTTCTTATGAGATCATAAGTTAGGTATAATTCTCAATCTTCCTTGTACCTTTCACCATGAGAAGGCCTCCTTATATAACCTTGGATAGGTCCAACCACTTGAGAGATATTTCAGATAAGTTGAGGATTCCTCTCCTTCAGTTGAGGATCTCCCCTAAGATCATGCCTTGACCATCCATTCGAATCCAACCACCTTCAAGAATTGAGCCCCTAATTTGCCTCAACAAACCCAAAATTTGATCAGAAAAGGGGTGGCGCTCCCAAAAAAGGGTGCACAGGGCACTCAAGCACTCCCCCAAAGAGGCTCAGGGAGTGCCAACACTCCCTGACAATGGGTAGGGGAGTGCTCCTCTCCAAAATTCATTTTTGAGTGGTTTTTTCAATGGCAAAGGGCTTGTACTTCCTTTCAAGTGATTTCTCTTCTTCCAAACCTCCCTTCGAGGTGTCTTAAGTGTCTTTATGATGTCGTTAGAGGCACAACATGTGCAAGATGGATGTATGATTTGTGTGACACTTGCAACACTTATATTCAATATGCGACACTTGCGGACAATATGCAACACTTACAACACTCGTAATGATGACACTTGCGACACTATCGAAGTGAGTAATTTTGAGGTGTAACAATTCTTGTGAGTAAATTTGTGTGTCTAGTATATAGCAAAGGATACAAATATGTATAATTGTTACACATTCATATAATTCAATGTTTAAGTACTAATATGAGGGGAGAGATGCCCCTACTCACTATGTGTATCATGGAAATCCTATGGCATATACAAGTACTCTCATGCATGTATACATATACATACATACATACATACATACATACATACATACACACACACACACACACACACACACACACACACACACACACACACACATATATAGATGGCCCAACTAGTCTTTCTAAGAATAGGGTACTGTGAAGAATACTTGAGGAAACAATGTAATATATTGGTCAATTCCGAGCATTATCGAGGCTCGGTAATACTTGATAAGGACTCGAAGAAATATATCCAAGAAATGGATAAGTCCATACATGGACTGTTAAGCCCAAGGAAAATCCCTAAATTGTTTCAAAAGAATCATGGTTGTGGGTTTGGAACAATGAACAAATTCAATCCCTTTGTCGAGACGTGGTCAAGATGTGACCTCATGCGTTGACTGGGTTGAAAAGGAAATATATTGACATTTCTTCGATGCTGAGCACAAAGCTATATTATGAAATCAACAAGGGTCGTTGATTCATCAGGAGTGATCATGGACGATCCAGGACTGTAGGGTCCATGGAGAGTAGCACAGTCAGAGCCTCTTGGTCAAAATTACCTTAAAATCCAACGAATGACCTAGACCATCCATTGGGATGAGGCCACAATGAAAACTCTTCCATAGATCTTGGTGAATGTCATTGGAAAGGTACCAAGGAAAAATGGGGGCGTCATCATGATGTACCTTGCTGACTAATATTACCACCGTGTCCTAAGAGGGCATGTGCTAATTGATGAAAGGGGAAAGGGAGAGTCATTGTTGGATCACCACATGAGTCAAGTGCCATTGAAATTTATCTCTCGGACCCACAAGATGGAGACCCTTTGTGAGTACCCAGTATCTTGATAGAAGAAGGCCACTTGTAACCCTAAGAAATGCCATGTATCAAAAAGTATGTGTACCCAGTGTCACTCTACATGTCATGCCATGCAAGGGTAGAAGATGGAAAAATGACTAAGTACCAAGACTCCACAGACTCATAAAAGTGAAAGTAGTGGAACCTTAAGTCCGCGAATCCAAGAGTTCAAGAGTGTGAAAAGATGAGAAAAATGACTAAGTTTTGAGACCTTTCGGACTCATGAAAGCTAGTATCATAGAACATTACCTCTGCAAGTTCGTGAGTCCACTAGTCCACGAAGGGAAAAATGACTAAGTGTAGAGAGCCTTCAAACTCATGAAAATTTGTATCATTGAACATTACCTCCACGAGTCCGCAAGTCCACGAAGGGAAAAAATACTAATTGTAGAGACCCTTCAGACTCATGAAAACTAGTATCATATAACATTACCTCCGTGAATCCGCAATTCCGTTAAGGGAAAAGCGACTAATTGTTGAGACTTCTCAGACTTATGAAAGTTAAGGTCATATGATATTACCTCTGGGAGTCCATAGGTCCACAAGTCTGTGAAGATGTCCAAATGACTAAGTGTTGAGACTTTTAGATGGACTTATGAAGAAGAGGTAAAGAGTTGTATGTCCACAAGTCCATGAATATGGAGAAATGACTAAGTGTTGAGACTTTCGGATGAACTTATGAAGAAGAGGTAAAGAGTTGTACGTCTTCAAGTCTGTGAAGAAGGAGAAATGACTAAGTGTCAAGATTTTTCGGGCAGACTTGTGGAATGATAATTATAACAATATGTAGTCGATATTCTATGAGTCTTTGAATCAACGAATAAGAAGGTGTTGTTATCAAAAATACCATGAAGGAAGAAAATTGAATATGTGTATGAAATAAAGCAAGATAAGTTAAATAAACTGAGAAGTAAAATCAACTGGATACCCCATCCCTTATAACCTTTAAGGGGTTGGGTATGTTACACAATTGTAGAAGCCTCACGACTGAGCTTGGAAGTGAAGGTGCTTTAGAATCGGCATGCCTAGAGACATTGTGAGAGAAGTATCCATGAGGGAGAGCATATTCGACTGAAGGGGAGGAGTGTGAATGACCTCTAGCATTCATATTCCCAGTATCCTCTTCAAACCAATCAATCTGACAACTCAAAATATCCTTTGTCTCCCTCATGGGAAGGTTACCCTGCATACCAGACGAGATCCTATGGTTCTGAATATCCATAGGCATTCTAGAATTTCCTCTCTAACATGACCGACCTCTTGGATGAACTCCCAACATGAATTTAAGAAAAATTCCCACCATACCTCTTCAATTATGGCACGGATGGAAAAAGATAGGTTGTATAGATTTAGCAGAGGGTGTCAATGAGAATAACCAAGCACAAGAGAAACCATTACCAGTCATTTGAAGTTCCTTTCCCATTATACTCGATGAGTTGTGCAGATTTAATGCCCCTGCAAGTGCAGCCCTGATATAGTTATTTCCCATCGCACTTGGATTACCTTCACTTGGAAATATGAAAATTATCCCATGCTCCAATTGATCAGGGTGGTTAATATGCCAGCTCTTGACAGAATAGGGAGGCTCATCTTTGAGCTCTGGTGGACTTTTTCACCCCCATGTGGCAATATGACATTCTTGGTTTGCATGAGCGATTTAAACTACTGACACCCCATCTAGGGGTTTTCTTGGTTATCTTAACTAAGGCCTTTCTTAACCATTTTTCTATGTACTCCCTCATTGGAGCAACTGTTATTTCATGCTTGGTCTTAGTTTTGAATAACTTGTTCTCTAGTTCTCTCAAATCAATTCTTAATTGATGGAGAGTGTCCTCAATGCCGTCATTCTTATTTACATACCGGATAAGCCACATTTATATTTATTGTTCAAAGAACTCAATTGAATCACTAAATTCATTGTCCCGTGCAAATTTTAATGCTTCCAATTGTTCTAACAGTTGCTCCCTTGACAAAAATTTTGTATCCATTATTAAATTTGGGTAATCTAAATCTTTGGTCAAATCAATAAGTTTCAATAATATGTCACACATTTTAATGTTAATACTATCACACTTAGTCAACAACTCACTTAAGAATTTGAGTATCTTTAGCCAACAATCATTAATATGCTTCATGCGAACCTTAGAGGGAAGGTTTTAATCCCTTATGTGTGTCTCACTAAAACTTGAAACCTTCGTTGTGAATGTTCCCACTACTTCTTTATAGAATCTTCCCATGGTTAAGTATAGAATATACAAGAAACTTAAGAGGGAAATAATAAGATTGAGGATGGATCTTTGTATAGTAACATTTATTAATGAATGTAGAACAACATTCGGCTCCAAATTTGGGACAGTGACCCCTTGTGGGTTGCTGAGAATCCTGAAAGTGTTATCCATTGGGAAAATGGATCCAAAAATAAAAATAAAAATTAGAAAGGAAAAATGAAAAGGGAAGAAGAACAAATATGGTGAAGAATATACAAAGGAGTAGAGAAAAAGGCTATGTAAAGATTAAGATTTGGGGATTAATAGAAGAAATGCTTAAGGTATTACCCATTCACGGGAAATGCTTGAATTGTTCCTTTCATATCCTTCAAAAAATAAGAATTGAAACCAATGACCTTTTCAATATGGTATGGGTCAATCCAAAGAGCTTAAAACTTTGTATGAAAATATGATTTTTCTTTCGCTTTATTCCACAACAGAACTAGTTGGTCGTTTTGAAAATCTCTTATGGTAGTGCTCTTGTAAAAAATTATTTTGACCACTTGTTGTCTTTTGCTTATTGTTGTTATTGTCTGTGCTATATTTTCTTCGAGTTGTAGAAATTCATGGTATCTTTTATGCAAAGGTGATTGCTATTTTGTATGTTCATTGTTTATGGAAAGGAATAAAGTATTCAATTCCAAATGTACTGGTAACCTCACTTATTTTCCATATACGAAGATGTATGGGGAATGCCTAGTGCTATATTTTGGAGTAAGGAGGCTTTACCAAAGTGAAACTATCAACTTTTTATGCCAATTTTTATGGTTTGTTGCAATTGTCTTCTTGAGAATATGAATTATTTTTTGTTTGTTGATTTAGCCAAACCATTTCCTTTTGGGTAATAGTTGATTGATTTTCCCATGATGATGTCATATTCTCCACAAAAATTTGTAAACTTAGACCCAATGAATATTGAACCATTGTCTGTTATGAATTTTTCTGGGACACCAAATATAGATAAAATATTTTCTTTCAAGAAAAGGATTAATTACTCTGAATCAACATTCCTTAGGGAAACAACTTATTTCCACTTGGTAAAATAATAAATTGTAGTGATAATATAAGCATGTCCTTTACTATATTTTGGATTTATTGGGCCAATCACATCTAGGCCCCATTGTGAAAATGGTTCCTCCACTATTATAGAATGTAATGGCATTGTTTCTCTCTTCATCATTCCTAAAAAAAATTGGCATGGGAGGCATTTTTGAATCATTGAATACGTGTCTTTGAACATAGTTGGCCAATAATAACCAACCCGAATGATTCTATGAGTAGTTACAACTGGAAAAAAATGTCCACCACAAACTCCATCATGAATTTTTGAAGTATTTCTTTGGAATTTAAACGATCTAAACATATTAATAGAATTCCATAAAAGTTTATTCAAAAAAGAAATCTCGAGACTAATACATATTGATCAGTTCTCATCTTCAAATCTCTCCTTTCTTTAGAAGATATTTCAAGGGGAAATTGGCTAGATATCAGATAAAATATTATGTCTTTATATCATTCAGATGTTGGTAAACGTGTACTCTATATGATGGCATCAATTGTATTGGGAGGATATATATGTATAGCTTCAATTCCAGTCATGAATTTACATAGTTATTTCCCCTTGACAGTGTTCAGAGGTTTAATCTCTAAATAATACTCTATAATCTTTGACAACCATTTTTCCCATCTACCCTCTCTGAGTTGTTGATTGAGAAATATTTTTATTGGTGAGTGTGGAACATAAGCAATGATGTGAGCTGACATAATATAAGTCCTAAAATGGGCTATTGTTTTGATCATGGAGACAACTTGCTTTTCAATCATAGAGTAGTTTAATTCATAATCATGCAAGGTTGTTATCATGAAATCAATGGGAAGTTCTTTTTCTTTCTCGTTTTTCTGGGTGAGGATGGAGACAATAGTTTCCTCTAAAGTAAATGAATATAATATGAAATCTTTGTCAAAGTCAGGACTGATAAGAACAAGGGAAGTAGTAATTGCATGTTTATTTCTGTAAAATCCTTTTGAATTTATGATGTCCATTCAAATGTCAGATCCTTATTTAGTAATTTATTTATTTCCTTAACAATTGTAGCATAATCTAGAACAAACATTCAAACAAAATTTCTATTTCCAAAGAAAGAATGTACTCATTTTTCTGTTGTAGGAGGATTTAGGTATTTTATTACTTTAACTCTTTCTGGATCAATGTATATTCCTTCTTTGCTCATAATATGACCCGAGATATTTCGTTTTGATATAGCAAACAAATACTTTTTTAGATTCAAATATATTCCATATATTCTAAATCTTTCAAAGACTTGTCTGATGTGTTTGAAATGTCTTTCCCTGAGTTGTGAATGAACGATCAAATCATCTTGGTAATATGCCATAAATTTCCAATAATATCTTTAAAAGCATGGTCCATTTCTCTTTGAAAAGTTGCACCTACATTTTTTAGTCCAAATGGAATACGTACATAAGAATATGCTCCACATGGTGTAATAAACGTAGTATTTGATCCATCTTCCTCAGCCACAAGGACTTGATTGTATCCATAAAATACATCCAGCATAGACATCAATGCAAAAGCAGTGGCCTACCGCAATAACATCTCCATGTTTGGGAGTGGGTAGTTGTATTTGATACTTTCTCAATTGAGATCTATGAAATCGACACTAATATGAATTTCTCCATTCTTTTTTCTAACTACCACAGGATTTGAAAGCCATTCTAAGTGTCTGATTGGAAAAATTATGCCAGCTTTTTCCAATTTTTCCAACTCCATATTTACTAAGGAATTCAATTTGGCGTTTATCATTCTTAATTTTTTCTTAAAAGGTTTTGATCCCTTTTTGAGTGGTATAAAATGTTGGAAGATATATTTTTCATATTCTTTTAAATAATCATAACTCCAAGCAAAAATGTCCTGAAACTCTTTGAACAAAACAATGTATTGCTCTATTTCCTCAATGGTGCAAATAGTACCAAGACTTATGTATTTTGGAGAATCAGGTGCATTGATATTTATTTTTTGTATCTCTTGAACTTTTCTAATAGAAGGCTCCTCTTTTGGACCCAAGATCTTTGTTTGATAATCTCTTGTAAAAAGAGATTCCAAACTGGCATAATTCTTTGGAAGACCACAATGCTCTGATCATGAATTTCCTTCTAATAATCTTTGATTTCTTATGAATCATCAGATAATGTTGAATCATGGTCTAAAAGGAAGCTTGCAATGTTCTCATCATTTTCAAAAACTTTCCAATACTCTTGATTATCGAGTATTGAAGGTTGAAAAATTGTTTTGACATGAAAAGTGACTTTGAGAATCATCTGCATTGAAAAGGGATGTGGCCACTACCAATGAATCATATTTGTTATTCTTTTATTGAGGAACAAAAGAAATATTGAAAAAATTAAAAGATTCTATGATTTCATACACTCTCCTTCCATAATGTTTCAATCTTTCCTTTTTTATTCTATATCTTTTTTTCATGTGATTGATAACTAGTTCTAAATCACCACTCACCACCAAATATTTTACTTGCATTTGAAAGGATAGGGTCAGTCCTTGAACCAATGCTTCATACTATGCTTCATTATCGGTACAAGGGAACTCTAATATGATTTCACATGGTTAAATGCAATATTGGGGAATTTTGAAAACAATACCAGCTCCAGTTCCATATTTAGAGCAAGCACCATCAAATGACATTTTCCACAAACCTTGGAAATAACTTTCTTCATTTTTCTTAGGTGAATTTAGTTGTTCTGTGTTGAAAACAACATAATTACCGATTCCAACATCTACATAGTTTTGCATCATTTCAATTTCCCTTTTTCATAAATGATATTGGATTTATATGTTCTCAAGGATTTTGATCATTGCTCCATCTTTATTTGGAAGCATCATACAACTTCCACCATTCATGATATATCCTCCAATCAGTGAGCACCAATCTCTTCCAAAGAAAACACCGTATGTTGGAGGTATACCAACTACTATGCTAGTAAATATTGTTGTAATTTGAGGTGTTTTCACTTATCCATGCAAGGAAATATTTAATTTCTCCATAAGATGGAACTTTTCTTGAGTCAATGACATATATACTTTCACCAATTTCATAGTACTTTGTACATTCCATTCCAAGAGATTCCATTACTGATAATTGCATGATATTGTTAGTGGCTCCACTATCCACCAAGCAGTTATGTAGTGTAAAATCATGATTATATAAAATGGTGGAACCTTTCCTCTTGTTCTTACTGATGTGATATTTTTATGTTGTCTTGTGTTCATCATAGCTGCCTCTATTCTTGGATTCATATCATCCAATATATTCAAAGGATTCTCCATTTGTTGAGGTATCTTGAATACCTCCATGAATGGTAAGGTAATTCAAATCTTAGATAGTTAACCAACTATAAATATAATTCATTTGCAATTGTGTCTTTGTCTGATTAACAATTGGTTGTTGTTTTTCTATTTCTGGATCATTTCCTTTTTCTTTTTCTTTTCCTTTTTCTTTTTCTTTTCCTTTTTCTGGTTGTTCTCTTGTTTTGAATTTATTTTCTTGAGTTATGGTCTAAACAACATTGTCTTGTGAATATTTAGAATCTTCTTGTTCATCAAAAATATGAAAATATGATGAACCTTCTTCCATTTGGATTGATTCCAAAACTTCATCTTGATTAGTGATTGATTCTTAATCAAAGGGCTCAAAATTTTCTTATTCTATAATTTCTTCTAGCACAACAACATTTGGATCTGGAACTTTGGGTGCTCTTGGTATGTGATATTAAATTGTTTTCTCTCTATAATTTCTTCCTATTTTATAAGGTAATGGATCTCCCATATTTTGATGTGGTGGAATGAGATTTTCACTCCTCTTGAGTTGAGTTATCTCATTTCGCATTTTTCTAATATTCCTACTCATCTGAGCAATTTATATTTTTTGTCTAGTTTCTTGAGAATATCTAGAATCATTTCTCACATTACGGGGAAAGCCTTGGAGAATTCCTCCCCCAATTTCCCGATATTCAGAAATTCCAGAGGTGGATGGTCCCTAAGATGATATTGATAGACTTGTCATTTGTCTTTTCACTTTTCCAAGATTAATTTCAGGATCAACATCAGTTTCTAACATATACTCTGTTGGATTACTGAGAGGAGGGGGGTGAATCAGTAATAGCGTAATTATAATCATTTTTCTTCAAATGTTATATCAATGTAGAATTATTATCCAATAATGAGCAGTAAGAAATAAACAATCACACACATACACAATACACGAGTGTTTTACGTGGAAACCCAAATCAGGAGAAAACCACGGAATGCTTTTTCTTATATGTCTTGAAAAATTACATTCATTGGAAGCACCAACTTCCTTTGTTTTCCAGCTACAACTGGAAGGAGGCTCCAACCCCCTAGTTTCTCAAGCTACAACCTGAGGGAAGCTCCAACTCCCCAATTCTCTGGCTACAACCAGAAGAAGGCTACAACCCCCAATGTTCTCCAGCTACAACCGGAAGGTGGCTACAACCACTTGTCCTTTCCCCGTCCTGCCACCCTGAAGTAGAAGTAGAATGATGGAACCACTGTCACACTATCACTGTGAGATATACCACTGTAAACCTGTACCAATAAATCTGAACCATGCATCAACCTGTACCTCAACCTGTAATCAACATGTACCATAAACAAGTGTATCAACCATGCACCAACCTGTAATCAACATGTACCATAAACAAGTGCATCCAACCATGTACCAAGTATGTACCAATCATGTGTTAACTACTCATCAATATGTACCAACATCATTAACTATACACCTCATGTATGTGCACCAATTCATCAACTACTTGTCTCAACCATGTACTCAACATGTACCACAACCAAAAGCCCTCATCAATTTCATCATCCAAATATGATTTGTAGCTCTGTAATAGACCTAGTGTATATGATCACATTCCTTCAAACCTTCCTTAACTTTAAAAACAAGAGACTATCATTTTCATCAAACTTTTATTTAGTCTCACATGCCTAGTTTTGGATTAGTCAACAACCCTAACTTGAAGTAATCATAACTTTGAACCTATAATGTATAAAGATCTGAAACTGATACACAATGTTATTCAATGTGTTTTATTCAATTCCTCCAAGTGTCACTACTTGGAACCTCTTAGAAAAGGATTTATAGCAAAAATGGCATACCTTGTTGAATTATGTCTTATTCTAGAGAGCGACCTTGTAGAGCGTGCCCCGCACAAAATATTTGATGAAATGATATGAAACGGTTACATAGAATACTACAGAATATACCCTAACTAAATTTTTATCTCACGGAATTTGGATCTGTTATGAAGAAGTTATGATGTTTTTACCCGAAACACCTGATTTTGACTAGTTTCAGGACTGGCCACAAACCCTATTTTCCATGGAGTGTAACTCCAAAAATACAATGACCCACAAGATGAATTTTTTACCACAGATACTTGGATATGTTTTCTCACTTTCATAGAAATTTCATGGTCTGAATCATTATAGAAAAAAAGTTATAGCGAAAATGGTGAGATGACCTGTAAATAACATACCTTAGAAAGCACCATCAAAAGAATTTATCCTTCCTTGCAT
>ML787518.1:429404-441506 GCA_009831015.1 Picea engelmannii | reverse complement strand
GGGCTTCTAGATGACATATGAGGGTCCTCCAACTTCGTAAGGCCATAACTCTCAAACCATGAGGAGTTATGTGACGTTATACATACCACCAGAAATGGCATGACATGTACTATCCATATAGAATAGTATTATCTGAAAATATAGCATAACTCATACTATTACCCATCAAACAAACTTGGGTCCATTACCCAAACCTGGGGTCTCCAACTTCTCATGGCCATAACTCTCTAACCATGAGGAATTGTGTGACGTTCCACATACCACCGGAAATGAAATGACAAGCACTATCCATATAGGATATTTTCCCTAACAAAATCACTTTCCTTCATCTCATTATTCCACAATTAAACATGGATTCTCTTACTCCACAAAGCGTCTTCCCGTGAGGGCTTTCACCATAAGGGGACCACTTTGGAGTTCATCCATATTTAATTTTTATCAACCATGAAAAAACAATAATGAGTCATATTTACATTAAACAATATTGGGTCCATTACCCAAGCCTTTGTGCTATGGGGCTTTCTTCAAGGGTTGACATCAATGACAACCAACCTTAATCAACATACTCTTCCATTTATGTTTATTTTTGGATTGCTTCATTTAATGTATTTATTTGTGAAACACTTATTGTGTAATTCACATTTGAGGGAATGGAATTCTTGTAACATACAAATATAAATATCATTTGGTTGTTTCCTATCTAGGATTTGATTTAATGTCTTGAAAAATCATAAGTTAAAATCCTTGATCCTTTCACCCTTTTGGAGATGGATTTGGGTGAATTGAGTAAGAAGAGTATGGTATGCAATAAGATGTGCATATTTGGTCATGAACATTTCTTATATATCATCAAATGAACCAAATGATTGAACTGGGAGGGAATAATATCATTCATAGGTTGGGCCTATCAAATTTTGTATAAAGACTATAACCATTACATCATCATGTTCAATCAAATGAATATCACAGATACTAAGGAACTAATCCATATGCATTTTAGTATCCATAATCCCATCAGCTAAAAAGATAGGTAAAATTCCTTGAGGTATGGTTGGAAATGGATGTTTCTCTCATCATAAATTGAGTGGGATAGACCTATCTCTCCTTCTAGTGTTTATTTATATTTTGTTTATTTCTCTCTCTTCAATAGGATTTTTTTTTCTTTGTTCTTCTCGATCACCCATGATTATTATATCACTAGCTTTAAATCTTGAACTTCAGGATTCTTGGTGAATCTCAAGTTTCTTACTTTTACTTCTTATTAATGGACCTTTGTATGATTCCAACTTTTCTAAAATTTACAGTTGTCTTATTTGTCTCAAATCTATTTATCTTTCTTCTTATTGAGTAAGAACTTCCCAAGTTCTTTCGAGTTATTCATGAATCCTTACTGTTGTGATTTTTAAGTCATACAACTGGTGCAAGATACTTCTTTGATATCTAAGTCCAATTTTTATTTAGGTTTGTTTGGGTTATGGTAGAGTCATCGAAATTCTTGATCTACGAAATCATATTTTTGTTTACATCTACATTGTGGTCGCCAAAAATATTGATCTGAAATATTGTCTTATGGTCTTAAAGACAACATCACGAGGATAAATACCCATTTTTTTAAAAATAGGTGGTACTCCTATATTTCTAAATAACATGCAAGGACATAAAAATGCCTAAGAGAAGATCAAGATTATTCTTGAATTAAATATTCACATGTAAATAGTACCTCAGAAAGGACTAGGTATCTTACAAAGCTAATATTTACACTATAATACAATATTATGAACCAAAATAGTATACAGTATCATAGGATGACATTTCCATCACGAAATTCATCAAATTAAGACACAATATTCAACACAGGAAAGGAAAACATGGACTACACATGGAAAAGAAATTTAAGTGATCATTCCATTAAATGCAAGAAATATTTTGATAGACACACATTTCAAATCTCGTGATTAAAACTTAAATTCCTAGAGATCAATAATGTCATGCCCCGAATATTTCTCTAGGAAACTCAAAAAATAGTAGGTGTCTTTATAAAAGTAAACAAAAATGTTTGAGATTTCGGTAAAAGTTAATTTTGTTTGTCCTTCAAAGAGGACTGGGATGGAGCTCCCAGGGACCATAAAATGAAGAGAGACTTGGAAGAAAATAGAAATGACTCAAGGTTCGGCCTTTGGTTTCACAAATTATGGGAACAAAAAAGGAAAAATGACTTTTTACTTAGGAATAAAAAGTGGTGAAAGCAAGAATAGGGTGATTCTCAACTTACTGTGATGGAAATTTCGAACTGTTATTTTCTAGTTATGGCATTTTTTTTAGGTTGTTGTTGTTGTGTTGGAGGTGGCACTACTTCTTACTGATATGTCTCGATTATCTTAATTGATTCATGTGTTAACCTTTTTTCTATGTACTCCCTCATTGGACAAACTGTTATTTCATGCTTGGTCTTAGTTTTGAATAACTCGTTCTCTAGTTCTCTCAAATCAATGCTTAATTGGAGGAGTGTGTCATCGATGTCTTTGTTCTTATTTACATATTGGACAACCACCTTTCTATTTCTTCCATAGATGATATTAGGGGATAAATTTCGCAGATGAGATAATTTTCTATGCTTTTACCCCAAAAAAGATTCCCCAATTTCCATTTTTTCTAAAAATGTTTCACCCAAATTATATAGAATAAAATTATTTTATCTTTAAAATAGCCCAATTTTTATAGTAACTATATAAAATCCTTAGAAAATTGAATATTTTTACAAAAATATTGCCAAACAATTTACAATTTACATATTAAGGACTAGTAAGATTCGCCAAGGTTTCTACACTTTGAGATAAATTTTCATCCTTAAAATCATCTTTGATTTATTTTTCAAAGAACTCAATTGAATCACTAAATTCATTGGCCCATGCAACTTTTAATGCTTCCAATTGTTCTAACTATTTCTCCCTTGACAAAATTATTGCATCCAATACTAAATGTGGGCCATCTAACTCTTTGGTCAAATCAACAAGTTTCAATAATATGTCACCCATTTTAATGTTAATAGTATCACACTAAGTCAACAAATCTCTTAATAATGTGATTCTCTTTAACCAACAAGCATTAATCGGTTGCATGTGAACCTTATAGGAAAGGTTTTGATCTCTTATGTGTGTGTCTCTCTCAAAATTGACACCTTCGTTGTGAATGTTCCCACTGCTTATTTATAGAATCCTTCATCATTTTCTAAATATTTCTAGAGATATTCCTTAAAGTGAAAAACCCTTGTTGAGAAAGTAGTTGAGTTCTATGCTAATTCCCAAATTTCAAGGATCAAGTCTATTATTTTCTTAATGTCGTCTCCAATGTATTTCCTTACAACCATTAGTAAGCTATATGAACCCTTTAATATGGAATTGGTATATGAGACATCTTAAAGAATGAGTATTGGTTGTATTGCAGTGATAGGCTCGGAAAATAAAAATTTTGGAATCAGAGATTTCTCTAATTCCTTTATTCTCTATTTTAAAAACATTTTTTTTTTCTATTTCAAAAATGAACTCCTTCAATGCTTCTCTGGTTTCATCATGAAATTGCACAATTTTCCCAGGGTGGAACCCCATGAAAATTTATTTCTGACTACCATTTCTCTACAACTTTTTTATTTTTCATGTTTACTTTTTGTATTAATAATTTTTTAGAACTTTGGTGGTAGTTTGTGTGGTGTAACATAATATACTCATCTTCAAATATTTTTGGCTCTTGGGAAGCTAGTTCTTTAGTAATCACCCTGGTTTCCATCAATCTTTTCTCCTACAAGCTAGGTTACTCTATTACATCATTTATTTCCATGGCTTTGGGACTTTCTTCAATTTTAGGTATGTATTGTCCCCCATTTTGAGTTTCTCTTTTTATTTTTATGGAAGTATGAATAGTATGAGATTTTTCCATTGTTTTCTTAGTAGGGTCCTTATATCCATCTTCATTTGAGTTTCTAGTGGATGTCATTTTATTTTCAAATCACCAGTTCGAGGTTTAGTCTTCATTAAAGTACTTCTCTAGGATACATTTGGTGAATTGGGGTTTTTATTGATTGTCTCTTTGCCCCTTTTCCTGTAACACTCATTATTACTTTCAAGTTCTTCAATATCATTTAGGGTTTCGTCAATAGAGGCCTCAGGGAGATTCTAGTTATCTCCCCCTCCTTCTTCAAATTTCTCTTACTTACTAAAATATGAATAATACTCGAATAAAACATATGTGTAGAAAATAAATCTTTTGGATCAAAACCCTTGATAGCTTGGGATTTCTTCAAACTGAACTGGTCCAATTGAAAAAACAAATTCATCTAAATGAGAGATATGTTTGACTACTATCTCTCTAACTCTCCATCGCAATGGAATAAATTGTTTTCTTCCTTTTCTCATTGAAAATTTGTGCCCATTATTATATTTTCTACAAACTTCAATGAATAAAATTCAATCAAACACACAGAATGGTAACAACAATGGTTTCCCTGGAACCCAAACAATCTTAGAACACTAAATTCCTCCTAAGTTTCAAAAACTCCTTTCTAGTTGAGAAATGAAGAAAATTCCAATGACATCCTTGATGCGGTAATGATTTCAGGTAAAATCCCCTATAGTAGTGGGATTACCACAACAAATCAATAATCGTAAAGAAATAGAATTCCAAAGACAACACACAACAAAGATATTATAACCGATTCAATTGAAATAACTAACTATCTTGAGGAGAAGAATAATAAAATCATCGGTGGTCCTACGTTCGATGTCGTTCCCAAATTCTGGAATCTTCTCACTCTTTGCTAACAGTTTCCTCTGTGACCTACAAGAAATTCAAGCATAAAAGTCTACACAAAGAAGTAGTTATACTAATAACTACTCGTTGGTCCAGTTAAATAAAACAGAATAATCAAAGAAACTAGTTTCCTACAAACATATATGAAATAATTGCAAATTAAACATTACAAACACAATGATTCTCAAAGGAATGAGCTTCTTATATGTATTCAACAATTAGGTACTTACATTGTATACATGTCCTCTGCAGTGCTTCCCTGTCAAAATAGACTCTGGATCCCTCCACCCAAGCTCTTGCTATAAAGTTTGGTCTTGACCTTCGATCCACCAATAGAATCAAGGAGGATATAAGGGAAACTACTAGATAGATAAGAAGGTGATCAAAAATGGTTGGAAACAAGGGTTTTTGGGTCAATAAACATCATAGGTTGGGATGTATATAGGCTTACAGACATGGCAAGTGTAGCCAAATGGATATTTTCTTTGGTATGAAAGGAATCATTACCTTTATCATTAGACAAAATTCTCTATTTAAGCCATCTCTAGTTGGTTAAAAACTATTGAGTACTGGTAAATGGAGTTAGGAAACTAACCAAACCCGTAAATCAACTTTTAATTAGGCAAAAATATATTTTTTTATCATTTATTAACATGTACACAAATTTCCTTGAAGCAACCCATGTATACTCATTATGCATAATTGCCAAGGTGTGTACTGGTAGCTAACACAAGCTTGGGAGAACCCAAATCTTGCCAAGCCTAGGAGGATAAAATACTTGTGGAGGCTCCTTTATCTACAATACATCGGTAAATGCTCATTGAATTAACTTTAACCATTATCTAGAAAGGCGTAGAAGAAGGAAGGTGAGGCTCAGTAATATCATTCAAATAAAAGGAAATCATCCTAGGAATAGGAGGGAGCATACTCGAAGAGAGTGAAATACCCCCTTGTTAAGAAGGTAATGAACTGGAAATGCTAAAGACATAGATGAAAGACGCTTCGTTCCCTTGTTGACTCGCAAAATCACAAACTAGCCACCAGCCTGCAAATAGTTGCAAGGAATAATTTAAAAAATATATATCATTTATGATATATTAAATATTTAACTATAGGTGGGACCCCCTAGGGAGAAAGAAAGGATGTTTAATTTCAATTATCCACAGGATTGAACGTTACAAGTCTGCTGAAGTAGTCTCATGTATATATGCAGCAATAATATTTCCTTTGTCGGTATGATTTTCAATTTTATTATCAATTTGATTGCACAAGAAGAAAAAAGGTTATGCTCATAAAACAAAAACAAAAAAACTTCAAAGGATCCTCTATCTTACACACATTCCATTCATATATGTTTTTTATGCATGTACAAGGAAATTTTGAGGCATTAAAAGGTTTTTTATAATTGTTGTGTCTCAACAAGCATTGATTATAAAGGTTTGAGTTCTAAAATATGACATGGTCTAGAAGAGATGACAAGTTTATTTGGATTACCATATATAAAAGTTTGGTTACAACACCACATATCATTACATTCATTTCATGTGTTACTACATTCATGTTATAATGTTATATATATGGAATTGTTCCTTCTATATGGGAAAGGTGACATGTTGCAATTAAAAGGTTGACATATTAAGTTTTAATGCATATTATATATGGTATAACATATGGACTCAATGTTGATGTTGTCCACCACCTCACAATTATGTTTGGAACCCAATGGTTGATATATGTGATAGTTGTGATATTGATATCCTTTCAATGTGGTTTTAATTGTAATCTTGGATATGAGGTCTGATATGAAATCTCGACAGTCATTTGATTTGGAATTTAGGTGGTTGGTCAACGTGGTTATGTGGCACAGGATTGTTAGTATAGTTGGCAATGTTCTAGCTCTGTGATTTGTTGAGGATGAAAAGTGGAATATGATTTGGATTTAAAATTTGCTTTGTTTGTAATTTTGAAGAATGTGATGCCCCATGCATTCAATGCATGAGACGTGGGAATTTACTAATGAGGTATACCACCTTGTGTTGGGATTTTTCCATTTCATTTCAACTTCATACTGGTTGAGTAGCATTTCGGTTCTGAAGCTTAACTGTAGCAGTTGTATTAATTGGGGCACTTATTTTTTAGAAATATTTAAGCACCAAAGAGAGGTATGGTTATTCTAGCTTGTACCCATGAAATGCATTTTATTTGTTGCAGTAATGGTTTTGGAATAGCTCTTCTTGACTGGTAAATGTGTATGCTTGATTTCATTATCTTCTTGAACTCGTTTTGTCGCTCCCAAAGGAATTTTTATCACTCTTCCATTTACCTTCATCCTGAAAATTATTATCCCCGGTCCCAAGTGTATGAACTCATTGAAATGGCTCGGTGCTCTTTCCTGTTCTTTTTCAAAAGAAGTGTAGGTTTTGTAACTCACTCCATCTCACTTGTTTATGCTTGGAATCTTCATCAAAGGTGGAAAATATTCATGGTTTTCCTTCTACATGTTTCATTTTGTTTTATGTTTCAAAGGGTTTTAAACCCATGTCTTTCAATTGGAAACATGTAATGCTACTCGACCTTGCATTGTAAATAACTTCCTTGAATGTTATCATGTAGTTGGATCTGTTTGTATTTGAACCATACTATTGTCATTGTAACTCTGAAATTGGGGAATTGTTTGGTCACTTTTCTCCATGGTAAACCCTGGGATTGGGGTCCTATACATAACAAAAATTATTTTAAATCTCAAGCTTATGATGGTTCTATATGTCTGTACAACCCGATACCTTTTCTTTCTATATATATAAATATTTTGTTAAGCTTCTAGTAAAGGTTATTATACTTTTTAGACAAAGAAAAAGGGTAACGTTACCTAGTTTCAAACCCTCATTGATTTGATAGTTGATATATGAGTTTTGTATGTAAATACTTTAGGCATATTTCACTTGGTTTGATTGAAGAAAGGTTTAGAAGAAAAGTGTGTTTACCAGGGAAACAAAAATTATGTGTATATATTAAAGATGCCTGTAAACGCAGGATTGGTTTGGATTCTTAGTCATTGGTTGTGACGCATACTTATATGAGTTGTAATAAATATTTCGTTGGATTGTTTGAGAATTAAGAAATGTTTTATTTATAAATACAGGATCATATCCCTCATACTCTCACTTTTCATTCATCATTCCTTTAATTCCCGGGAACATATATCATTTTAAATAATCATCTTCTTCCCCTGTTGTATGAAATAATACATGTTTTTCTTTCAGTTTGACATGCATATTTTGACAGTAAGAATATTTTTAATTGATTAAAATTATGGTCAAGAGAAGAATGTGAAAAGGATATATTTCTAGATAGTTATTCTTTAATGAACTATGTTTGGGATGAAGTCATAAGTCATATATTTTGGAAAATGGTTGATTGTTCAGGGCCAATCCCTTCCATACTCTCATTTTACATAAATTATTCCCTATTCCCAAATATCATGTTCATTTTAATTCATATATTTTCCCCTTGATACATGAACAAATCCAAAGGTTTCTTGGACATAGACATTGGATATGCTAGGATTTAATGAAGATATGTTTGAAATGATAAGTGTGAGCTGATTATTGGGAGACATTTGGATATTGGAACATGGTTCATGATTGATGGGGTATTATTTTGAACATGCAAAATTATTTCCCTTGTCATTTTTTTTCACTTTCCATACATTACAAATCCCCTCACATTCCCAATTACATTGTAATTTCCATGTTCTTAAATAATGACCAATTGTATGAGGTGATGAAGTATTTCAAAGAAGAGATGAAAGTTTGTCTTGAAGTTACACTTCTCATTTATCCTTGGTTGTATGAATTCTTGTTTGTTGATCAAGTCAAATCTATTTTAAAACTAAATCTATTTTAAAACTATGTTAATGAAAATGGTATTTGATATTTTACTTTCTATTGTATAAAAACCCTAACCTAACCTTATGATTAATAGATGAGCTTCTCAAGTAGAGGCAGACATGGAAAAGGAAACAAAGGTAGAGGAAGAAGGTCAAATAATGTTTGGCAAGGACAAACAAAAGGATTTGACTTTCAATTCACGTTGATGTTGATTCTGAAGAGTTTAATCAACTCTTACAGACATGTTTCTTAAACTTATCTAGACAAAGATTCTTTCAACTTCCGCTTCCATCTAAAGACCACCTTTTCACCCACATCCTAACATCTATGGCATACCAGTACAACCACATGTGTCTTTACCACCTAAGGTCCCACTCAATGATGGTTGGAATCATGTTGTAGATCATCCTCAAGTTCATGCTAGTGGATGTCCCACAATGTCATATCCATTACCTCCTCCTCCACCTAAGAGTATTTCCTTACACATTGCATATGAAGTATCTCATGCTCATTCAAATCAGCCACTAAAAAGACTTAATTCCCTTTCCCAAGAACTTGAACCTTCCAAAGGGAAACAATTGGCCAATTCTACTAAGTTTGACCAATCTGAAGCATCCTCACACTCAATCATATCACATTCCAAGCACCCTAAACATGAGGATGGACATACCCCTTTTGAAGATATGCACCCAAAAGCATTAGCAGTTAAAGATAGCATTCCCATCAAGGTGGATTCTCATATACCCAAGCTAACAGAGTCTAAGGAAAGTGGACGGGGGCAAACTGCCTCACACAAAAAATATGATTTCTGATTTTATCATGTTATTTTACTTTGGTTTCGTTATTGGGATAGACTTGGTTTATTTATGGATAGTAGTATATTTTGGAAAGCTTGTTGAATTACTTTTTTTGGGCATATACATGCATATATATATTTGGTATTTTGGAGTCAAAAGTATGCTTTGAGTTATTTAAGGTATGATATGATTGGGATATATGTTTATAATGATGTTTTGGTGATATTGATTCATATTTATTGATAGAGGAACAAGGGGATATTTTGAGAATTAAACAATAGAGTTTTTAGGGGGTCCCCGCCTATTAGTTAATATTTGTATACCCTTATCATCATTTATTAATATTTAATTATGAGTTGTCCTTGTTTAACTAAAATTTATTTAAACAACTTAACTAAAAGTAGTTGGAATCACTCAAAACTATTTTTGGGGAAATAAAATAAGAATTGAAGGGACAAGCAAAAAAGTAGGAGGAGAGATAGAATCACAAACTCTAGTAATATTTTATCTTTCTCTAGAGTGAGATTACATTACTACTTCATTCATTTTTGAAACACTTAAAAGCTAATAAATTCTTGTTGATAGCAGGGTCTTACTTAAGGTGGAAATAAGAAGGACCAAGAAGCATTGATTGTTGACATGATTCAGAGGGTTGATCATTTGTATCTGATAGTCTGTAAATTCTTATTATATTCCTGAATTGATTTTAAGTACTAATTAGGAATTTTGTGTAGAGTAAAGGCAGTGACATGCTGTGTCTCGTTGATCCAATTATTTTTCAGTTTTGGTTTTACTTAGAAGACACCATTCTTCTCTTTGTGATGTAACATTCCACCTCTGACTTCTAATTCTTATTATGGTACTTACCCATTCCTGGGTATGAGAGAATTTTTTTGGATGTATTTTAGAACTGAATAAATAAAATCATTTGATTGTTTTGGGTCTCATTTTGGAATATATGTGTAATCTTTATTTCAGATTTTATGTTTTATGATTGTTCATTAAATCTGTTATAATTTTTTGTTATAAACATTTTCTTTATTTCTTTATCATAAAAAAACACAAAATATAGCATTGGTCCCAACAACATATTTCTTGAGGATTAAATGACATTTTTTCAAAAGGCTATAAACATAGGGTAACAAACCTCCCTATCTTGCTTTATCCCAACAAGATTTTAAAATGTTGGTATTAGGATATCCATTCCTTTTCATCAACGTCCCCAAAAGAAAAGTGATATCAATAAAATATTGCATCAACACAACCACTTCCTTGACCACTAGTTGAAAAGGTCGTGAGCCAACATTGTCAAGGAATTCCTCACCCTCCAAAAGAAGAGTGGGATCAGCTGAAGATTGCATCAGACTAACCACTTCATCAACCAACGACTGAATAGGTTGTTTGGAAACCAAAGATGACTCAGAACTAGAAGGTCCTTCAGACAAGGACCATGCTCTTAGTACCTCTGGAATACCATGACACATATGATTAAGGTGATCTCCCTTGCAAATCTTACAAGGGAACTTGGTATTACTTTCTATTCATCTAGGTTTCTCAATAGTATTAATGCCCTCATCATGACTTTCAATGGTTGTTGGGTTTCCCCCAACATGAATAGTAGAGGTTGGTTTCCCACACCCAACATGACTTGCAGTGGTTGGAAGCATATCTCCGACATGACTAGTATAGGTTGGTGGCATTTGTCCAATATGACTAGCAATGACTAGACTTTCGCTCCAAGCATGACTCACAGATGTTGGAATACTGAGAGTGTTAAGAACCAAATATCAATATAGCATAGAAAATCCTCAGAAAAATTACTCCACGCTTTGAAAAAGAGATAATTTCATATAATAAGCCTCTTCGAGGGGGCAACCTCATTTTACCCCACTTAAATGTTCAAGTACAAGATGATTCAAAATGAAAATGTCTCCTTGGTATATATAGGAGACTAGGAGGTATAACTACAACTAATGGCCTAAAGCCGACATAAATAAAATAACATTACTAATATAATATGCCCCAATTCAGGGGTAATGAGCCAATATTAGGGCTTAACATGCCCCTCCCCTTGAGACAAGTGTTTTCCACAATGCTTGAGTAACTCTGGATGCTTTTGTATAAAAGACTCATCTTCCCAAGTGGAATCTTCAAAAGGTAGTTTCCTCCATTTAAGAGATACTCTGAAATGGATCTATTCCTCAGCTGGCGAATTCGTGTGTCAATGATGGCTTCAGGCTCCAATACGATTTTTCCTTCCTCATCAAGTTCTAGAAATATAGTTTGAACTGGGATCTTTTCGCCTATAACCTTCTTTAAGCATGAAACATGAAAAACTGGGTGTACTCGTGAAGATCCAGGCAGCTCCAATTTGTATGCCATAGTACCAATATTTTGCAACACCTTATAAGGGCCATAGTACTTTGGTGATAATTTATTATCCCTCTTGGCTTGCTTGAGGGACATCTATTTGTATGGTTGTAGTCTTAAAAATACCCAATACCCTACTTCAAAACTTCTTTCACTACGATGTTGATATGCTTGTTGTTTCATGCGATTTTGTGCCATGGTCAGGTTGTCCTTTAAGATTTGGAGAACTTGTTGTTGATTCT
>ML787518.1:411849-425923 GCA_009831015.1 Picea engelmannii | reverse complement strand
TTCATGGGATGCATTTTCACTTTCAGGTGTCTTCTCTGTTACGAAATTTTTCAATACTTCCATGATCTCCCCTTTTAAACCATCCATCTTAGTATCCAACATAGATTCCATTGAATCCATCTTCTTTTGTAGTTCATTTATGTTCCTACGCATTTCTTCACCTTCTTCAAGAGTCCAAGTAGGATTTTCTGGAGGCTTATTTGGTGTAGAAGTTCCCTTTTTTGGTGGCATGTTGGCCAAGTATCACTTTTGAACCTTGATTTTGAGGTGGTGCTGCTAGACAATATTTATTCTGTTGTATATCCCAAGTTTCAGCCCTTCTGGGTATGGAACTTTATTTTATGTAGTTCTCTGATATTTCTTCTCTGTAATTCCATAGGTTTGATCAAAATTGGATGTGCCAAGTGGAATTTACGGTAACTTCCCCACAACTTGTCGATTTTTGGCCTTTCCAAGAGATCTCACTTGTATAGCGTGCCCCACACAAAGTAATTGATATAAAATTCTGAAACTCGCACCAGAAATACTCCAGACTGTCCACGATCCAATGAAATTAGTCCCACTCAATTTGGATACTCTAGGAAGAATTTATGATTGTTTTACCCGAAACACCTTCTTGAGACTAGTCAATAGGACTAATCAGATACCCTATCTTACACAGGGTGTATATACAAATTTAAGATGACCCGGAAGCTAAAATTCTTACCATAGATACTTTACTAACTTCTATAAATAGCCTCTAGAGTTCAGGGTCTGAAACATTACAGAAAAATTTTTATAGTGAAAATTTTGCAATGAGTCAGTTCAAGATGATTCTAGAACCCTATCTTGTATAGGTTGTATATCCGAAATTATAAGGCCTCGGGAGCTGAATTTTTAACCTAGCATACCTTGATCTCTCTACTAAATATCCTCCAAGCCATTCCTTTTGAAACATTGTAGAAAAAAATTTATAGCGAAAATTCCAAGGTGTCTCAGATGTAGCAACGAAACCCCAAGACCTTGAGCTCTGATACCATATGTTAAGAACCAAATATCAATATAGCATAGAAAAACCTCAAAAAAATTACTCCACACCTTGAAAAATAGATAATTTCAGATAATAAGCCTCTTCGAGGAGGCAACCTCCTTTTACCCCACTTAAATGTTCAAGTACAAGATGATTCAAAATGAAAATGTCTCCTTGGTATATATAGGAGACTAGGAGGTATAACTACAACTAATGGCCTAAATCTGACACAAATAAAATAACATTACTAATATAATATGCCCCAATTAAGGGGTAATGAGCCAATATTAGGGCTTAACAGAGAGGGGGGGTGAATCAGTATGAGCACTTTATTATCACTTTTAACCACAATATGTAATCACTAATTTCATCAGCAGTGTATCATCAATATATCATGAGCGGTATAAATCAATAGAGCATAATAGACATCCACAGAAACAAAGTACACCAGAATTTACGTGGAAACCCAAATGGGAGAAAACCACTGAATGATTGTCTTATATATCAAAAGAATACATTCATTGGAAGCACAACTTCTAAATTATCCAGCTACAACTGGAAGGAGGTTGTGACCCCCTATTTATAGGCTCCAACCTGAATGAATCTACAACTCCCTAAATTATCTGGCTCCAACTAGAAGGAGGCTACAACCTCCTAATTCTCAGGCTCCAACCTGAAGGAAGCTCCAACTCCCTGAGTTCTCCGAAACCAAATGGAATGAGGCTATGACCCCCTTTCCTTTCCCTATCCTGCCACCTTGAAATATAAATGTAAAAAAAAATTTCACTACCATAGATACTATCATTGCCTTTGCTAATCAACCTGTAATCCACCTGTCATCCAACCTGTCACTGTCATATCAACCTGTAATGGATTTTCAACTATGCATCAGTTGTGCATCAACCTGTAACCTGTCATTATCCCTGTCACTATATATGACACATATATATCAACCAAATCCACTCATATATACCATATCAAAATCAAATATCCAAACCATGTACAAAGATTTACCTCAAACATACATCATACCATATACCATAAGATGTGCCTCAAATATATGCCACTATAAAAAAATATGTGCCTCTAACAATGAACCATAACAACCATATACAATGTACCAAGGATATGTCTCAAGCATGTATAATGACATCAAAACATAAGAAACCATATACCAAAAGGGACTTCAAGACATGCCTCAAGCATGTGCCATACCATCCATGATACAAGCCTCAAAGAAAGATTTAAATGACATACCTTTACTCATGAAGAAGACCTAGTGCATACATTTTTCATATCAAAAAACCAACCTGGTGCATGCCATATTCAACAAACAAGAGATGCCATCTTCTTCAAACTCTTTTTCGTAGATTTGCGATGGGTTCCACTACTATATGTGAATATTTGTTCTTTTTTCTATTGCATATCACATACATCCACACCCTTTTGAAATGTAACCCACAGATACCTCATAAATTAGGGTTACTCACATTGTTGTAACTCTGAGACTTTCACCTTTGAATTTCCTTCACATTCTCAGACTTTCTACCTCAAAATAAACCTCAGATTCACCAATAGACCAAAATTTCTTCACAAGATAGATAGAAAAAAAAGAGATGTGTGTTAATGTACTTATGAGAGACTTCTTGAGGTGTATTTATAATTTTTCAAAGTAACCACTTTCCTTACTTTAGGGGTTTCTTGTCACAACCACTTAACCCTTTTATTAATTGTCTTGTAACCAACTAGGGGCTTCGTAATCCATCTTTGGGGATTCCAATTTCATGACCCCATAACTCCTCAAACGTGAGGAAGCACATGGTGTACCACCTATCACCGGAAATGGCATGGCAATGGATATTCACTTATGATTGTGTTACCTCCATTTACACTTTCCTTCATGTCCTTATTCCTCAAAAAACTCCGGGCTTCATGACCACGCCACTCGATATTATTGTAGACTTAGTCAAAGTGTCTTCCCATGAGGGCCATTCTTAGAGCTACACCATAAGGGGTCCACTTTGGAGACTTCTCCAAATACACCCATCACTTATGTTGACATCAATGACAACCACTGCTTGTTGACATTAATGACAACCAACTATCTAACAATCTCCCCCTTTGGAATTGATGGAAACACCGATGGCATGGGAACATTCATGTTCTTGCTTATGCTCCCCATGAGACCAACATTCCCTCTATGACCAATGCTCCCCCTATCTTCATGCATTTTTTCTTTCTATTTGTTTCCATGCCTTTGTTTTCTCTCTCCCCCTTTGACATCAATGGAAAAGGGTAATTCTCCTTGGGGTTGTTCCCCCTGCCAATAAGTCCCTACTTTCTCTTCATGGTGCTTCCTTTTGTAAACCTTAGATGTATATGAAAATCATTCAAAACATTATTTACTCATATTCTTCATGTCTTCTGCTTCTCTCCCCGTGTCTTATTGTGCCTGATGTCATGTGGATCACTATGGAGAAGAAACTATTCCAAGTTTTTTTTTTAAGATACTCAAAGCTCTCCCTCATAAGAGGTTTGGTGAAGATATTTGCAATCTTCTCTTTTGTCCCAATGTACTCTAGGTTGATGTTTTTCTAACCTACTCCCATAGAAAGTGAAACTTGATTAGAATGTGTTTCGTCTTGGAATGAATTACTAGATTATTGGAGATATTTATAGCATTGGTGTTATCACATAGTATCATAATAGGATCACCATATTCCACCTGTATATCCTGCAAGTTCTGCTTCATCCAGAGAACTTGATTCCAACATGTTGTCACTACAATATATTCTACTTCTACTGTGGAAAAAGATATTGATGATTGTTTCTTGCTTAGCCATGATATTATAAACTCACCTAAGCATAAATTTTCTCCACTTGTACTTCTTCTATTGTCAATGATACCTACCCAATATGCATCTGTGTAGGCGACCAAATATAGTTCTTTCCCTTTTGGATACCATAATCTAAAATCTTTTGTTGCTTTGAGATATCTTAATATTCTCTTTACTTCCTTAACATTGTTTCTTTTCGTGTTGCTTGAAATATCGCAACCTGCCCAACTGCTTGCATCACATCAGATATTGATATTGGCACATAGAGTAGGTTTCCAATCATCGATCTGTAGAGTCTTTGATCTACATCCTTATATTCATCATTCATTCTCAACTTGCAACTAGTATGCATAGGAGTACTTACTGGTTTGTAGCCTTCCATTCCAAACTTCTTTATCATTTCTCTGGTGTACTTAGTCTGGGATATGAAAATACCTTTATCACACTAACATATAGGTAATCCAAAAAAGAAGTTCAACTCACTGAGTAAATACATTTCGAACTAATTCTGCATGTCTTTTGCAAACTTCTGACTCATCTTGTCATCATCGTTTCCAAAGATAATATCATCTACATAAACTTCAATTATCAATATATTGTCTCGATCCATTTTTATGTAGAGATTGTTGTCTACATTTCCCTTCCTGAATCCTTGTTGTTGTAGATACCTATCTAGTCTTGAATACCGTGCTCTGGGGGCCTACTTGATTCCATATAATGTTTTCTTCAACCTGCAAACATAACCTTCATTTTCTAATAGTAGAAACCCTTCAGGCTCTTCAATGTAGACTTCTTCTTCTAATTCTCCATTTAGAAAAGATAATTTTACATCCATCTAATACACCTTGATTCTTTAATAACATGCATAGGCTAAGATCAATATGATTGCTTCCATCCTGGCAATTGGGGAAAAGGTCTCTTCAAAATCTATACCTTCAATTTGAGTATATCCTGTGCATACTAACCTTGCTTCGTTTATGGTTACATGTCCATCCTCGTTCAGTTTGTTCCTAAACACCCACTTTGTACCAATTATGTTCTTGTTCTTAAGCCTTGGAACTAGTTCCCATGTGTTGTTCTTCTCTATATGATCCAAATCCTCATCCATAGCCTTGATCCAGTATTCATCATTGTTGGCTTCTTCAAAACTTCTTGGTTCAATTGTGGATAACAATGCTAGATTCCTTTGTTCGAGTGAAAGTATTCTTCTTCTGGTTTCAACTCCTGCATATTTATTCCCAATAATTTGTTCTGGTGGATTATTTTTCTGCACTCATCGGCTAGGTGTATTAGGAGGTATATTTTTCTCATATTCCTCTTTCTTTGCTTCTAGCTGCTCTTCTTCTTTTAGATCTTATTCATCATCTTTCTCTTATGAATCTTTTCTTCCTTCTTTTTCATTTTATACATTTTCCTCGTCAATCATTACATCGATTCTTTCCACTATTCTATTGAGTCTTGGACTAAAGCATTTATATGCTTTGTTTTTTCTTGAATACCCAACTAGTATGCCCTTATCAACTCAAGAGTCAAATTTTCCAAGTCTACCATCTTCTCTTTTAATATAACAATGTCTTCCAAGTAGAAATGATTCACATTTGTCGGCCTTCCTTTCCATAATTTGTTGGGATTCTTATCAATGTTACTTCTGAGCATTCCTTTGTTCAGGATGTGAATTGTTGTATGTACTGCTTGTGCCCAAAATATGTCACTCAAATTGGAATCTTTTAACATGGTTCTGGCCATTTCCTGTACTATTTTGTTCTTCCTTTCGACAACTCCAATTTGTTGAGGTGTCCTCATTGCTAAGAACTTTCTTTTTATTCCATGATTTCCACAGAAATCCATGAATTCTTTTGATGTAAACTCTCCATTTTCTAATCTCAAACACTTGATTTTCGAATCCATATCAGTTTCAATCATCTCTTTGTATATATTGAAGTGTTTGAATGCCTATGACTTATTTCTAAGAAAGAAAATTGCAGTCATTCTTGTGTAGTCATCAACCAATAGCATAAAATATTGTTCACCATTTAATCCCTTCATTCTTGTAGGTCTGCATAGGTCAATGTGTACAATCTACAATGGTTTTTTCGTGGAGTACTCTTTTGATTTGAACTTGGTCCTGGTTTGTTTTCCTTGTAGATAATGCTCACATAAAGTATTTTTTGGATTTGAAATCTTAGGCATTTCTTTCACTTCTTCCTTTTTGTTGATTTTGAGGAGGTCATCAAATTTCATGTGACCCATTCTTTTGTGCCAAAGCCAAATTTCATTCTCCTTTCATAAACAACATCTTTCCTTTCCAATTTCATTCAGTACATATATGTTGTTTGGGGTTCTTATAGCTATATCCACCAACTTTATTGATCCTTCCTTCCTTATCTCACATTTTTCTGAGTCAAACAAAATTTTGTGTCCTTGATCACACATTTGACTTACATTTAGAATATTGTGCTTCATATCTTCAACCAGTAGAATGTGTTTTTCCTTGGCATCTTTTCTTCCAATATTGATTGTACCTATACCTATAATTTTGGTTGAGTTACCATTTCCAAATGAAACTGGTCCATTTTGTTCCTTCTTTAGGGTCAAAAACATGTTCTTGTCACCAGTCATATGCTTTGAGCAACTGTTGTCAACATACCACCCACTTTTCTTGTGTAGCGCTTGTAGAGAAAGAAAGAATTCTTCATTATTGAATTGATCATGCTTCCTTCTCCATATCCTTTGTTGTTCATGTTTGATATTATGCTTTGGTTCCCTTGGAGGAACAATCAGTCTACAATCTTTGGCCATGTGTCCAAAATTGTTTCACTTGTAGCACTCTACTTCATTGCTTAGTGAACCAAAATTGTTGTGATTTATGTTATGTTGTTCATGTGAATTTCTAGGATAAAAAAAATTTGAATATCCTTAATAGTTGCTTCTATTCTTGGCATAGGCTCTGCAATTTGTAGATTTGTGTCCAAAATTATTACAAGAATAACATAAACTAAGAAAAATAGTTTGATACTAGTATGTAAGGGATCTTATAAATGGTGTTTCTCTTCTAAATCCTTCTTCGTCTTGAGATGTTGTTGATTGTTGATTATTTGTTTTGAATCCTCTAGGTGGTCTGTTTCCTCTGTGATTTTCTTCTTGAGTCTTCTTGTATTCTTATTTCTTGATAGTTCCTCTAACGATTTATGCATAGCTGCTTTGTTTTGCTTCTTGTTCTGTCGTCATGGAACTAGAACCTTTCTCTATTTTCATTTAGTTGTATCCTATCCCAGACCTATCATAGTATGTCCTTTGACTATTGATGATATCATCCAATATTTTTTTGCATATATTTCTTCTGAAGATATTTTCTTAAGGTGACTATTTCTGCTTCCAAGATTTCAATCATCTTCTCCTTATCTTCTAACTAATTTCTGAGTGTTTCTTCAATCATTTTGTATTCTTCTACCTAGATTTTTAACTTTGTAATTATCTGCTCGATTTCTTCTGAGTTGGAATTTCGACATCCTTCTTTCTTATTTAATTCTTCCTTGAGTGACTTTTCTTTCTTTCTTTCTTTCCCTAATTCTTATAAGGCACTGATTAATTATGCTCTGAGATTGACTTCACCTTATTCTTTGGAATCCTCTTCATCATCATATACTTCCATGAAGAGTACTCTTTCTGAATCACTGTCACTATCATCATCCTCGTCTGATGAGGAGTTGTCTTCCTTTGAGTAGAATTTTTTCTTGAAGAATTTATTTTTGTTCCTTCTCTTGTCTCCTTTTTTATTTTATTTTTATTCTTAGGATATTGTTCTTCATCGCTACCTTTACTCTTAGCATAAGGACATTTAGAAACAAAATGACCAATATCATCACAATTAAAACATTTTAATGGAAGCATACCTTTGTACTTGTTGGTTCCTCTTTTTAACTTCCTTACGAAGTTGTCCACTTCTTCATCTTCCTCTTAATCATCATTGCAGCTACAATCTCTTTTTGATTTTTTCTTGTTTTACTTATTTTTCTTCTTGGATGCTTTGAATGTTACTTCCTTCCTGACTAGGTTCTCTTGTTATATCCTCATTTCATAAGCTGTGAATATTCCATGTAGCTCGTCCATGCTCAAATTATCAATATTTGTTCTTTCTCCAGGGTTGATATCTTAGGATCAAACCTCATAGATAGAGATATTAGAACCTTTTGAATGACCATTGATTCATCGAATTCTTCTCTTGGTCCTCTAATAGTGTTCATTTTTTCTCCATCTAGCAGAAAGTAGGTTGCAGTGTCTTCATCTTCCTTCATCTTCAATTGCTCAAACTTATCTCTAAGGGTTTAAAGTTTAGCTTCCTTGACTTTGGTATCTCCTTTGCAAATATTTTAAATTTTATCCCAAATATCCTTTGCAGTCTTGCAATGCATAACTTTGACAAATAATGTATCATTCAGACTTCTCATAATGGTGCCTAGTTCTAACCATCAAACCTCAGTGCTCCAATCTTAGCATATTCCATGATTTCCTTCTAGTGATTAAATTGTTTCTTGAAGGACCTGCTTTGATACCAATTGTTGGAATACTGAGAGGGGGGTGAATCAGTATGAGAATTTTATTATCACTTTTAACCGCAATATGCAATCATTAATTCCATCAGTAGTGTATCATCAATATATCATGAGTAGTATAAATCAACAGAGCATAATCAACATCCATGGAAACACAGTACACCAAAATTTGCATGGAAACCCAAATGGGAGAAAACCACATAATTATTTTCTTATATATCAAAAGAATACATTCATTGGAAGCACCTACTTCCCAATTCTCCAGATACAACTGGAAGGAGGCTATGGCCCCTTATTTACAAGATCCAACCTGAAGGAAACTACAACTTCTTGAATTCACTAGCTCCAACCAGAAGGAGGCTACAACCCCCTGATTCTCAGGCTCCAACTTGATGGAACCTCCAACTCCCTGAGTTCTTCGTAACCAACTAGAAGGAGGATACGGTCCCCTTTCCCCATATTTTTTCCATGAAATATAAATGTAAACCAAACTGACACTACCACCGATACTATCATTGCATCTGATAATCAATTGGTCATCCAACCTGTCACTATCACATCAACGTGTCATTGTCACATAAACATGTCACTGTCACATCAACCTATCATGGTCACATCAACCTGTCACTGTCACATCAACCTGTAACTGATCATCAACTATGCATCAATTGTGCATCAACCTGTAACCTATCATTGTCCATGTCACTGTATGTCTCATTGATATATCAACCAGATCCACTCATATAGACCATATCAACATCAAATATCCAAACCATGTACTGGATGTACCTCAAACATGCATCATACCATATACCATAAGATATGCCTCAAATATATTCCACTATCACAAATATTTTCCTCTAACAATGAAACATAACAACCATATACAATATATCGAGGATATGTCTCAAGCATGTATCAATGACACCAAAACATAAGAAACCATATACCAAAAAGGCTTCCAAGGCATGCCTCAAGCATGTGCCATACCATCCATGATACAAGCCTCAACCAAACATATAAATGACATAACTATACTCATGAATAAGACTTGGTGCATACAATTTTCATATCAACAAACAAACTTGGTGCGTGTCATATTCAGCAAACAATAGATACCATCTTCTTCAAACTCTTTTTCATAGATTCGGGACTAGTTCCACTATTATCCGTGGATAATCATTCTTTTCTCTATTGAATCCCATGTACATCCATTCCCTTCTGACATGTAACCCACATATACCTTTGAAACTAGGGTTACTCACATTTACTGCAACTCTGATACTTTTACCTTTGAGTTTCCTTCACACCCTCAGACTTGCTACCTCAAACTCAACATCATATTCGCCAATAGAACAAAAGTTCTTCACGAGATATATAAACAATATACATGTGTGTGAATTTACTTATGAGATACTTCTTTAGGTGTATTTATACTTTTTATAAGTAACCACGTTCCTTACTTTAGGGGTTTCTTGTTACAACCACTTAACCCTTTCCTTAATTGTCTTGTAACCAACTAGGGGATTCGTAACCCATCATTGGGGCTTCCAACTTCATGACCTCATAACCCCTCAATTGTGAGTAACCACGTGGCGTACCACCTATCACCAAAAATGGCATCAAAATAATTATCCATTTATGACTATGTTACCTCCATTTACATTGTCCTTGATTTCCTTATTCCTCAAACAACTTTGGGCTTCATGACCACACCTCTAGGGATTCTTGTAGACTTCTTCAAAGTGTCTTCCTGTGAGGGCCATGCTTATAGATACACCATAAGGGGACCACTTTTGAGACTTATCCAAATACACCCATCACTTATGTTGACATCAATGACAATCATTGCTTATTGACATCAATGACAACCAACTATCCAACAACAAAGGCTACTTGTTAGTCTTCAACATGACTCACAGAGGTTGTTGACCTATCCCCAACATGACTAGAAGAGGTTGGTTTCATGCTCCTAGAATGACTAATAGAGGCTAGTGACTAGACTCCAGTATGACTTGCAAGGATCGGGCTCTTTCCCCCAGCATGACTTGTAGCTGCTAGTTGTAGATCTCCAACATGACTCACAGACGTTGGTGAGATATTGCTAGTATGACTTGCAGTGGCCCCCAGCATGACTTGTAGCTGCTAGTTGTAGATCTCCAACATGACTCACAGACGTTGGTGAGATATTGCTAGTATGACTTGCAGTGACTAGACTTTTCCCCCCAACATGTGTTGTAGAGGCTAGTGAATTGTCTCCAACATACTTTGTATATGCTAGTGACTTCTTATTATTCTTCCTCTTCCTATTCCTTTTAGACTTCTTGTTACTAGTAGCTACACTTTCACTAGAATACAGAGAAGGAGGAGGAGTATACTTCATGGATACAAAAGGTAAGGGATCATCATTCATTCGATGCCCATGACATAAGGTACTTATTTGAGAATCATCAAGAGAATTTGGGACATTCTAAGTGTTCCAAAACCAAACCGGTAGTCCAACATTCAACCCAGGAATGTGCAAAGTGGCCATCAAAGGGGAACCAACATTTTTGAAGAAAGGAAAAGCACAAGAATCCCCTTGGGGAGGTTTCCCTTGGTTGGTATCCTTAAGAAATTTTTCCATGATGTTCTTATGCATAGATTCATCCCTTATGGGATTGTTCATGTCCGAAAAATCTTCACACATACTCTGGAAATCCATTGGTATAGAAACCCACTCCTTCTTGGAGGAATCTCCATGCTTTCAAGAGAAATAATAGGGGTCCTTCCTGACCAGTGAAGCGATTGGTAGACCACCTTGAATCATTGATCCAAAATCGGTGATACAAACACAACCTAAGGACAACTATACAAATCAACACTCCACTAAAACGTCCTAAGAGAAACTTTGCAAACAAACAACTTCTCCAAATCTTCAGCCCATGTGGTTAAGTTCCTAAGTCCAAAGAAATGAAAAAGTGGAAAGGGACCTTCCGAAAATTGTCATGGGTTGATCAAGTCTCGGTACCGATGAATGAAGGAGTGAGAAGAAGTTACTCTGACCTCCACTAACCATCCCTACCCAGTGCAAGTACCCATGATTCATGGGACACCCTTCAAGGGTATTGATAGGGTGATATAACGTATGCTTTAGGTACCATTGGAAACACCCTACAGTACCTAAGGATACCAACTCATAATGAATGTTGAAAAGACACCCAAAAAGCCAAAAATAAGGCTTAAAAAGGTTGAAAAACAAGCCAAAAATCACATTTTTGGAGGCATATGCCCCTTTCTTTACTAAAGGTAGCATATATGAGCTCTTGTGCGTTCATATTCCTTCTACAAGGGGTGTATGTACGTGCCTTATCATTCTTATAAGGCAGTTATAAGTGCATGTACACTTATGCACACGTATGTGCTTTTGCCACTACAAAAGTGTGTATGTATGAGATTTACTCTTATATAAAAGAAGCATATGTACGCTTTTGTTGTCAAATAAAAGAGTGTATCTACTTGGAAAAAATTGGAAAAACTAAGCCTAAGGCCCAAAACACAAGATTCGGTAAAGAGATCGAAAGAAAGCCAAAAAATAATGGAAAATAAAGAGCAAATCCAAACATGACTCAAAATGATAAAAGCATCAAATAACCTTATTTTTCTTTATAAAAAGTCCAACTTACTAAATTTTGAACTCAAAAAGAAACCCAAACAGAGTCTTAGAACCCCAAGAGGGACTCCATACACCTAGCTCGACACCCTAAAACCAAAAAAGATTTTAAAAAACCTTCTCTAGAGATATGTGCATGCATGTGCTCAAAGTAGACCACGTATGTACATGAGTGTATTAACTGGAGGGAACGTATGTATGCAACTGTTATAACTTAACAATGTGTGTGTGGCTCAAAAAATTCCAAAAAAGAAATAAAGAGGAAAGCAATAGGCTTAAGTAGGTAAAGAAAGACTTAGACAATTAAGAGTTTATAATCTAAGTGTAAGAAAGCAGTCAACAACAAAAGAAAAATGATCAAATCAAGAAACAAAGAAAAAAATCCCAAAAACATGCTCACTGGAGAGAAATATCCCCAGTATGGTCACGAGTTCTACTTTCGGGGAAAATCCCCTACAATAGTGGTCTTACTGCAGCAAATCGATAATTGTAAAGAAAGAAAATTCCAAAGATAACACACAATAAATATAGTATAAGTGACTCACTTGAAATAATTAACTATCTTGAGAAGAAGAAGAATAAACTCACTGACAATCCTACGTTCGATGTCGCTCTTGAATTCCGAAATCTTCTCACTCTTTGTTGATATTTTCATCTGCAACCTACAAGAACTTCAAGCATACAAGTCTACGCAAAGAGGTAGTTATACTAAGTATAACTACCCCTTAGTCCAATTAAATACAATGGAATAATCAAAGAAACTAGTGTTCTACACATCATATATGAAATAATTGCAAATTAAACATTACAAACACAATTAATTTTGAAGGAATGAGTTTTTGTACTATGTTTTCATTGATCTCAAAGGATTGATGTCAAGTATTTTGATAGTGATGTGTTTGTATCATTGATATATTGGTTATTGGTTATATTGTCATTGATGTAATTATTGTCAAAGGGTTGATGTCAAGTGGTGTTATAATGATGTATTGATATTAAAGGGAGTTGTATCATTGATGACATGTCATGGTTGATAGGAAGAATGGATAAACTCCAAAGTGGTCCCCTTATGGTGAAACACCTCACGGAAAGACACTCCTGGATAAAGTTCTCAAAGTGGTCCCCTTATGGTGAAAGCCCTTACGGAAAGACACTTTGTAAAGTCCAATTGGTTAGATGGTTCAGTAGCCCAATAGTGTCATTAGGGAACCTAAGTTTGATTGAGGAATAATGTAATTAAGATCAGTGAATTTGCAGGATAAATTATTCCAAATGGATAGTATATGTCATTGTTGACAAATATTGAACAAGCAACGATGATGGTTTTTGTCATTGATGGAAACAACGGAGATGGAAGGATATGAAGGATAAAACCCCTTGGGGGATTCGGACGTAAGAGCTCAGGAGGTACAGCATTGAAGAAAACGCGCGCAGCAAGAGATTACAGAGAAAAAGGAAGACAGAGATCTAGTGACCATTGGATTCCATTCAAATTTCCCGAAAGACCGACAACCGTCAGATCTGCAGAATTTGCGAAGGAGATAAGTCATCGGAGATTCGGGGATCAGGAGTTTATAATGTCCAATTCACTTGACATCAAAAACTCTGAAATCGCGATGTAATCATAGTCGTTGAGCCAAGATTTCATCTGAACCGTTGATTCAACCCACGAAAGCACACCACGTCAGCAAAGGGACACGTGGCACAACCAGGGAATGACAGGTGTCAGGTAGATTCAACACTTCAGGCACATGAAAGTCACGAATCAGAGTGACACGTGGCAGAATATAACACGTGTCAAACCAGTGTGACGTCAGCAAAGGCATCGATGATCGGGACCGTCCATCTGAGGGACAGGTGTCGAAGATCAAGGCATCGTTGGCATATCGGACATCGGGAAATCGGAGTTCCTGATGTTGAAGGAAACGAGAGATCGAAAGTCCCGAAATCCCGAAGGTATCGAGACCGTCCATTTGAGGGACAGGTGTCGAAAATCAGGAGCGAGTCGGCATATCGGAAATCG
>ML787518.1:380388-405148 GCA_009831015.1 Picea engelmannii | reverse complement strand
TTTCCTATGATATGTGGAACATCACATAACTCCTCACGGTTAGAGAGCTATGGCCATGTGAAGTTGGAGAACCCTCATAAGTTATCTAGAAGCCCCTAGAATGTAAAAAAAATTCAAATTATTCTAGAAGCTCCTAGAATAAGTTGACCAGTCAAAGTGGTTAGTCATGGGTTAAGTGGTTGTAACAAGAAAACAATTAAAAATAAATTAGTTGCAACTAGAAGTGGACAATTTACTATTTTTGGATAAAGTGGTTGTAAGTGGACAAAGTGGTTAGAAGTAGGTTAGCCCCAAAACAAGGAAGTTGGGAAAGTTGGTTAGAAGATAACCCCTAGAGGAAGCTACTTGGAGAAGTATAAATAAGAGAGAAAGGGTCTCTTCTGTGTATGATATTTGAGCATATTAAATATCTATTTGTGAAATATTATTTAGGCAGCGATTATTGATAAATAAAATTCACGGCAGAAAAAGTGCAACAGAAAAATTGCGGCAGAAGAATCATGGTAGCAGAACCACAACAGCAAAATCGCGGTAGCAGAACTGCAGCAGCCGAATCGTGACAGTAGAACCGTGGCAGCAGAACCATGGTAGAAAAATCGCAGCAGCAGAATCGTGACAGGAAAACTGCAGAAGCAAAATTGCAGCGGCAAAATCGCGGCAGCAAAACCAGGATAGCAGAATCACGGCACCAAATCTGTGATAGCAAATTTGGCAGCTGCAGAAAGTTGGAAGTTCGGTAAACACATAAAAATTGCATATTGAAATTGTTCCAATTGTTGCATGGTATGGTATAGGTCTTGATTATTACTACAATATTAAAGGTATGGTTTCGGCACATGGTCTTGTGTAAGGGTTTATGGTATTTGGTTTATGGAGAGTATGGTGTATTGCTAGAGGTATCTTGTTGGTTAACTTGGTAATATTGTGCATATGGTTGAGAGTTGACTTGATGATTGATCTTTGTGACTGGATCAGATTTGGATGATGAGATTGATGAGACAGGTTGAGGTGATAGGTTGTGTTGTGCATAATTGATGCACTTGTCTTGGTATAGACTATTGGTACAGTTTGACAAATTGTTTTCTTTCTACAAGATGGGTCTTTCACTTTAGGATTGGATTCCTCTTCTCAGTTGGTGTTGAGATATGCAAGTTGGGTCTTGCATTGCGAGTTGGTGTTATCTTTGAATTAGTTCTCATTTCAGTTGGTGTTGGTAAACCCCAAGAATTGTAGTCTGTAATACAAAAGAAACTTATACATATATATAGTGTTCTTTGTGTTCTTTATTGTGATGGTGCCTAGTTATTTATTGTTAATATATGTCATTGATATATTTTTACATGCAAGCAACTAAGTGTGAATAGAAGTAATGAGTAATTATGTTTTGAATGGTGATGGCTAACTAAAGTTTTTTAAGAAGCTGCAAAAAGATCCTCACACTAATTCACCCCCCCCCTCTCAATGTGGTCGGTGTGTCCAACATGAGCTTCTTATAGATATTCAATAGTTAGGTAGTTACATTGTATACATGCCATGTGAGGAATTTCCATGTTGAAAGAGACTCTCGGTCCCTCCACCCAAGATCTTGCTATAAAGTTTAGTCTTGACCTTCGATCCACCAACAGAATCAAGGAGGATATAAGGGAAACTCCTAGCCATATAAGAAGGTGATAAAAAAAGGTTGTAAAGAAGGGTTTCTAGGTCAATAACCAATAGAGGTTGGGATTTATATGGTCTTACAGACATGGTAGGTGTAGAAAAATGGATGTTTTCTTTGGTATGTAATGAATCGTTACCTTTCTCCTTGGACCAAATGATATATTTAAGCCATCTCTAGTTGGTTAAAGATGATTGAGTACGGGTAAATGGACTTAGGAAACTAACCAAACCCGTAATTCAACTTTTAATTAGGCAAAAAAAAAATTGACCATTTATTAATTTGTGCATGATTTTCCTTGGAGAAACCTACGCATACGCATGATGCATAACTTCCAGAGCGCGTACAAGTTCCAAAAAAGTGGTTTTTATAAGATATCTAGAAGGTATAGGGAAGATATGTATGTAAGTAGGATAATGACTAAGACAATAAAAGAATTAATGCTTCAATGGTGGAAAATGACACTATAACAAGTAGGGCCATGAATCATTTTCTTGAAAGAAGACAAAAACCCATTTTGAATTGCATGAAAATTATATGGGGCTTTATGCCTCCATAATACCGGGTACCAGACAAAAGTTGGTTCCTTCTTGAAATCAAAATTTCTTTCTCTAGGCAAGTCCTTGAATATGCGACGATAAACGATGACAAAGACCAAATATAAAGTCATGTAGAATTTTTAGTTTTCTCAAGCCCCCTGGCTGAAATGAAATCTTGTTTGAGATGATGTGAGCCCAATAGATCATGAAATTTTCATGAATAGAATAATGGTGAAGTTTCATGGAAACTTGTCACATAGAACCTAGCTGGTAGAAAAATCACACAAAGCTTGCAAGAGAGAAAAGAGAAAGAGAGACAAGCTTGAGAGAAAGAATGAATTGTATTAACTAAATGAGTAAATGAATAATACACATGATATAATCTACATGGATAAGTTAATTTTCCATAATAGTGATCTAGAGATATATATACACTCATTGAAAGAAACCGAAGTAAGCTACCACCTAATCTTAGTTAACTAGTCCATGCAATCATCAATTAATTGAGTCAAACCTGTGGAGGTGAGAGAAACAAATGTATGTACATGATATGTGCCCTCTTGGCTACATGCATGTGATATGTGCCCTCTTGGTGAGTAAATTGAGGTGAACATGAAACTACATGTGTTAAAACCTAGGTTTTCATGCATAAGTGTCCTCCACTAATCTAGCATAGGTGTAACTAACTCTGAACTGAAGAGGGAAGGTGCCCTGTTTTGTAGGAGATGCCCAAATTTTTAGGGGAATATTATTAGGAGAGAATATTCCCATCTATGGAAGCACCCTCAACATTATACTATCAAACTTAGGAAAATAATTACCTAGGTGAGTGTATAGTATCTTCAACACCCTCCCTAAACACTACTAGGGTTTAAATGATGAATGGATCCTAACAACCAAGGCCATGTTAGGTACCCATTTTCCAATGCATATAAGAATGAACACTGAAAATATAGGAAGGTGGGAAACCCCCCCCCCCTTCAAAGTACAATGGATAAAAAATGAAGAAGGAATAAAGGTAGTTTCTAAGCAATAGTGTCATTTAGTCCAAGACAATCACGCAGGAAGTGGAACTTCTACTCAGTAAATGTCTTGGTGAAGATGTCTATAGTCTATTTGAAAGATGGACAATACTTCAAATTGTTGATCCTATCATGTATCATCTCTCTGATGTAATGCATATGGATATCGATGTGTTTGGTCTGCTCCCATTGCACTAAGTCTCTGCAAAACTTGAAAGTACTCTAATTGTCACACCAAATGATAGTGGGGCGGTGGAACTATATTCCAAGATTAGTGAGGAAGTTATGAAGCCAAAGTTCTCGAATAGTGATGTTGACCACTCCTCTATACTCAGCCTCTACCGACGATAAATAAATTGTTGAATGATTTTTCTTGACCAACAAATGGGACCAGAACCCAAACTAAGCATGTACCCAAAAGTGGACTTGTGGTCTATGTTATCGTCAGTCCAATCAGAATATTTGAATCTCACAAGATCCAATGCACAACTTGTTGCATAGTGGATCCCATAACTAGTAGTGCCCTGAACATATATGAGGATGTGCTTGGAAACATTCCATTGTAGCTCATGCGGCTCCTACATGTATCTGGAAACTTCCCCTACTCATATGAGATATCTGGTCAAGTGTGGGTGAGATAAAAAAGGCTCCCCAAAAGCTGTCAATACAAGGTGTTTTCCACCAATGATGTATCCCCACCATCCTCAAGATGTACCCCAAACAAAAAGGGTGTGGCTTTCGACTTGAAATCGGTCATGTGGAATCTAACCAAGAGATCCATGACATACTTATTCTTAGATAGTTTGATGCTTGAAGCATCCAGACTGATCTCGAGATCAAGAAAAAAGTGCAATGGAACCATGTCTGTAATGCCCCTAGGTTGAATCCCAAATTGTAAATGCAAATGTACTTAAGTTTGTGAGTTGTTTTATATCATCTTACATTCACCTTCCATGGTATAGTGCACACATGTACTACGCAATAAAATCATGAAGTGTGAACAATCTAGGATACCGTGCGCAGCATATTCAAGTGTGCTTGATTTTGAGGCCAGAGAGCCTTTAGTGTATGTTTTGTGTTTTATAGGTTGGTGAGCCAGTTATTATAAGCTAGGTGGCTTATGTGTTGAAATAGGTTGGAGAGCCTAGATGCTAAAGGCTAGTGAGCCTAATTTTGTGTATGTATTATCATTAATATAATACATCAATGCGTGTAGACCGACCACGATAAAATAGTATGGGGGACTAAACTCCACTAGTTAGGGAAAGGGGGGGAGATAAAAGTTAAGGATAAGGGGCTAAGCTAGGGAGATTAATCCAAAAAGGAATATTATATTAATATTCCTTAAAGTATAAATATGGTTAATTATTTTATCCTAAGTTCTAAGGATGGGGACAAGTGGGCCAAAGTAGCTCTCAACATGATAAGTGTCAAGTTGGGAACATGCATACATATAGTTTGGACTTAGTTCATTTGTCGGGGGGGGCATCCATTCATTCCATCATCATTAACTCACTCATTCAGTTTTCCTTTGTACCAGTACATGTACTTGTACCCACACCCGTACCCGTACATGTATCTGTACCTGGTTAGCTCAGGAGTTGGACTGAAGAAGCGGGTTGTCAGGCCCATGGGATATTGAAGAGGCGGGTTGTCAAGCCCATGGGATATTGAAGAGGTGGGTTGTCAGGCTCGCGAGAAATTATCTCTAAGTGAGATAATTGTTGGGAATTGATTTCCCGAAGGTGCCAAACTACAGCGACAGGGCTCTAAGACTTCATGTCTGACCTATTTTTGAATCCCTGGAAGGGAAGTGGGGCATCCAAAGGACTATTGAGAAGATAAGGGGAACACTTCCTGGGTTGGGACAAGCATGTGGGGAATGAGGCACTGTATGTTGTTAGTTTGAGTTGGCACCTATGACGGAGCCTTTCCTGTTGTTTGAGATACATTATCTTGGTTAGGAATCCCTTTACCCAGGTGGAGTTTAGTCCCATCTCAGGGGTGACCCACTACTGAGAGTGAAGAGCAACGTGGTCTAAGGTTGGGAGGTTCATGGAAGGTTTGCACACAGTTGGTGATATTTTTACCAAGATAAGTGTCCATTTTGTGTTAAATTACATGTTGCATTATTATGTATGTGTTTATTTTTATGGGTTATTCCTATGTGTGTTGCATGTGTATTTTTATTATTTATTTTTTTTGACAGAAACGTTTATAGATTATATTAATGGGGTGGACTAGCCATAGATCCGATTACAAAATGGCCTCGAATTTCTTCGGGCCTGTCTTTCTGAACCATTCTACTTCTATAGCTATAGACTTGTGAACTGAACTAGTTCCTGTACGCCTTCTAAAAGAACTGGATTAAATTTAAATGCCGAAACTCCAGTCATTGTTTCAGCATAAGTCTCAGCACTGTTTCAGCATATGTCTCAGCACTGTTTCAGCATTTGTTACAGCGGTGTTTCAGCATATGTTCCAGCACTGTTTCAGCATATGTTCCAGCACTGTGTTTCAGCATATGTTACAGCATTGTTTCAGCATATGTTCCAACATTGTTTCAACATATGTTCCAGCACTGTGTTTCAGCATATGTTCCAACACTGTGTTTCAGCATATGTTACAGCACTGTGTTTCAGCATATGTTACAGCACTGTGTTTCAACATATGTTCCAGCCCTGTTTCAGCATATGTTCCAGCACTGTGTTTCAGCATATGTTACAGCATTGTTTCAGCATATGTTCCAGCACTGTTTCAGCATATGTTCCAGCACTGTGTGTTGAGGGGGAGAGGTCACCCTTTATTTCTTTTTCACGCATTCTCATCATTTCACTTAGTTTTATAGAATTTTTGGGGAAGGGTCGTGTGGATATCTTGTCTCCCCCATATATGAAGCACTCTTCATCACGGTACTGAGGTAGCTCCTTTGACCAATCGAAACCTCTGTCACGTACTGATCTTACAGAATCACTTGATTCCCAGTCTGCTGTCAAAGCTTGCATTTGAGAAAATGAGAGAGCATGGGCTTGGGTTCAAGGGAGCTCCACGCTTTCTGTCATTTCATTGACTATCAGTACCCCCGTCTCCAGCAACGCACCTCTATTGGCTTCCTTGTCAGCCTCCCCATTGAGATCCCTTAATACATGATAAAGTTTATAGGAGTTAAAATTCCTTAGAAGGAGGCGAATTTTGTCAAGGAGGTTATTTAGCATAATGTTTTGGGTCTTGGAGTGGTTGATCATGGCCTGTATAATTATTCTGGAGTCACCGATTATTGTCAAATCCTGGATTCTGAGTTTGATTGCCTGATGTAGGCCTTGCCAGAGAGCTAGGGCCTCAACTCTGTTGTTGGACTCTATTCCTAGGCCTATAGCAAAACGCGTTGTTGTAGCTTCTGTGAGATTTTCAATTATGCCCTTGTATTTTTATTATTATTCTGTATGAATCTATACATTTTCATAATGTATTTGTTAGTTTTAAGTTTTATATACAAAGTTCTGCAAGAGTTTTTGTTTGTATATGTTTTAATTGGTATACAGTTCAGAAAATTTTATGTGGCATAGCCTAGTTGGATGTTGGGGGATGTTACAATGTTTGTCATATAAAACATGCCATGCATAATGTCTTTGACCACATCAATTGTTGAGGCCAAACTTCCTGTGATCAGGAGATCATCAACATATAGAACTAAGAACAACAAGGAGTCTGAGGTTATTAGCATGTAGACATTTGGATCTGATTTATATCCAATAAAATGTTGAGAAAGAAAATAAGAATCCATCTTCACATACCATGCTCTAGGCGCCTGCTTGAGGCCATAAAATGACTTTTTCAATCGACATACTAAGGATGAGTTCTATATGAACCCCTGAGGCTACTCCATGTAGATATCCTCTAATATATCTGCATGAAAAAGGCATTATTCACATTCATCTAGTGAAATTCCCACCCCCTAGTTGTTGCAATAGCAAGTTCTAATTAATTGGAGTCCATATTTTCTACCAGATAAAAGGTCTCATCATAGTCCATCTCGTGGATCTAATAAAAACCTTTGGAAACCCGTCTTTCCTTGTACCTACTCACTTTTCCATCTATTGCATTCTTCATCCTGCAGACCCATCTACATCTGATAAACTTCATGTCTAAAGGAAGCAGAACTAGATCCCAAGTCTGGTTCTTGAGGAGAGAGTTATACTCCTCCTACATAAAGGCTTCCCAGAAGGGATTCCTTATGGCCTCTGCATAGGTCTATGGGTCAAAATCTAGAACCATGTAACAATGCATGGGCATCATTGGTTCAATACTTGTGAGTGCATGAGAAGGATTCTCAAATTGGGAACTCGTCCTTTGATTTGTTGTATCCCCCACAAGGTCAATCGTTTCCTATAGGGTGGTTTGTTCCCACTTGGGCATCTGTTGTGGCTCATCATCTGCATGCTCATCTTCGACATGCTCACCATCTTATGAATCATATTTGGATCTCATATTTGAACCATGATATGAATGAGTGGACTCATCATATCTAATGTTTGGTGCAGATGGAAGTGCAGAGGTCTCTGCATGTGGCTCCAATGGTGCATGCAAGGGATTTTCCTAAAACTAGACACTTCACTCAATAATGAGCTTGTCTTTTGAGGGATCAATTAGCACGTAACCCTTCACACCATCAGGATATCCCACAAATATGCATGTGGTAATTTGAAAATCTAATGTTTTCCTCTTTTTAGAGGGTATGTGGGCCCACATGCATGACACAAATATTCGGAAGTGGGTGACTTCCAGTTTGCTACTGATCCATGCCTCAAAGGAAGTATTTTCCTTGATATATATCTATGAGGAGATATCTTATGAATGTAGTTAGCACATTTAAGTTCCTCGGCCCAAATCTTGGAAGGAAGAGACCTTGCATGCAACATGCAATTCCTCATCTCTTTGAGTGATTTGTTCTTCCTCTCGGCTTCTCCATTCTACTATGGAGTGTAAGGTATTGTATGTTGCAGTTGTATATCAACCTCCGAAAAAAGATGTTGGACATATTGGTTCACATATTTCCCCCCATTGTATTTGCGGAGGATCTTTATCTTCCTCCCAGACTGAGTCTCTGCATGAGCTTTGAAGTCTTTGAGATGCTCAAAAACTTCAAACTTCTTCTTAAGAAAATACACCCAAGTGTATTGTGAGAAATCATCAATAAATGTAAGCATGTACCTCGCCTTGTTGATGGATGGATGTGAAAAGGGTCCTATTATATTATTTTTTATGAGATCCAAGGGAGAGGAGGCCCTCCAAGCCTTCCCTTTCTCAAAATTCTCTTGAGGATGTTTTCCAAGAACACATCCTTGACAAACTCCTTTGGAAAAGTGTATGATGGGAAAGCCCATGACCATTCCCTGTTGGTTGAGTTGTTGCACGTGTTTCAATTTTAGATGACCAAAACTCTTGTGCCATAGTCTACTATCATTATTAAAATGTGTTAGTGGTAAATAAGAATCAAAGTTAGCAGTAAATTTTATGATTGTATACAAATGAGACCGGTGATTTACCTCGCCAACAACAATCTTGTATTTATCATGCATGTCATATATGGTTACATAATTAGATGTGAATTCCACCCTTTTTCCTATGCCAAGATGTGTTATTTGATAAATAGAGAGAAAGTTCATGGAGATTTTTGGAACGTGAAATACATTCTCAAAACTTCCATGTTGGAGTTCTACTCTCCCTTGTCTACTGACCTCAATTGTGGTATCATATCCCATGAGGATGGGAGAACCCATGCATGCAGTAATAGAAGATAAAACATTTTATGAGGTTGTCATATGATGGGATGTGCATGAATCCAAGATCCATGCATCGGGAGAAGAATGAATACAAATTAAAGCATGAGAATTACTTGTTTTATATGGAGGTTGGTCTCCTAGATTATTCTTGGCATTCTCGGGAATGCATTCCTTGATATTTTTTTGTTGAAGTGCCTTCACCATGAGATCTATTGTATTTTTCATGCATGCTGATTTTTTATGGTAGTTGCAGTTGCAGTAACCAGATTTAGACTTCCCTTTCTTTCCCTTTCCACCTTTGGAGTTGGAGGAATCATCGAAGGGTTTGGAATTTCCTTCCTTCTTGTGTTCAAAATCCACCTCACTCTTTCCTTTCTACGTGGTCTTTGGATTGAATGTGTTTCTTCTCTCATGCATGACAAGTGCATGCATATTGGGTCCCTTGATTGTCCCCTTTTTTATGAGCTTATCTTTATCATGTGTTAAGGATTCAATAAATTGATCCAATGTTCATGTTTTCCATGTTTCTCTTGAAGTGAATCTCATTGTATGTAACATTGAGACAAACATTGCATACTTTCGACCAAGTTTTGACAAAGTAGAAAGGATCAATTGATTGTTTTGAGTTGATTTTTCAACACCAGATCCCTTTAGATGAAGAAGAAGGGACTCGAACTTTGTGAAGAAGTCTTGGATGTTATCAAAGCTTCTCGGATCCAAGGAATTCAACTCTACCTCGAGCGAGTGGCCTCTCATTTCATCCTATTTTCCAAAGAGATCTTCCAATTTTTTCCAAATCTCATCTAGAGTACTACAACATTCAATGTGAAATAGTAGCTCCAGGGACATTGACATGTATATAAGGTCGTAGACCTCATCCATGCGGTTGAGATACCTATTTTTCTCGATAAATGATGTTGGATCAACCTTTGTAGCCATTTTTATTCAGTATAATCCTCTACATTTGAGTTGATGTAAAATTTTGATCTTCCGCTCGAAATAGTTATCTGACCTTAGAAGAATTGTCGACGAAAACTCCATTCTTTGGTACTGGATTTTCCTCCTGAACCTACAAATAAAATGATTATGCACTTCCTCCTAGAATCAAATCTCTAACACCATGTGAATTTTTGTGGAAACTTGTCATAGAGAACCTATCTAGTAGAAAATTCATGCAAAGCTTGCAAGAGAGAAAAGAGAAAGAGAGACAAGCTTGAGAGAAACAATGAATTGTATTAACTGAATGAGTAAAATGAATAAACCACTTGATATAATATACATGTCTAAGTGAATGTGACATAGTATTTATCTAGAGATATCTATACACTCATTGACAGAAACAAATGTAATTTGCCACATAGTCCTAGTTAATTAGTCCATGCAATCATCAGTTAAATAAGTCACACATGTGGAGGTGAGAGAAACTATTGCATGCACATTATATGCACCCTCCTGGCTGCATGCATGTGATATGTTCCCTCCTAGTGAACATGCAACTTCAGGTGTTAAAACTAAGGTTTACATGCATAAGTGTCCTCCACTAGTGTAACAGAGGTGTAATTGAATCTGAACTAAAGAAGGAAGGTGCCCTATTTTGTAAGAGGCACCCTAATTTGTAGGGGAATATTCTCATCTATAAAAGTGCCCTCAATATTAAACTATCAACCTTAGGAAAATAATTACCTAGGTGAGTGTAATATATCCAACGATAATGGATAATATACACAATGTGTTTTTGCACAAAGATCGTGGACTCTATTCCAATTATTCTGGAAAAGTTCTAGTTAAACTCTTTATATGGATACTTTAGAGAACATACCTCGACTCTAGTAGAATTGATGTCAATTCTTGTTGGGTTTGTGAGATAAATTTCGAGAATATTTGTGTTGGAACATGTGGTTCCATCATAAAACTCACCTTGCCAAATGAGTGGATCGACTAAGTCTTTGGGTTGAGGGCGACTAAATTGGTAGTTCATGTTCACTTAACTGATCCGTATTTTATAGACAAGTGCAACCAACTACACCCAAGTTTATTTTTTTTGCCCATGACCAAAACCTATTTATAGATGATCTCTGTGAGAAGTCTATCATATCATCATATAACCTTCAGGGGTCTTCTTTCTCTCTCATTGAGTGATTTTTTCTTTAGTGCCATGGTGTCTTTCGACACCACGGCTGCCTCTCAGATTAGTTCTCTTATGTGTTCAATCCTTGTTTCAACATGGTATTAGAGTCGATGGTTCCTTGATCTTGGAATTGTAGAGGCAATGTCAAATCCATTTTGAGTTTATTATTTTCGAGTGAAGAACTGCCAGTGGTTTGATATGGTTTATCAAGCATTTCCTAAATCTTCCAATATGGATTGACTGAGATTGATATCAATCTTAACAGGGTTCTGCCCAGAATTATTTTCGTGATTTCTTTGTTGAACCTGGATAGTGTTTCTTGAGTTCCATTGCTTGGTGGTTGGAGGCTCTCATCGTTGACTTAACATTTCTCGACTAGATTTTTTTTGTTTCTTTGGGCACCCATCTCCATCTAGCCACGGCTCGACTTTTGGATCTAAACCCTCGAGGATTTGATTGCGTGGTTGAATCAACTTGATGTCGACTATTCTCGACTTGGACGCATGCCAAATTGGCTGGGGAGAAAGGTTTTGTTGTTTATCAACCAGATAAATATGATTCCCTATAATATCTCTAACCCGATTGGTGCAGAACGAATTTCGACTCATAAATTCGACATAGAGCGGATGTAGCATTGGTCGACTCGACCAAACCTGGAGTACTCCAGATTTTTCATACTCTTGATGGCTCGATGTGAAGGTAGACTTGTTTGCTCATGTTTTTTTATTGACTACAATTATTTTTTACCCGACTTCCAAAGGAAGGAAGAGAAGATTTGAATTGAAGTCGACCATCCTCTCAATCGACAGACCTGAAAGTTGACCTCAAATTTTGTGTTTGAGATATGTGTTTTGACGTCGATTGGAAGATATGCCAACCACCTTGTATTTCCAACTGTAATGGATTCTCGTCTGGATGTGCATACACATGGATACCCTAGTGTATACATACATGTGGATACCCTAGTGGATACATACACGTGTAGCCAACTCAACAACCAGCCTCTTCCTTACGAATGATATTAGCCACTATATTTCTTCTTGCTCAATGTGTGGCTTTGTTCAATTCAACCATCCAACCCTTGATATAGCCAGTTGACTTGGCACTCAATTCGATGGTCGAAACCCTTGACTGCGGCTTGAAAACTCAATGTGAAGCCAGGCTCGACCCAACCTCGACTCGACTCAACTGGGTATGTCAATCCTTTGAATTTAATGGCGTATGATTCTTACATATTTCGACTCGACTCAACCTCCACAAACCGTGAATCGAGGAGGGATCTACCTGTGCGACTGGACAATGAGAAACTTGTGTTTGCATATCCAACTTTTTGTGTTATGGTGGACTAAATGCTCAATTCATAATTGTGTGCAAAATTTTGATCGACGTTTGGTATTCTCAAATCCAAAAATCTCTATGTCGAGTTGTTGGTATAAAAATATCTCTAGACTGAATCTCTCATACATCGTTTGGTGGCCTCTTGAACTCGCCAATACGTTTTGTCATTTGTCTTACATTTTTTTTCTCTATTTGATCGAGTGAGGATTGGTTGATTCTTTGCTTGGAAAATCAGATATATTTTGTGCTTGGATCTTTCCCTACACTAACAATGGGCATGCTAGACGAATACGAAGCTATAATGCTTCAGAAATCTCAGGAGATTCATGAGAAGAAGGACATTGCCTTGGAATAATCTCACAACGGACTTCGTGCAGAAGTCATTTCCTTGCAAAATGTCATTGCATAGTTGCAAATTGAGAATCAATGATTGAGCAGTAAACTGGAGGTGTCCCATACCCAGCTGAAAGATGAGGCTTCCCTCTTTCAAACCAGCCTTCTACAATGGTTTGATGAAAAATATAGGAAATATTTTTACCTAGAAAATACAATGGAAACCATATTTCAAGATCTGGTGGATGATTTTCGCGACAAAATTGATCTTGTCGATGATCTCGTGAAGGAGGTGAAATCCATTTCTCAAGAAAATGTTTCCTTGAAGACAAAGAATGCAGGACTAAAAAATAAGTTGAAGACTACAGAAGAAATTTTCCAAACTGTTGTGAATGATCATTCCAGGAGGATTGTTTCTATGGGGAACACTGCGACAAGCTTTTCTAGAATCTTGCAGATGAATTTGAGGAAAATTCATACTTCTTGAAGACTTGGAGGAAGAAGTGAAATCCATTCCTCACCCAATGTTCAGCACAGATTTCAATCAGCTGATGGAAGCAAATTCCCAACTGACCCTTGAGGTTTCCCACTTGCACGCCTCCATTGATGAACTTCATGAAGAAGTCTCTCCTCTTCAACGAGATAAAATCGATTGTTTAACGAGTATCAAGCATTGAAGGAATATTATGATGCCATATTTATGCAACTAAATGAGAAGGATGAGACCCTTCATAGCTTGCAGGCTACAAATAAAACCTTGAAGAACAACTTTTCCAACTGCAGAATGTTGAGACAACTGTTGAGAAGAAGATTGTTGTTGAGTTTCCAGACTCGCATATTTATTCTTCCACCATTGTTGCTAGTACAGTCTTTTGTGAGAAGAGTGTTGATGTTGTTGAGTTTTCAGGATCACCCATTTCTTCTGCACCCCCAACTGTTGTTTGTAAGCCATATGTTGTTGATTTATTCTTTAGAACTAATTATTGTGCTGTTTCTCCTAGCTTTGAAAAACACACTACAGGTATAGGATCTTGACTACTTAACAAGATGGGATATACCAGAGGAGGACTTGGGAAGAATGGATAGGGTATTGTTGCTCCTATTATGCCTAAGACGATGACACCAAGAAAAAGTCTTGGATATTATGTCATTGTTGACTCTTTTTCTACACCTTCCCTTGCTGTAAACAGAGAAGTTTTGTTTGTTGCAGGTGGAGTTCAGACTGGTTTTCCAACAGAGCAATCTATTGAACCAATTGATGAGATGGTTGTTCCTAACATGCCAGAAGCTAAGAATATTATCGTTGATGACAATGTTGTTGATATATTGGGTTTCTATACTCCTAAGAGTACACCAGACTATAATCTTATATCTCTTGATCAACCAACACTAAAATTTGTGCCTTATGATCATCATCCTCACCATTCAAGACATGGAAATCATGCTTTCATATATTTACATAAGAGATGTAAAAGACAAAACCGTGGACCCGTACTGACTACCAGGATTGACTCTAGTTGGATGACAAGTGATCATGGGTGCATTTGACCAAATGTTTGAAGAGTTCCTACAATTGTGTTTCATTGGCTATATAGACGTACAACACTCCTCTTCATCACTAATTTATTTGCAGTGGTTGACCACAAAGTTCACCTGATTTGATAGTCGACTAGAGCTTGACTGGGATATTGGTTGATTGCGACTCAACCCGACTTGGCATTCAACTAAAGGTGTTTTGGACTGCATTTGGACTAGCTATTGTCTGTCGAAGAGTGTTTCAATGAAGATCTATTGATGATGATTTGATCCCTCAACTATGTTTAAGGGGGGGAATACTTGAAGTTTTTGATGTGTAAACCCAACTGATGTGCTTGGATTTGTCGAGACCGACCGAACCATGTTCGACTGTTGTTGGGAGTTATACTTCTACTTATTATACCTGATACAGAGACCATTTCGATACAGAAATTGTCTAGCTTGGAAGAGACTATTGGATTGATTATATTGGTGCATTATTTTCTATTCGACTCATCGACTAGTTGGTGTTGTCTTGTTGTCTAGTTGACTGACCGACTGGGACCATCTTTAGACAGTGGATTTTGCAACTAGTTTGCAATGGATTTATGATATTTTGGCCTTGATCTGTGTTGATAGTGATTAGACTTCCTCAGGAGTGTTTTTGTACCATCTTGAGATAATCTTTTGCAGTCATAAAAAAATTCAAGGGAGAAGTTGCGTAATTTGTTTTCCTCCAATTTGAGTTTATGGGGGGTGTTGGAACATGTTGTTCCATCGTAAACCTCACCTTGTCGAATGAGTGGTTCAACCAAGTATTTGGTTCAATGACTGAATAAATTGGTGGTTAATATCCACTTAACATATCCCAGATCCTCGTTTTATGGACAGGTACAACCAACTGTTGGCATGTTTTACAGACAGTGTATGCTTGTCATTGATGGCAAGAAAAACGATGGAAAAGATCAGCATGATCAACAGCGCAGTGATAATGGAAGAGGAGGAGCAACGGTGAACGTTGGATCTTATTCAGAATCCCCGATGATCGTCAGATATGAATTCAGAGAGGAGTAGCACGCAGTAGACGAGAATAGATCTCGGGCATTCGATCTAAGAGTGGGGTACATCCATCGTTGGATCAGGGAGGACCTGCACGTTCATTAAAGAGAAAGAAGAGGCGAAATGCGAAATGCCGAAATATGTTGGTATGACTCCATTTCGGAGTTTCGTAGATCGGGACTTGAAGGCTTGAGACCCTTCATCATAAGGTGGCGAAATTGCGAAGTGGCGAAATCGCGAAGTGCTGAAATCACGAAGTGTCGAAATCATGAAATGCGAAATGGAGAAATGATCCTAGCCGTTGGATCAAGGTGTGATCTAGGCCATCAGATCCAAGAGGTGAATATGGAAGACCACGTCAGAAAGGATAGTCGTGCACTGTTGGATCAAGAGGACGTGTGGCGAAAAATCAGAGCACCACAAAGACTCCATTTCAGAGTTTCGCAAGTCGTGAAATTCAAAGGAAAGAGTTTTAAACTCGCGATATGCGAAATCAAGATATGATCTGAGCCGTCGAATCAAGATCAGATCTAGACCATCGAATCATAGGACACGTGGCGAAAGATCGTCATGTCGCTGACTGGAAAGTCAAAGGAACGGGGTTCCCTAACCTCTCGAATTCGCAATATGCGAAATCATGAAACTATCTTAGTCGTCAGATCGAGGTTTGTTCTGGACCGTTGATCCAGCTCCATCTTGGAGCTTCGCCTATCACGACTTGGAATGACGAGAACCTCCATCACAGGAATCGCGAGATGCGAACTCACGATAAGATCAGGACCATCGGATCACCAAGAATGTGGACCGTTGATATGAGATCCATCTCGGAGCTTTGCCTATCACGACTTGGAGTGACGAGAACCTCCATCATAGGAATCGCGAGATGCAAACTCACGATAAGATCTGGACCGTTAATACACCAAGATTCTGGACCGTTGATCCAACTCCATTTCGGAGTTTCGCCTATCGCGACTTGGAGTGATGAGAGCCTCCATCTAAGGAATAGCAAGATCGTGAAAAGATCAGGACCATCAGATCACCTAGAACGTGGACCGTCGATCTGAGCTCCATCTCAGAGTTTCACCTATCGCAACTTGGAGTGACGAGAGCCTCCATCTAAGGAACAGCGAGATGCAAGATCGCAAAAATATCTGGACCATTGATTCATCGAGATCGTGGACCGTCGATCAGGGTTGATGAAGATCATGAGTTCGCAGGGCCTTTGAGCGCCGACAGTGGTCACGTGGAGGAAGGACCTAGTGCAGATAAGCTTCGCCTCAGAATTTCAGGGATCACATCTGGTACGAATGTCGAAATACCGAAAAGGTGAAATGTCGTCGTAACCGGTGGTCACCGCCTGTGGTCACGTAGAGGAGGCAGCTAGAGAAACCAAGCTCCTTTTCAGAGCTCGCGACATGAAGAATCAAGATGCCTCATCACAGAATCTTCGAATTGCGAAAGTGTGAAACGCATGAATCATGACAATATCCTTTAGAGCTAAACCAACGATGCAGACGAAACTAAAAGAGATCGGAGGGCTATTGTTGCACGTCACAGTGTAATTGCCAGAAACCACTGATGGTTTCTGCCAGAGGACTCGAAGACACTTCGGGGTGATTGACAGAGGAGATGAAGAGTCTCTAGGAATCTTCAAGAGGGATGAAGATGCTCGTGGAGGCGATTGACAGCTGGATGAGCATTGAAGCCTATAACTGGAACAGAGAAGGTGAGATCGACTGTCACAGAGAAGACGAAGAGTCTCAACTGCCAGAGAGGCTGAGGAATCTCAGCATAACATACAGTGATGTTGAACGAGTGGGAAATGGCCAGAGAAGCTGAAGATTCACGATGATGATCAGACAGAGCACTTGATTTGTGGAGGATATCAGCGTGGTGTGAGTATGCATAGGTATTGCACGCATTGCATGCACAAGGTGCACAAAAGCTATAAATACATAGTACATAGAAGAGATGCAGTTGTTGTTGTTGTTGGAGTTGTCGTGGATGTTGTTGTTGAAGGTGATTCATGCATGAAGAAGGATCAGAGTGCAGCAACTGAAAAGCACAGAAGAAGAACTGTGCAGCGAATGGACATGGCGCACAGAGCATAAAAAGCAGAAAAACAGAATGGGCAGCGGATGCATGCTGGAAGACAGTGAGGAAGTCTGAGTAGAAAAATCTTGAAGAACAATGATGAGATCGGTAAGCTGTTATTGAACACTATATCACTGTAATAGGTTTCAGTATTTCATATTCATAATCCAGGGTGGTTGGGAGGTGCTAGGGAGGACTGGTGTCCTCGGAGGTTCAAGTGGGTGCTTGAACACAGGGAGTCGGTGCTTCCTTCTAGTTGGTGCTAGAGAAACCAGGGAGTTGGTGCATCCTTCTAGTTGGTGCTAGAGAAACCAGGGAGTTGGTGCTTCCTTCTAGTGGATGCTAGAGAAAACAGAGAGTTGGTGCTCTCAGCAAGTTGCAGCTTGCAAAATAGAGGTTTTAGCCTCACAATGAGTTGGTGCTCATATGTATGATAATGTAAAGAATGTAAATAATACTTATCATATAAAGAAGAAGAGGTTTTTACCCTGTATGGGTTTCCTTGGAAAATATCTGTCTCTTTGTTTCTCATATATGTGATTGAATCTAAATGGGCCATTGTTTATTTCCCTGCATTATTGTGATCATCATTGAGTGCCTTGTAAATATTTTAAAAGAAGCATAATTGTTTAAGCACGGTAACAACTGATTCACCCCCCCTCTCAGTTGTCCAACAATTGGTATCAGAGCTAGCCCCTTTTATCTAAGGGTAGATCCTAGAGCTTAAACCTGTCAAGCCATGAAAAAAATTCAACCAATAAGGCCCCTCTGTTCAATGGAACAAACTTTTCCTTCTGGAAAGTTAGAATGAGAACCTACATAATGTCGTTGGGTGCAGATGTCTAGGATGTGGTAGATATTCGCTATGTAAAGCCAGTTGTGCTAGCTAATAAGGATGACAAACTAAAATTTAGCTTCAACGCTAAGGCTATGAATGCTATCTTGAGTGGGCTTGCAAAAGCAGAATTCGTAAAAGTTATGCACCTAGGAACTGCCAAAGAAATGTGGGACAAACTCATTAGCAGTTATGAGGGTAATGAGAAGGTAAAGGATGCAAAGCTTCAAACCTATAGAATACAATTTGAACAGCTGAAGATGAAGGAAGATGAAACTGTTGGAAAATACTTTCTGAGAGTAGAAGAACTGGTATACTTTTTATTATTATTCTGTATGAATCTGTACATTTGCAGAATGTATTTGTCAGTTTTAAGTTTTACATACAAAGTTTCACAAGAGTTTTTGTTTGTATATGTTTTAATTGGTATACAGTTCAGAAAATTTTATGTGGCATAGCCCAGTTGGATGTTGGGGGATGTTACAATGTTCGTCATATAAAACATGTCATGCATAATGTCTTTGACCACAGCGATTGTTGAGGCCAAACTTCCTATGATCAGGAGGTCATCAACATATAGAACTAAGATCAACAAGGAGTCTGAGGTTATTAGCATGTAGACATTTGGATCTGATTTATATCCAATAAAATGTTGAGAAAGAAAATAAGAATCCATCTTCACATACCATGCTCTAGGTGCCTGCTTGAGACCATAAAATGACTTTTTCAGTCGACATAATAAGGATGAGTTCTATATGAACCCCTGAGGCTACTCCATGTAGATATCCTCTAATATATCCCCATGAAAAAGGCATTATTCACGTTCATCTAGTGAAATCCCCACCCCCTAGATGTTGCAATAGCAAGTTCTAATCAATTGGAATCCATATTCTACTAGAGAAAAGGTCTCATCATAGTCCATCTCATGGATCTAATAAAAACCTTTGGAAACCAATCTTTCCTTGTACCTAGTCACTTTTCCATCTATTGCATTCTTCATCCTGCAGACCCATATGCATATGATAAGCTTCATGTCTGAAGGAAGTAGAACTAGATCCCAAGTCTATTTATTGAGGAGAGAATTATACTCCTCCTACATAGAGGCTTCCCAGAAGGGATTCCATGTGGCCGTTGCATAGGTCTATGGGTCAAAATCTAGAACCATGTAGCAATGCATGGGCATCATTGGTTCAATATTTTTGAGTGCATGAGGAGGATCCTCAAACTGGGACCTTGTCCTTTGATCCGTTGTATCCCCCACAAGGTCAATCGTTTCCTATAGGGTGGTTTGTGCCCACTTGGGCATCTGTTGTGGCTCATCATCTGCATGCTCATCTTCGACATGCTCACCATATTATGAATCATATTTGGATCTCATATTTAAACCATGATATGAATGAGTGGACTCATCATCTCTAATGTCTAGTGTAGGTGGAAGTGCAGAGGTCTCTGGATGTGGCTCAAATGGTGCAAGCAAGGGATTTTCCTAAAACTAGACACTTCGCTCAATAATGAGCTTTTCTTTTGAGGGATCAATCATCATGTAACCCTTCACACCATCGGGATATCCCAAAAATATGCATGCGGTAATTTGAAAATCTAATGTTTTCCTCTTTTTAGAGGGTATGTGGGCCCACACGCATGACACAAATATTCGGAAGTGGGTGACTTCCAATTTGCTACTGCTCCATGCCTCAAATGAAGTATTTTCCTTGATATATCTGTGAGGAGATATCATATGAATGTAGTTAGCACATTTAAGTTCCTCGGCCCAAATCTTGGAAGGAAGAGACCTTGCATGCAACATGCAAGTGCTCATCTCTTTGAGTGATTTGTTCTTCCTCTCGGCTTCTCCATTCTACTATGGAGTGTAAGGTATTGTATGGTGCAATTGTATATCAGCCTCTGAAAAAATATGTTGGACATATTGGTTCACATATTTCCCCCCATTGTATTTGCAGAGGATCTTTATCTTCCTTCCAGACTGAGTCTCTGCATGAGCTTTGAAGTCTTTGAGATGCTCAAAAAATTCAAACTTCTTCTTAAGAAAATACACCCAAGTGTATTGTGAGAAATCATCAATAAATGTAAGCATGCACCTCGCCTTGTTGATGGTTGGATGTGAAAAGGGTCTCATTATATTATTTTTTATGAGATCCAAGGGAGAGGAGGCCCTCCAAGCCTTCCCTTTCTCAAAATTCTCTTGAGGATGTTTTCCAAGAACACATCCTTGACAAACCCCTTTGGAAAAGTGTATGATGGGAAAGCCTATGACCATTCCCTGTTGGTTGAGTTGTTGAACGTGTTTCAATTTTAGATGACCAAAACTCTTGTGCCATAGTCTACTATCATTATTAAAATGTGTTAATAGTAAATAAGAATCAAATTTAGCAGTAAACTTTATGATTGTATACAAATGAGACCAGTGATTTACCTCGCCAACAACAATCTTGGATTTATCATGCATGTCATATATGGTTACATAATTAGGTGTGAATTCCACCCTTTTTCCTATGCTAGGATGTGTTATTTGATAAATAGAGAGTCAGTTCATGGAGAGTTTTGGAACATGCAATACATTCTCAAAACTTCCATGTTGGAGTTCTACTCTCCCTTGTCTAGTGACCTCAACTGGGGTATCATACCCCATGAGGATGGGAGAACCCATGCATGCAGTAATAGAAGATAAAACATTTTATGAGGTTGTCATATGATGGGATGTGCCTGAATCCAAGATCCATGCATCGGGAGAAGAATGAATACAAATTAAAGCATGAGAATTACTTGTTTTATATGGAGGTTGGTCTCCTAGATTATTCTTGGCATTCTCGGGAATGCATTCCTTGATATTTTTTTGTTGAAGTGTCTTCACCATGAGATCTATTGTATTTTTCATGCATGCTGATTTTTTATGGTAGCCGCAGTTGCAGTAACCAGATTTAGACTTCCCTTTCTTTCCCTTTCCACCTTTGGATTTGGAGGAATCATCGAAGGGTTTGGAATTTCCTTCCTTCTTGTGTTCAAAATGCACCTCACCCTTTCCTTTATGCATGGTCTTTGGATTGAATGTGTTGCTTCTCTCATGCATGACAAGTGCATGCACATTGGGTCCCTTGATTGTCCCCATTTTGATGAGCTTATCTTTATCATGTGTTAAGGACTCAATAAATTGATCCAATGTTCGTGTTTTCCATGTTTCTCTTGAAGTGAATCTCATTGTATGTAACATTGAGACAAACATTGCATACTTCCAACCAAGTTTTGACAAAGTATAAAGGATCAATTAATTGTGTTGAGTTAATTTTTCAACACCAAATCCCTTTAGATGAAGAAGAAGGGACTTGAACTTTGTGAAGAAGTCTTGGATGTTATGAAAGCTTCCCGGATCCAAGGAATTCAACTCTACCTCGAGCGAGTGGCCTCTCATTTCATGCTATTTTCCAAAGAGATTCTCCAATTTTTTCCAAATCTCATCTAGAGTACTACAACATTCAATGTGAAATAGTAGCTTCGAGGACATTGACATGTATATAAGGTCGTAGACCTCATCCATGTGGTTGAGATACCTATTTTTCTCGATAAATGATGTTGGATCAACCTTTGTAGCCATTTTTATTCAGTATAATCCTCTACATCTGAGTTGATGTAAAATTTTGATCTTCCGCTCGAAATAGTTATTTGACCTAAGAAGAATTGTCGACGAAAACTCCATTCTTTGGTACTGGATTTTCCTCCTGAACCTACAAATAAAATGATTATGCACTTCCTCCTAGAATCAAAGCTCTAACACCATGTGAATTTTTGTGGAAACTTGTCATAGAAAACCTATCTAGTAGAAAATTCATGCAAAGCTTGCAAGAGAGAAAAGAGAAAGAGAGACAAGCTTGAGAGAAAGAATGAATTGTATTAACTGAATGAGTAAAATGAATAATCCACATGATATAATATACATGTCTAAGTGAATGTGACATAGTATTTATCTAGAGATATCTATACACTCATTGACAGAAACAATTTAGTAATTTGCCACATAGTCCTAGTTAATTGGTCCATGCAATCATCAGTTAACTGAGTCACAAATGTGGAGGTGAGAGAAATTAATGCATGCACATTATTTTCACCCTCCTGGTTGCATGCATGTGATATGTTCCCTCCTAGTGAACATGCAACTTCATGTGTTAAAACTGAGGTTTACATGCATAAGTGTCCTCCACTAGTGTAACAGAGGTGTAATTGAATCTGAACTAAAGAAGGAAGGTGCCCTATTTTGTAAGAGGCACCCTAATTTGTAGGGGAATATTCTCATCTATAAAAGCGCCCTCAATATTAGACTATCAACCTTATGAAAATAATTGCCTATGTGAGTGTAATATATCCAACGATAATGGATAATATACGCAATGTGTTTTTGCACAAAGGTCATGAACTCTATTCCAATTATCCTAGAAAAAATCCAGTTAAACTCTTTATATGGATACTTTAGAGAACATACCTCAACTCTAGCAGAATTGATGTCAATTCTTGGGTTTGTGAGATAAATTTCGAGAATATTTGTGTTGGAACATGTGGTTCCATCATAAAATTCACCTTGTATGAGTGGGTCGACCAAGTCTTTGGGTTGAGGACTGACTAAATTGGTAGTTCATGTCCACTTAACAGATCCCAGATCCGCATTTTATGGACAAGTGCAACCAACTACACCCAAGCTTATTTTTTTGGTCCATGACCAAAACCTATTTATAGATGATGTCTGTGAGAAGTCTATCATATCATCATATAACCTTCAGGGATCTTCTTTCTCTCTCATTGAGTGATTTGTTCTTTAGTGCTATGGTGTCTTTCGACACCACCGTTGCCTCTCAGATTAGTTCTCTTATGTGTTCAATTCTTGTTTCAACATGGTATTAGAGTCGATGGTTCCTTGATCTTGGAATTGTAGAGGCAATGTCAAATCCATTTTGAGTTTATTATTTTCGAGTGAAGAACTGCCAGTGGCTTGATATGGTTTATCAAGCATTTACTAAATCTTCCAATATGGATTGACTGAGATTGATATCAATCTCCACGGGGTTCGGCCCAGAATTATTTTCGTGATTTCTTTGTTGAACCTGGATAGTGTTTCTTGAGTTCCATTGCTTGGTGGTTGGAGGTTCTCATCGTTGACTTAACATTTCTCGACTAGATTTTTTTTGTTTGTTTGGGCACCCATCTCCATCTAGCCATGGCTCGACTTTTGGATCTAAACACTCGAGGATTTGATTTCTTGGTTGAATCAACTTAATGTCGACTATTCTCGACTTGGACGCATGCCAAATTGGCTGGGGAGAAAGGTTTTGTTGTTTATCAACCAGATAAATATGATTCTCTATAATATCTCTAACCCGATTGGTGCAGAACGAATTTCGACTCATAAATTCGACATAGAGCAGATGTAGCATTGGTCGACTCGACCAAACCTGGAGTACTCCAGATTTTTCATACTCTTGATGGCTCGATGTGAAGGTAGACTTGTTTGTTCATGTTTTTTTATTGACTACAATTATTTTTTACCCGACTTCCAAAGGAAGGAAGAGAAGATTTGAATTGAAGTCGACCATCCTCTCAATCGACAGATCTGAAAGTTGACCTCAAATTTTGTGTTTGAGATATGTGTTTTGACGTCGATTGGAAGATATGCCAACCACCTTGTATTTCCAACTGTAATGGATTCTCGTCTGGATGTGCATACACATGGATACCCTAGTGGATACATACACGTGTAGCCAACTCAACAACCAGCCTCTTCCTTACTAATGATATTAGCCACTATATTTCTTCTTGCTCAATGTGTGGCTTTGTTCAATTCAACCATCCAACCCTTGATATAGCCAGTTGACTTGGCACTCAATTCGATGGTCGAAACCCTTGACTGCGGCTTGAAAACTCAATGTGAAGCCAGGCTCGACCCAACCTCGACTCGACTCAACTGGGTATGTCAATCCTTTGAATTTAATGGCGTATGATTCTTACATATTTCGACTCGACTCAACCTCCACAAACCGTGAATCGAGGAGGGATCTACCTGTGCGACTGGACAATGAGAAACTTGTGTTTGCATATCCAACTTTTTGTGTTATGGTGGACTAAATGCTCAATTCATAATTGTGTGCAAAATTTTGATCGACGTTTGGTATTCTCAAATCCAAAAATCTCTATGTCGAGTTGTTGGTATAAAAATATCTCTAGACTGAATCTCTCATACATCGTTTGGTGGCCTCTTGAACTCGCCAATACGTTTTGTCATTTGTCTTACATTTTTTTTCTCTATTTGATCGAGTGAGGATTGGTTGATTCTTTGCTTGGAAAATCAGATATATTTTGTGCTTGGATCTTTCCCTACACTAACAATGGGCATGCTAGACGAATACGAAGCTATAATGCTTCAGAAATCTCAGGAGATTCATGAGAAGAAGGACAT
>ML787518.1:323421-349503 GCA_009831015.1 Picea engelmannii | reverse complement strand
TGACCAAGCGCTAGCCCAAAGGGCTAAGCGTTGGCCCCTCTCCATACAATACTTTGCAATATATTTCATATTGTAGGTTTTATATCATAAGCAATAATTTGGTGTATTGGCAAAAGACCATTTCTTAAGGTGTTGGGCTTGGTTGTGGTCATGGGTTCAAATCCCATGGATCCCAAAACATTTTTTGAAACATGCCACTTCAACTGATGACTGGGTGCCACGTGGCTGCCCATGACTGGGCCACGTGGCATCTCCCCATTTGTCGGATTAATGCCACTTGTCAGTTATTGACTGGTCCAGTTGCCTGCCACATGTCTGCCTTGTCAGCGAACCTGCCCAATCACCATCAGCCAGAGAGTGCCACGTCATCTCCTGCACAGTCAACATGCTGACATCAGCATTGACTTTTTGACCAATTGACCTTTGACTTTTTACCTGTTTGGGCTTCTGATCAGAACACGATAACTTTCGCATACGGAGCCCGTTTGACAAAGTAAATATACCGCCGGAATCGGGAAGATGATACGGACGCAATGGCATTGGTCTCATCACATTCTGAGCACTTTCATTTTTGAGCATTTTTCAAGCCCTATCAGGCTTCTGGATCCGATTTCGGATCAGTAGTGCATGATGAGGCCACCTTAGATGCACTAAGAGACTACAGGCTTCTAAAGTTTTTTCAAATCCAAAACATGACATGTTGTTGCAACAAATCATGGGATTATGGGACCCTGACTAGAAATACTTCTAAGTTAGTCATGAGATACTCCACCTAGATGTGGATAACATATACTTCCTCAAGATTATCCTCACATGATGAGTCGATAGAATTGAAAGGTGGTGGTAGAGGTGGTGCTACTAGTATTTTAGATGAGTATATTCCTTCACATTATTGACTAGGGTCGAGAAATAGTAGAAAATGGTTACATATATACACTATGCATTGGATTGTTTAAGGCCCATAGTATATGACTAGCGTACTAAATTGGTAGTCAACATGAGGGATCAATTGACTAAATGTAGGACTATTAGATAGAAATGGTTTTTTTATGGTCCAATCCTCATCTCTTTCTTCCTATAGTGAGTCCCTTAGATGTTTCCACATGTATCTAATCAGTTTACTAGTCCATCTAAGCCCAAGACGAGGAGGTGGATAGATTGAATGGATTTCGTTGAGGGCAACCTACCCATGAGCACATTTGGCTAATATTGCTTCGATTGGTGGGATGAGAATATATTCATCATAGATGACTATCCATATGTAGGGACTGACTTCAAAAATGATCCTGAGTTAGTACTCCCTCCCGTAGTACAATGGGGGGATATGGGTAATAAAGAGAAAATGTGTTTTTGTTTTTTTTTTAATTATAACATTTTTGTGATTTTAAAAATACGATATTTTTATTTTTATGCAATGTTACTGATTATCACAATGTATGACATAGATGTGGGAATTTTCCAAATGGAAAGGATGTACTCTAACCACCACAGATCCAAGGAATAGCAGTGTCTGGATGAGGAGGGAGATGAGGATGTCACACAGAACCTCTGTGAGGTGAAGAGGAATATTGAGGGGCTCACTACGGATGTACCCATGATGAGGGTGGATGATGTCCCCCAGATATTATAGATCCATGTGATTGTGGTACCATGTCCCGTTGTCCTACTACTGAGGCAAGTAGCCAATGTGAAAGTGTGTTACCATGAGACACATGCATCTTGGGTTGACTAGACAAGAGTATCCCTTTTTATAGAATCTATAGATGTATATACTTGATTTTTTTTATATTGTATCATTATGAGTCGTGTAGCCCAATTTTGTTCATTGCATATTTTATGGACACGATGTATCAACCTTTTATCTTATGTATACATATGGTTCAATTCTTGCTTATGAGTTAAATGGTGATTTATATTAGATGTTTATTGTACATGCATGTATGTATAAATGACATTGTTAATGCAGCAAATTCCAATCCAACACATAGTTATCCAATGAGTTATCCAACATATTTAAACTTCTAGGAACATGATCATAAGTAATAAACTCAAATTGTCTCTTAAGAAATCGCACCCTCAAATACTTCCAAAGAAGCGTAGGATTTGTCACAGGATAGGCATTGTTCAGTTGTGACACCACTAACTCTGAATCTAAATACCCAACTAACCCATGGATGTTGACAGCAATGGATTCGGATATAATTTTTATGACTATGTATACTCTGCAACATTGTTTTCATAGGACCAAGGAATGAACCCCATGAACTCACTAGATAGTCTATGGTCGATAAGATCACCCATGCAGTGGAAGCGATGTTATGGGTTCTATGACTAGCATCATTTGCAAAACCTACATAGAATGGGTTATACACCAACATCTACAAATCAATCACTAAGCATGATAAGTGTTGAACTGAATCAACCAAATGTAAAAAAATGAAAAATCTCTAAAGTACAAAAACTTTAAAAATACAACATATCTACAAAGAATTGTGTAGCATTGTTGCTTACACATAGTAATTCTTCATGTAGATCCCATTGTGAGGATCAAACAAATGATTACCCTTCATAGCCTATTAATTCATAGGTGCAAAACATGACTAACAATGTAAGGACCATGAAATGGGTGATCAACATGACTTTGGGACTAAGTGGCTAAATCATCCAAATATGCTTCAACAATGTGTTTGATTTCATTAAAAGCATTTGAAATGAACCGCTAGAATATGGCACCGACATTTTTAACACCAAGTGACATATTACGATAGGAAAAAGTACCCCGAGGATAAATAAACATATTTTTATGTCGGTCTTCATTCTTTATATAAATATGATTATAACTGGAGAAGTCATCCATGAAGGAAAATATTTTATTGTTGACACATTCACCAATGATATGATCAATGAATGGGGTAGGATAATTATCCTTAGGTTAATCCTTGTTGAAATCCCTAAAATAAGTATAGACTTGAATGGTACCTTGTTTCTTGGAAATAGGAACAAGATTAGAAACCCATTTAGTCAAAGGAATTGGGTAAATGAAACCAACACAAAGAAAATTTTCAACCTCTGCCTTAACGGTGGCTTCCTTTTTCAGATTTACCGGATTTATCTTTTGTTGAATAGGTTTATCATTTTCATATGTTTTTATTTCATGTTCAATAATCCTATGATCAATTCCTGGAATCTCCTCATAGGTCCAAGCGTAAACATCGTGAAACTTTTTAAAAAGGAGGGTATAAACTTCAATATCATGAGGAGAAAAATATATGCCAAGCAATATGTTTTCGATGGAAATAATTTTTTAATTATTCTCCAAATTCCCTTCTACATACACATTGTGTTAGGATGGGGAATTCATACCACACAATATCACCAAATGAAAATAGGATTTGTGTGTCAACCTCTAATTTCTCCAATTCAAGGAGGAAAAGTGATCTATGATGCATATATTCCCATGGTCTTTCAGAATCATTCATAGCTTCTAATATAGTCTCATCTAAAGGCATATCATCATCCAAGAAACCATATGAATTGGGAGGGTTGATGACACAAATGGGAAAAGTGAATTGTTCATATTTCATATAATGATGGAAATTATGAACATCTTTCACGACTGTCGATTGCATAGATTGATAGGAAATATCAACTGCACTCAAAAACATACTTGACCCTAAAAATCCAATCTCAAATGGATGAGTCACTACCTAAGGGTCCCAATTAACAACAAATATAATGGAAGGAATCAAGTGCTAAATCACAAGACCTACAATAGAAATACATGTCAAGGAAAAACCTTGTGATTCAATATTACCTGATGGAAGCATACAAATAGGAGACAAGTTAATAGAACTGACTGGTAGAGGGAGGGTGAATGGGCCCATCAAATATGAATCTTTGAACTTCCCAATGCCAACACTATTGAAATCACCCTTGGAATCACTAACGAAAGGAACATTCATACTAGCGTTAGTTCACAAATCAGGCATACAATATTCCAAATGATCTATGGAAACCACTTCACCTTGATTAGGAAAGTGGAGGACTCTAAATACCAAAGACACAACTTTCATCATCGCATATAACCAATTACGCCCTAAATAAATATTATAGTCTAAAGGAGTGTTGACTACTTCAACCTCAATTGAAACAATCTTTCCACCTAAAGTTACAAGAAAGGTAGAAATGATTCCATGGGACTTAAAATCATGAATACCAAATGCTTTCAACATGGTAGATGATGTAACAATATATGGATAACCCAAGGCTCTCCAACAAGACAATGACATCACATAGGTAGAGGCTTTGTCATCCTTAATGCATCAAAATATGTTTGTGCCATGCAAAGATACTTGGATTTTAAAATATGTTTGGTGGGGAATTCTAGGCCTACTCTGGTCAAGATAAAAAGTAATAACATGAGTGTCTAAGGGATGAACTCCACCAATAGTGATCAACAATTATTTTTGTTACATGGGACAGCTCTAAAAGACCTCAAGGAAAAACATAGCACCTGGTGCTTGAACAAAATCCTCAACAATATTATAATTGTGAGTGGCTCAAGCATTGGGGTTGCACATAGACCTTTGTAAGAAACATTTGGAGGGGTGAAACATCATATCATTAGATGGATTCTCTTCTATGTCTTCATAGAGCCACTTGGTTGGGATGAATATTGATCCTTATCAGTAGGACCACTCTCAGTACTATCATAATTATGAGCTCTCATATAAATATGAACATCATATTCACACATGTAAACATTGACATTTTTGGCATTTCTCCCTTGTGGGGGAATTCCCCATGTGCATGTTGATATCTTTTCCTATTATGGACAAGATTCAACCTCCTAGGGTGTAACAACCCATTTTTCCCCAATCTGTTATTGTAATTATGACTTAAAATATTAGAATGGACCAACAACATGAATGTATTTTGTTTAATTTATGTACAGACTCGCCTAACAAGATGACTGAAGAGTGGAGCACTAGAAATTTCCATGATACCACGAGTGGAAATTGTTGAGGGGATTGAGGATTATTTTTCCTTCTAATTAGTTAACCTTCACCAAAGATCCATTTTCCCAAATTGCCAAAAAGTTAATTTTGAATTCTCACTTTCCATTTTCCCAAAAATATGTTAATGAAGGGGGTTGGTAGTTGAGCAACCAACCACCCATAATAATGGAAGTATGGAGAAATGGTTGGGATAGATGAAGAATGTCAGCCAGGGTACAATAGGTACCCACTTCTATCTCCATGATTGACCTACAAATGTCTGGAAATCGGGAACCTTCTAGAGGAAGGAAAATAAAGGAGAGAGAATGCATGAGGGTGCAGTGTGTGTAGAGAGAAACATAGAAGAGACAGTTCTGGAAAAAGAGGAACTAGTGGGGAGAACCCACGAGCGAACATATCATATAGGGAGAAAGTCACTAGAGAGGGAAACTTCCCAACTAATAGACTCTATGAAGCACAGTTTTTCACTGTGAAATTCAATCAGAAAAACCATGAACCTGACCTAAGCAAGAGGGTAGTGAATTGATGCTTGTTGGGAGAGGAAAACGGCACTGAGAGGAGAGGGAATTGATGAAATGCATAGGTAGTGAAGTGACTTCCTTGTGTTGATTGAATCCAACTAGGAAGGAATCTGGGAGGTTTATGGAAGTCTTGGTGGGTAGGAAGGGGTTTCTGCCATGATCCAATGACTCCCTGAGAAGTCTAAGTTTCCCTAGTGGTATCATGACATGGAACGAGATTGGATAGTTTGTAGAGAAGATTAGTGAAACAGAGCCTATGGTTGGATGGAAAATTGTTCACCCTAAGTCAATTGGTTTGGCGAGAAACTTATAAACAGATAAGTGTATAATTATTCTCACTTGAAATTGATGTCCATTCAAGCTATATGATTTCTATGTTTATGTACTCTATGAACTATACAATTTATTAGCAACAAGCTAAGAGAGATGGAATGAATGTATAATTTTCATTCTTTGCATTTATTAAACTTCCTTAGTAGTTATTGTCTCTTGGAAGACTATGATAAATGGAGGAAATTTATGCTTTGTATACCCAGTAAACTCAATAATCTACTTTATGTTTACTTTCCTTATGAAAATATATTGCAAACACTTTAAGTCTCAGAGATAATTTATCTGAGAGACTTGCATGGAATGCATGTGGAAGCATGGTTTACTGGATATAGATTGAAATAGGTTTGAGTATGTTGAGCTTATATGTATTTATGGATTCTTTATTTTCCTTGAATCTTAGACTTCTTGTTTGCAAGCTAAAACATGGTTATGTTTGCTTTGAAGGTTGTAAGCCCGTGGTTGGTATCCCTTGAATGGTAGGGGTGTTAGGCTAGTAAGCCTGAATAACATGAAACCTAGGATTTTATCCCTTGGAAGATTTTACCTCAGTCTTATAAATGTCTTAAGGGTCAAAACTCTATAAATCTTTGTGAAATCGATGAATTGACATAGTGAGTCGAAGAGAATGGAGTTCCCTTGTGGACTAGAGGAGAAATCCACTTAGATTACTAGTTGGATTAGGGAGAAGATTCCTTTGAAGCTCACTATATCTAGGATATTTAGAATCCATATTTTTTAATAGAATAGCAGCAAGGAAAATCCCAAATGCTTGGATATCTATATTTCCATGGTTTCATTGCATGCCAAGCCATCCCAGCATTCGGGTTTGACCCAACCCTTTTGTGATTCTTTAAAGAAATATCTAGATTTTTGGATATCTGGATGGACATGGTTCGAGTCACATGGTTTTTTTTAGGCATGACGTCGGTCTGACATCCAAATCTGGTCTTTCTTTTAAAAGGGGTTAAATGCAAGATCCATATTCTTGTATATCCATATGGAAGCAGTTCTACCTCAAGGTTTCATCCATTAGGTTCTTGTCTAAGAAGTAATCATGATCGTTCATGAGTGAATCTCCTAGAGTATGGATCATATGTTGTCCTCGATATTTGAGCCCTCTTTTCGTCAATGTCTCGATGAATGATGACATGGACACTTGCTGACATGGTAGGGTACGTGTACTCTGATGTGGCATGACACATGTGCCATTGGAGCTAATGTGGCATGACATGTGGGTGATGATGTGTCGTGATATGTGAACGAAACCCTATAAATCTATGTGAAATTGAAAAATTGATAGAGTGAATCGAAGAGAGTGGAGTTCCCTTGTGGACCATAGGAGAAATCCACTCAAATTACCAGTCGAATCAAGGAGCATATTCCTTTTAATCTCACTATATCTGGGATATCCATAATCCATATTTTTAAATAGAACAATAGCAAGGAAAATATTGGATTCCTAGATATCCATATTTTCACAGTTCTATCGCACATTGAGCCATCCCATCATCCTAGTTCGAACCATCCCTTTTGTGAGTATTTAAAGAGATATCTATATTTCTAGATATTTGAATGGACAAGGTTCTATCCACATGATTTTTTTTTAGGCGTGATGTCGGTCTGGCATCTGGATCCGGACTTTGTTTTAAAAAAGGTTAAATGCAAGACCTAGATTCCTTGATATCCGAATGGATGTATTTCTACCTCAAGGTTCCATCCATCAAGTGCTTGGATAAGAAGTCATCATGATTGTTCATATGTAAATCCCCTAGACTATGGATCATCCATTTGTCCTCAATATTTGAGCACTATTTTCATTGACGTCTCGTTGAATGTTGACATGGTATAGCACATGTATGCTAATGTGGAATCACACATGTGGCATCAGGGATTATGTGGCATGACATGTGGGTGATGATGTGTTGTGACACATGGACGAGTGACATGGAATCTGGATCTAGCTTTGCATGTTTGTAAGACTTTAAGGAAAACATGAATTCATAGATATCTGGATGGACATGGTTCCATTTAGGAACAATTTCATTGAGAGCATAGTTGAAGCAAAATCCAAAATATGAACTTTCATTTTAAAATAATTTAAAAAGTTTTCCGGATTCCAAAATATCTAGATGGTCATAGTTCTTGCTGCAAGGTTCCATTAAGGTTTATCACTCTATCACTTTGGCAAGTATTTGGATATTCAAAATAAATAGGAGATATAGATCATCCAGATCTGGTCAAGCCTTTAAAGGTGTTTCTTAAGAAATCCCAGATCCCATATGCGGGGTCCATCAACCCTTCACCAAAGGAAGCGCCCATGTCAAATGGTACATGAGATATGATCCACGTGTGTTGGATAATGTCACTTGAAGGGCTAGGCCTAATAACTTTAAGAGACCATAACCTTCCCTCCATAGCTCAAAATAGAGCATGGGGGCAGTTATTAGAAATCTCTTGAGGACAAAATTTAATCTATAAGTTCAAAACTAGTGAGTGAATTAAGTTTTAGAAAGGTAAGCTATAGGGAAATTCAAAAGAATTTTGTACACCCCACCAACCTAATGAAGTTTAGGGGATCAGGTGTGTCGCATAAAGTATTCTTATAAATAAATTATTACAATTCCCTCTACATTTTTATAGAGGTGTTACTTCTCTATCTCACTCATAATTCAATATACTTATTCCACAATAAAGTTAAGCATTCATATCATATACACCTATGAGTAGAACAAGTGGTAAAACAACTGAAAGAATAGAAAAAAGTTACACTGGAAAATAATAGTATTAATTGAAATATATAGGATAACTACATCCATTCCATCAAATCCATTTGTTTGAGGAATGAGGAAAAATATTCAAAGCAAGACTCATAAGATAGAAAATAGATTGGTGGTCCAAAATCAAAGAGATTTAAATGATTTCATTCATTTATATCATAAGATGCATAGGAGAAACACACTTGATATATGATGCTTACATAAAATTTAGAAATCACAAAAGTTATGAACTTTCAGAATAGCTCTCGGCAAGAATCCTCAAAATAAAATTACACATAGATTGATCAAGTTTGAATAAAACGTTGTCCTAAAGCACAACATAATACTCCTAGTACTTGAACGATAAAAGGAATTTGTTCATCCAAATGGAGTGGGATGGGGATCATGTGGACCAAATATAGTAGTAGACCTCGAATAGAATGATAAAAGCAATCGGGGATTAGCTTTACCAGTAAACAATGAACCAATAAAGTTGGATGATCAAAGATTTGGGACAAAGAAGGGAAATGCTTTGAAATAAAATAGTGTACTCACAAATAAAAAATGGAATGATGGGATGGATCTCTCTCTTCTTTGTTGGGCCTTCACACACACACATAATATGGGACTTGATTCCTTTTATTTCAATTGATTCTTGGGAAATTTATCTTTTAATGAATTTTTTAGCCACTCTTCGATGTATTCTCTCAACAGTGGGATTGTTAGCTCTTGCTTCACCCAAAATGAGAATATATCATCGTCCATTACTTTGAAATTGGAGTGAAATTCTTGTATTGATGACAGATGGTCTTCATTATCATTCACAAAATTAACTATCCATCATTTAATCTCATCCTCTGGAAAGTTAGAGAGATTATGAAGCTCACTGTCCCATGAAGTTTTAAGTATGATTAATTTCACTTCTAATTTTTCTTTGGTTAATGACTTAGATTCCCTCACCAATTGTGGGCCCTCAATTTTTTAAACTATTTCAAGTGATTTCAAAAATAAATTACTTCATTTTTCATCAACCCTTTTACAATTTGCAATTAATTTATGAAATATTTCTACTCTTTTCAACCAACAAGCCTTTACTTGCTTTATTCTTTTATCTGAAGGCAAGCCCTATTGTTTCCTAGTAAAATCACTCCTACTTTTCACTCATGCCATGAATGTACTTAAAGCATTTTTGTAGAAAAACTCATCGTTCTCTAAGTCCTTTTTCAGATATTCCATGGAATAAGAAATTCTTTGTGCCAAATTCCTCAAATTAGTGATGACTTACCATGCCTATAAAATGATATTGAACCGATTATTTATGTTTTTCACGACATACATCCTTGTGCCACTCAACAATTTGGTAGATTTCCTGAGTTTAGATTTTTTTCTTGGTATGTCTTGTGGGAGTGGATCTGGAGCCATGATGGATAGTGTCTCAAAAAACAAGGGCTTGGGATTGAGGGCATCCTCCAATTCACTTATTCACCACAACAAGGCCTGAGGGTTAAATGAAAGAATTGTGTAGCAATGCCTATGCATTACTAGTTCTATAACTATGAGAACGTGTGGATCTCCCTCAAATTGAAATCTCGTCCCTCTATGACCAGTAGGATCATATGCAAGATAATTGGTTGTCGGTAGGATGGACTATGCCCATTTGGGTCTCTGATGTTGACATGCATGCATGGGCATGCAAAAGTCTTTGGATGTGGATCCTGATGCATGCATGACACATGAAAAAGTGTCTACATGTGGCTCCTGAGATGCATGTATGGCGCATACAAAAGTGTCCATATGTGGCTCCTGAGATGCATGCATAGCGCATGAAAAAGTGTCTTCATGTGTCTCCTAATATGCATGCAGAAGACTCTGCATGTGGCTCCTGAGATGTATTAATGGCGCATGCATAAGTTCTTGCATGCAAATCCTGAGATTCCTGTATGATTTCTTCCGCATGTGATTCAGAAAACAAATATTAAATGGAGTAGACATCATCTCCAATCAATGGAACAAAAATTTGTGCAAATACATGTGTAGAATGCTCTTCAAAATGAGCGGCTTGATCTTCCAGTGGATTTTCTATTGGCTCTATCTTGTCAATATTTTGCATGCAATCTTCAAAATATTTTTTATTTCTGAATAGAACCTCCAATGCGGTCCATAGTTCTTCTGGAGTTGAGAGTGATTCCTCCTCTACATGATTTTGTAGTTCAGGAGAAATAGATATGCAGATAAATCCGAGAGCCATGTCTTGTCTATTGAGAAAATTATTTTTCTCATCAGCAAAATCTGGCTCTACTTATTTTTCCATGGTTATTTTGTATAAGCCTCTACTTCTAAGAAGAAGTACAATCTTTGGCTTCCACTCCTAATAATTGTGCGACATAAGAAGAATTATCGGTGAAAACTACATTCTATCTTACTGTATTTTCTCTTGTACCGGAAAATAAAAATGACTATGTGATTTCTTCTCGAAATCAAGGCTCTGATACCATGTGAAGGAAATCATTGTTTCTATTCTCAAGCTTTGATACCATGTACAATTGTGGTGAAACTTGCACAGATAATCTAGCTAAAAACAATTCATACAAAGCTTGCAAATTGAGAGAAGGAGAGGAGAGATGAGAGAAAAGAATCAAGAATTGAATTCATTGAATTCCACCCTCAAAGAGTGAATAATTTACAACAAACATAGGCTACATGAGTAACTAATGCAACATACTAGTGACCTAGAGAGATCTAGACACTCACTAACAGAAACTGAAGTAATTTTCCACCTAGTCCTAGTTAAGTGGTCCATGCAATCATCAGTTAACTAAGTCACACATGTGGAAGTGAGAGAAACACATGCCATTGTTGGTGATAAAACTGAGGTTTCTATGCATGAGTGACTTCCACTAGTATAACTAGGTGTAACTGACTCTTAACTGAAGAGGAGCGCCCTATTTTTTAGGGGAATATTCTCTAGAGAGAATATTCTCATCTAAGGAAGTGTTCTCAACATTGGACTATCAGCCTTAGGAAAATAATTACCTAGGGGAGTGTGTAATATCTCAAATAAATACATGGTACCAAAATTGAGCAAGATTGTTTTCATCATAACATTACCCCTTGAGGGTAATCCTTCAAAAACATTACAATATTCCACAACTAGTATCGAATATGAAGTCATGAAAGTTATATGTGTCTTCAAATAATTGGTAAGTTGATATGAAATATCATTTGAAATGATTTTGGCCCAATAAAATATTGCTTCCTTTTGAATAGAGAAATACATAACATATAAAACATACCTCGAAATATGAGATGTGGAATCTCTCCCCATCATCCGTACAAACAACCAATAAAAATATCGATATGGTTTAAACAATAGAGATATATCATTGAGAGAAATATTGGTTGGCATTGTATTAGATGGTGATATGAAATACTTCAATAAGTTAACACCACCACCTTGTGAATCCAGAAAGGAATTGGCTTCCAAAATCCTAAGAGTCTTGTTAGGGGTGGGAAGTTGGAGCATTCCTCTAAATACCTTTGGATTCAAAAAAACTGGTTTCTTTCCTTCAGTGTCAACTTGAATCATTATACTCTTTGAGTTGAATTTGCATGCACACCGGGAAACTAAATCCTTGAATTTGAAATTTTTTGGCATGCAACCAACCTTTACTATATTGATTGTCCAAATCTTTCTAGCAAGTTTATGCTCAGTAGTGAGGCTTGAATACCACTAATATGTAGTTGACCAATGAAAATCCATATTCTGGTGTGCCAGAGAGTTGATCGTGTCTCCACAAAAAGGCTCCTTTTTTCTTCTAGTTTCCATATTCCTCACTCCTTTCAATACACTTTGATATACATGATGGGTATCACTATGAATTGTGGAGCTCAAGATATTAAAATATAAGTTCATTCATCATTATTAATAAGACATTCATTCATCACGTACAATTTCCTTCAGGATACACACAAATCATAAATAGAAGTTATTTTTGAAAAGCAGGTGCTCCATGGAAAAATGGGATAATTGATCCACATTTACCATAGATTACCAACTTTTTCCTTGTGAATCAAGAACTCATCAATGAATCATAAATTACCTCAAAAAATGTGAATGATGAATGGTGGTCTAACAAGAATTTCACTAAGTATGAAATAGGAGGTAGAGAGATCAGTCTCATAGAGGTTAATTTATGCGGAGGTATAAGTTGTGCGGAGGTATGAGTTGTGCAAAGGGATGAGTTGTGTGGAGTTCTCCGCACAAGGGATGATCGAAAAACCGACTAAGTATAGAGTGATACAATTGAGAGGAGGTGAGATCACTAATGTTCAAGAAAAGTGTCACAAGAAAAGTAAATGCCAAGAAGGTTGAAATAAGTATAATGTTCCTCCCTTCGTATGATTATGAAAGTGACTAAGTATGTAGAGTGAATGTGGAGTATGAAAAAGTGACTAAGTATGGAAAGAATTGGGATGGATGAAGTAAAATGGATAAGTATAGGAAGTTATGAAGGTTGTACAACTTAAGGAATGTGGGGTGAAAAATGGAGGTGGAAGAAGTGCGGGGAAAAGGTTGTGCAAAGAAAAGGTTTTGTGCAGAACATGGAGAAAATACTTGAAGTGAATAATCTTTTCACAATGTAAGGAATATCTACATAGTATAATTCATAAAAATGACGAAGTGTATAAACATATGAAATATTTCCCAACACGTTATGGAACTATGAGAATTGTAAGGGATGAAGTGGACTATGAAATGGAAAGAAAGGGAGAGTTATATACATAGTTAAACTTGGAATACAAGGATGATACACGAAAATGGATCAGCATTGCCCCCTTTCAAAGGTGTAGGGTTGGTCACAACCATTTGTTGTCATTGTTGGGGAAAAGGATTCATTAGGATGGTAGGTTATTTCTGGGGGAGCCACTGGGCTAAGTATTGATGAATGTCATCCATCTAAGGAGACTTATGAGTAGGATGATATGCAATGTAGATATTTCAAGGAAATTTCATTTTCTTTTGCTCATTAGTTCCTCCCACGTTAGTTTTAGTATCAGGGGTAGTCCCTTTCCCATGAGTGGAATTTTTCTTTTTATTATTCTTCTTGTCTCTAAGTTGTTGATTGTTCTTTGGATTTGTTGATTGGACTAAATGAACATCATAGGATTGGGAAAGGACGGAGGCATTTTTCGATGTTGCCACAATTTATATTGGATTATGAGAGATATTCATCTACAACATCTATCCCACTAATGGGCCAATGAAAGCATAGGAAACAAATCCAATCACACCATTGGCATGTGGTCCCATAGTAGGTTTAGGAGGATCTATTTACAACCGAGAAGCATGAGGTATCAACTCACATAGAATGCCAGAATAAGAATAAATAAAATATAACTATTGAGTGTATAATATAACTTGTTCTTTAGTTAGGGATCCTAATATCATGACATCGTTGATGATATTAGGAAACAAAGACTTAACAAAACAATCCACTAGAAATTGGTCTAGAATTTTGGCTTCGATGAGCCTAAGCTACCATCTCCATTCATGGATATGATTAGAGATATGAAAATTTGTGCTCTAACATAATGATGACAAGAGTTCAGTTTCAATTTCATAATAAATAAATAAAAATAAAATGGGTCAAGAAAGACATCAATAAATGATATAGGTGGATATCGGTGGCCACCCACCTTTTCCAGCTGGCTCAAAACAGTTTTTTGGCAATTTTGGTAATTTACTATTTTTAGCAATTTTTCGGGTCCAGAACTTTTGGAGCCGTTTTGAGGCCCTAAACAACATTTTTTTGGGTATCTTGCGATCAAAACATTTCATCATGAAAATTTTGTCAACAATTGTAGTCCTTGGATAAATCTTTCCAATGGGCTATCGTGGACCTAAAACATAGATCGTATGCAAAAGTTGTGACCTCGAGAAGTTGATGTACTGACTTACCCAAACGAGGCCCACATGACTTTTGGTGCTTCATCTCCTAGGGTTAGGTTTTTTTATGTCTAAGGTTTTTGACACTCCTGTTTATTGTAAAACGGCCTTCAGAGCCTCATTGTAATAATCTTCTTGTGAATGAGCACAGTCGTCACATCTCTTCTCAGAGATAAGCCACCACCATTCCAGCAAGCTTGTTTTCCGCTGCATTTTACAGTTTCAGCTTATTTCCTTGTTGAATAGAAAACCAGTGTTATTGTATCTCTGTTATTATGTGTTAAGCATCTCTTAATAATCTGTAGTCATTTCATTCTGCTCATAAAATCTGGATCAGTAGTATCAGAGCAGTCTTCTCCTTGTCGTCTTAATGCATGTCCCCAACGAGGTCAGAGTACAAAGAATTGGGTCTCGAGCTTGTTTATCTTGAGAACCAAACCTCTCGCACGCCCAAGCGACCTCTCATGGCAGGAGAAAAGAAATATGACGGGACATGAGATCCTTTCAAAATGTTGCTTGAGGAAGCCCTCACGCAATAGAGGAACGAGATAATGGATAGTTTCACACAAATCCTTCGGCGACTACCAACAGGGGACTCATCTTCTTCGAGCGAAGGTGCCACCACCTTCAAGGTACAAATAAACTTTGATATTCCTGTATTTGAAGGTCATATAGACGCAGATGGTGTAGACAAGTGGTTGAATCTACTAGAATGGTATTTTTTTGTCCATAACTTTTTAAATAAAGAAAATATTACTTTTGTGTTCCTCAAAGTCGTTCCCCGTGTCAAAGATTGGTGGAAAAATTTATGTGAGCAAAAGGAAACAGAGGAACCCTCGTTATTTACAGTCACGACCACCTGGGAATCCTTCAGAGATGTTATTAAGGAACAATACTACCCTGTTGGAAGTTATGACAACTTGTATACCAAATGGACCACATTGCGGCAAGAAAGAGACCAAGCAGTGCCAAAGTTCACAAATATCTTCCATACCTTGTGCACCAAGTTGGGTATCAAAGATTCAGAGCGACATTTGGTGTTCAAGTATCGTGGTGCTCTAAATAGATACATCCAGATCGAAATGGAATTTCTGGACATCTCGTCCTTGGGAGCGGCCTACCGATATGTCATCAAAATTGAGCAGAAGCTCAAACAAAAGACGCGGAAATTTGGGCCCGGGAACCCCTCACAGCAAAATCCAAGAAAGGGCGACCCCAACCCACAGAACAAGGACATAGCAAAGATGGACATTATCGGGACAACCAGTCCAAGCCGCAAGCAAAGGAGGACACTGGAAAGACAAAGAAAGATACCGAGAAGTGACGTGACTTCCATAAGAGCCCTTGGCATAACACTGTCGATTGCTACTCAAAGCAGTAGCTGGTGGCCGAAGTGAAAGCCTCTGAATCAGATGCAGGTTCTGACTCTGAGTCTGAACCCGAAAGGGGAAGACGGATCATTGACACGGAACCCAATGCCACCGTTGCTACCACCAAGCTCCGGCCTGATGAACCAGACAAGCCAGAAGGAGAGCGCCTCTTCCATTCACAAATGTAGGTAAAAGGCGCCCCACAACATTTCATCGTCGATCAGGAATGATTTTAAGGATGGAAATTTATTTTAAAATGTAGAAACCTTGGCGAATTTTACTAATCCTTCATATGCCAACTATAAATGTTTGGCGATATTTTTGTAAAAATATTCAAATTTCTAAGGATTTTATATAGTTTGTATAAAATTTTGGCGATTTTTAAGTTAACATAATTTTATTCTATAGAATTTGGGCAAATCATTTTTAGAATAACGAATCTTTTTTTGGGAAAAACCATGGAAAATTAACCCATGAGCGAAATTTATCCTCTAAAATCATCTATATTGTCGATAGCGGTAGCCAGAGAAACCTCATCTCAACAGAGGTTGTCAAGCGGTTGGCCCTGCCGACAACGCCACACCCACAACCCTACACCATTGGATGGCTCCGCCAAGGAAGCGATCTTCGCGTCAGCCAACAGTGTCGACTGTCGTATGGCATCAAGCCCTTCAAAGATGAGGTATTGTGTGATGTTGCTCCTCTTGAAGTTCTTGATGTTCTTTTGGGCCAACCTTATTTATGGAAACATCATGTTGTATATGAGTCTAGGCCTCGTAGTGTTATTATTACTTTGAACAGGAAATTGTACAGGATACCCGAGGCAATCCCACCTAGTGTTATTTCCTTGATCTCTGCCAAGCAATGCAGGAAGGTCATCTCTCAGACAGGGAAGTTTGTCTTCTTCATGATTCGCTCTCGAAATGAGCGAAAAATCACAGCCAGATCCAGGGTCTCTACGGCCGACCTCTCCACAGAGCAGAAGCAAGTAGATAAGGTCGTTGAAGAATACTCGGATATCTTCTCCTCACCCATCAGGGTATCTCTGCACTGTCAGGTCAATCACCCCATCGATCTGACCCACGGCGCATCGCTACCCAATGGGCTAGTATATCGTCGCTCTATGTTAGAAAATGAGGAGATCAAGCGACAGATCCAAGAACTGCTCCACAAGGGGCACATCCGTCCCAGTTCATCACCTTGTGGGAGCCCAATCGTGCTGGTACAGAAGAAAGATGGAACTTGGCGATTATGCATTGATTATCGGGCCCTGAATAAAATCACAGTCAGAAACCGGTACCCAACTCCCCGAATCGACGACCTCCTTGATCAACTGACGGGGGGGAAATACTTCAGTAAGATTGATCTGAAAGCTGGCTACCACCAGGTCCCAATAGAACAGACAGATGTATAGAAGACCACCTTCAAGTCAAAAGAATGTCTTTTTAAATGGTTGGTCATGCCCTTTGGTTTGACAAATGCTCCAACCACTTTCATGAGGATGATGGACGATATCCTGCGACCATTCACCAATACTTTTGTAGTGGTGTATATGGATGGCATTCTCATTTACCACAAGTCTTGGGCAGAACACTTGCAGCATATTCAGCAGGTTCTACACACCATGCGGCAACACAAGCTATACGCCAACTTGGAAAAATGCTCCTTCGGCATGGACAGGGTCCATTGCCTGGGCTACATCGTTGATCAGCATGGCATACATGTGGATCCAGCCAAGATCCAATTCATCCGTGACTGGCCAGCCCCAACCACACTCACTGAGTTTCGGAGCTTCTTGGGCCTTGCCAATTTCTACTGCAGGTTCGTGTTGGGATTCTCACATATTGCATGGACCCTCAGCCAAATAACCAAGGGTGGCGGTAAGGCAAAATTTATGTGTGGTCAGTCCCAACAACAAGCATTCAATTATTTGAAGCAGCGCTTGTGCTCATCCCCGGTATTTTCACTAGCAGACCTACAGCAGCACTTTGAGATCGAGACAGATGCTTCAGTTTATGTTGTGGGCGTCGTTCTCGCTCAGCACAGCCACCACATCAAAATACTACTGCGCATTTAACAAAGAACTTCAGTAGATGATTAATTGATTATGGACAAGAAACATTTACCATGTGAGAACAAAAAAAAATGATCCTCTAAACATTCATGATAATATTGAATAGTAGAGTCGTCAAGGAGTAAACCTACAAGTTTTTCTTCAATGTTGCATACAAGATCTCTCTCACAATGAGAGAGTAGATACTAGGTAGGGTGGACACAAAATGCCCTTAAAGATGAAAAAAGCACATACCAGATTTAACACTAGTTTTTACCCCAAGTTCTAAAATTAAAATGGAAATGTACTTTAACTGTTGGAAGATTGGTTGTTGTCATTGATGTCAACCCTAGCCATTGGCTTTTGGACCCCACAGTTAATCAAAGTAGATAAACATGAAATAAATTGCACATGCAGATACAACATCCATGGATGGATAGTATAAGTCATGTCACTTCTGGTGGTATGTGGCACATCACGTGGATCCTCACGATTGAGGAGAAATGAATTTTTGAGGATGACAATGTGAATTAAAGTAGAAACTACATGTCGGCCCTAATATTAAAAAGAATTGACATAAAGAGTATAAATACATATCATTATACATTCATTTTTTAACACACAAGTTTAGTAATGATCAAGGAAATATAGGTCGAATTTTTTAAGAAATATGAAGTAAAGAAGGTCGAATTTCAAGGGAGGATAAAGTCTTTTGGTGATGTGTTCTAAGGTATGTTATTTACAGGTCATCTTACCATTTTCGTTATAACTTTATTTCTAGAATGATTCAGATGGTGAAATTTGGAAGCATTGAGAAGACATATCTAGGTACCTATGGTAAAAAAATTCGCTCTTTATTCGCTATAATTTTGGAGATACACTCTGTGGAAGATAGGGTTTTTTACTAGTCCTGAAACTAGTCAAAAACAAGTGTTCTGAGTAAAACAGTCATAAAGTCTTCATAGAGAATACAAATGAAGTGAGCCCAATTGCATTGGAAATAGTACGGACTGTAGTTTCATGTATACGAATTTCAGAATATAATGTTAAATATTGAGCACAGGGCATTATGTACAAGTTCGCTCCCCTGAATAAACCAGAATTGAATAAGGTCTACCATTTTCTCTCATTTTCTGGGAGGATTCAAGGAGTAAAACTTAGAGGAGTTTCAGAGAATACATTTAGTAATATTATCTACAAGATCAGATTATTCCAATAAGTAAAGAATTTCAGAAGTTGAAGAAGCCACACGAAGCATTATCATGTTCTATGTGATGGTTGGTTGATGGTGATAATTTAATGTAAAATTTTATTATCTCTCGTATATTCTTGGGTGGAAGGAAGGGGCAAGGATGGAGAGGTCAACCCTCTCTTGATATTGAAGGATTGTATCTTCCTTTTGGAAGTTTATCCCTCCATTTATATTTGAAAGTTGTAGCTACCTTTGGAAGTCATTACTTCCTTTGAACAATAATACATAATTACTTCTTATATAATGTGCATGGTGTATTGGTGTATCTCTTATACTATTCTTCATTGTTCATTGGATAGTCTTCATTGTTGATTGGATATAAATTGAAGACATGATCTGATTGAAATACAAATTCAAAAATACTAAATGCTCTAAATATTGATTCACCCCTCTCAGTGTTTCCAACATTAACAACTCATAACATAGATATCACTGCACTTCTACGTTAAGATTACTCCACAAAAATAGAGCGCACTCAAGCTTTGAAGCTCTAAAGCTCATCCAGAAACATTGACCCACACCTACTCAATCCCAACATATGAGACTAGTGAAAATAACTTGTTATCGAGACCTTATCCACATGACACTTAAAACTACACATTAAACATTTAAAACATCAATTTATTACCTCATGTACTTCAATTAAATCAGCATTAAAATGAAATGTTACATATAAGTGATTAGAAACTCGAGTGATACCACTGTGCTCACACAATATTCTAACAACGTTAAAAAGCAGTTACATATCTTGAGAAGACTCGTGTTGCCTGTCAACGCAATGCTCTGTCTTCAGGATATTCATGCCGTTTGTTAACAGCATGTTACATATTGCATTTTACTAACAGCATTTCTTGGTGCTCTAAAAGATTTATACTAGGTTGTAGTTTAACAGATGAAAAATGAACCGCTCAAATCACTACCAAAGCCTTGGATAAGCAATATACAAATGAAAATGATTAACATCTCTCAAAATCTTAGTAAAATGCATAATGAAGTGAATAGGCATTTTACAATTTGCAACTTCAGAGAAAAGTCAAAAGCATCTCCTGCCGAGGAAATATGTTTCATAATAGCGTTCATAAGATGGATAAAAAATTTAAAATGCCCTTCTAATGCTACTGGGCCATTGATTTTTGTAATCATTTGTTATATTGTTTGGTATGCGAAGACCAGAGATCTTAGTGGCGTCACTTATTGACTTGATGGGCACATTTTTGTTGATTAATCTGCCAGGTTAGCATTTTGTTGAGTTACTGTGAATAGCCCAGTGCTTAATTGCTATTTCAGATATTAAAAACAAATATTATCCACCAAAACACAGATTTCCTCTTGCACTTTGATACAAATCTTGATTAATTAATATTGACTGAAATCTTCTCCAAATTATGAATCCATCTAAACAAACAGTTGAAATTATCCCAAATTAGTGCTCTACGCTATGCAGTGGCCAAGTCCTTTCATTGCACAGTTATTACAGATGATTTTGTACATTTTACAATACTCTCAGGTAGCCGTAAACTTCAAACTATTCAGTCAAGCAAATTTTAGAGGGTTGATGTCCATTGTTTAAGCTTCGACTGCTTTTCTTGAGTGGCAAGTTGATTGATACATCTTTCAAGTAGTATTTATCAAATATCATTATATGACATTACAATACCTTTAAGGCATTTCACTGCTACATTACAGACTAAAGAACTGGCTTCCCTTGGTCCACAACTATCCTAATCTTAAGAGTTCCAAACACTTTTTGAAATATTTACAAAGTTGCATTGAAATATTTACAAAGTTGCAAGTAATGCTTCTCATATTGTTTTTCCCAAACTCTGGAAAAGACCATGTAAAGCATTGTATAGAGGTGCCGCTGCCCTTGGCCTTTCAACTGAACCAAAGAGAATGTCAGTGGGTGTAAGATATGGATCACCATAGAACCGCATATTTGTATCTGATCGTGCAGTAACTATGTTTCCCTCAAGTGATACTCCAAGAAAAGCACCTGCACGAAGTAAAAGAGTCTGTTATTCCTTTGGAAGCATTCAATTTTGCCCAAAATGGTCCTAACAGCTTTCAACTTTTCCCAGCAAACTATCAGAGAGCAATGTTATTCCTAACACTAATGCGTAGAAAATAGTATCAGAAACTTACATTCATCACTATCAAATTGCTATACAATCTAAGAGAATTATTTTGCACCAAAAGAATTGTAGTAAAAATATGAGAAAAGCACAAGATTGAGAAAACATGGCGAGTTTGTATGTGTAACCAATACAAATATGGTTATATCTATCAATTTAAGTTCCATATAAGAAAGAATTGTTTGGAACAGCTTCTACATTCCTAATAAGGAACAGATATACTCTTTATGATATTGTCAGCAATCGTAGACATTTTATTTTTTGATCAGACTCTTGGTTTCTCAACTTGTGCATTATTCGACTAGCATAAACCCATGTAACCCAGGTCTGATATGCACCTCAAGGATGTGAAGCTCGGGGTTGCATATTTTGAGTTCTCATAGATGAGACGTGGGCCATTTGTGCAAATTTGTAATGCCAAGAATTGCATCCTTGAGTTTCACAACCTTGATATGCACATCAGATGTAGGTTTAGATGATGGGTTTGAGCTAGTATCCATATTCAAGGCATGCACTGCATCATCTGGATTTAATAAAACCATTGCACACACGGACAGTCTCACACACACATGAACAGTTGATGGATCACTTCTACCCCCACCCAGATGGTAGAATGCACCTCGTTTCTCTCGGTGAAACAAACATACCTAAAAATTGGGCATTGGATTATCTGTAACTGTAGTTTTGAGCAACATGTCTCAAGAAAATTATGTTAACTGGATGCAAGTTGACGAGATACAATGGCGATAATGAGGCTATAGGAGTTCTTACGAACAGGAGAAATTTATCCTTTGAGGTGCAACTAGATATTTAAAGAGACGTTAGGATAAATAATGTATCCCATCTGTCATCATTTTGAATTTTATCCCTTTATATTCATTTCACGGCAAGTTTATAGATGTCAAGAACCATAGTTTAAGGAATTTTGTATTCACAGTTTCAGTTCTATGGTCATATATGAATAGAAGAGAACACATTTTTGGCTGAAACAATTTCTATGAAACATATCATAAAGCATACAACTGTAGAACCACAGGGCACAATAGATGGATGGACTAAGGGTCAGGGTCAGGGTCAACTACTATTTACCAGAACCTAGTTTGTAGCACTAATAAGAAACTAGATCAGCTTTTGTCTTCCAATCACAGATCTTAACTTACCTCAAATATCCTAGTTTTTGTCTTGTTTATCCATTTCATCTTTAATCAAAAATTCTCATCAATTTTTTTTTCCAATCTACACACCCCTCTCCCTTGGACCTTTTAGCTCACCCTATTCAATATGTTTTTCCATGTCATTCCATATCTTTATGGTCATGCTTATGAGCCTTAATCACATGTCCTTTTCAAGTTGTTCTCTTTGCATCTTGATTGCTGCCTGGCAAACAGCATCATGTTAAGAAGAAAAACTAATCAGAAGTTAAAATATCTAGGCTACAAGCATATCTCTTTGCCTGGTTATTATGTGGGCATAAATCCAACTGCACAGAGCATAGAAAGATGTCTGTTCAGATGACCCTTTTGAACAATATTTCGTCAATCTGTTTCTTAAACATCTTTCAGCACCAATAATTGCTAAGAATCACAAACATAAGAAAAAGGTTGAAAAGATTAACAATTGATTAAGAAACTGTTCCAAGCAGCAAGAGCCCTTATTTATGTTGGAGAAGATTTCCACAAATGCACTGAAGAAAAACATTTCGTCCGTAGTTACAAATTGCACATAGGTACCTTTACTACTGCTGTATGTGTAACAAGCTGTGGTTCCTTCATCTCCAGCTCGAAGATCTGCCTCCACCACTCTTCCCAGTGGCCCAGCTGCAACACTTAAACCACCCCCTAACGAGAAATGCACACGACTACTAAAAGCTTTGACTGCTTCAAAATTGCGAAGCACAATAACAAAATCTGTAAGCTCTCCACCAATCTGTGCATAACAAACATAAAAACTAATTCAACCATCCCTTGAAAATATAAGATTCCTTGATGCCAAAATAGTTTACTTATTACCAAGACATGCCACAAGAATAGAAGATCTTACCTGTGCACCCCATCCTAAACCGAATGATGCTATTGCTGATGGTGCTGACCAGGAACCATTTTCTCTTCTGGCAATAACTATACCAGTCCCTAATTTGTAAGTGATGCCTACGCCAGCTTTTGCAACTGTGAAGATGGCTAATCCATTAGCTCCTCGTAAAACAGAAACAGGTATAGACCTTTCTGGCTTCAACATTGCAATCTGTATAAATAAGCAACAGTTCAGAGCGTATCAGAGGCAATAAGCTAGTAGCAACTAAGGAAAAATTATCTAATGGAATTTAGAATGAATTTACATATCAGTTAAACACTATTAGCTTGTAATTAAACAGTGATCTCCCTATAGGAGGAATTTGGTAATGAATATGCACCTGACAATAACTTCTCAAAACATTGCTAGACTTGTAAATTTCTTGCTCCATTGACAAGCCCAAAGGCGTATTCAGCCATCCTCTCATACAAGTCCAGTCCATCACATCATGTTTTGCTATCTGAGCTGCATTGCTTACCTGCCTTATCAAGAGTCTCTGCAACGGTTCCAACCTCTCGTAACAGCTATCACAAACCCTTTGTGGGTCTCTCTCTCTGAATTTTACAGGTAAAAGACACTTTCCTCTTGAACATGCTCTGCAAAATAATCCCCCACAGAAACGACAGTGGTGCCTCCCACAAACAAGGGGCTTGAAGGGTACCCCACAATGCATGCAACAGGAAGCAGCACTATCTGGAACCCAGTGAGGTGGCTCTGTTTCAAAAATTGTTGGAACAGACAGATTATCATTCCCTTCCAAATGCGGGAGAGGTGGTGCACTTGGTAAGTCGGGTCCCATATACAAAGTGGCTGCATCATTTTGAATGAACTCTTCAGATGAAAGCTCGGAACTAGCCTCATGTTGTTCTTCTGGATCAGAATGCGATATGTTTCCCCCTGTTATGATTGTATATAGACCACTTAGAACATTCCTCAAATTTACTTCTGGAGGGGAGTGGTCTGGCAAGGTTGCTCCAGGATCTCTATTTGCATCAGAGTATCCCTCCTGAGAAATGTAGTCAAAAGAAGATAAGCATTCCTTTTTTCCTCTCTGAGTAAGTGACACTCGTACCCAGGGATCTGTTTCTTCTGGCAATGCAAGATCTCTCAAAGCCTCGTATCTGTTTTGCCCCTCCAAGGAAGTTTTATGCTGTCCATTGGTCTCAATGAATGGATTTGAATCAGAACCCACATATCTAACTACAGACGAAGTCGTCTGCATCCTTTCAAGTGTATCTTTCAAATCAAAGTTCAATCTAAGGTTCAACTTAGAATTGAATGGAGTTCGGCAAAGAGGACACAAAGGCGTAGCCAAGTGTGTCTGCAACTGATTTCACAAAAAACTTGATGAGCATAAAAACAGAAAACGTATTTATCAAGTTTTGCATTGACTTCCGATTATTATTCTAATTCCACCATTCAAAATTTGAAAATTAGGTTTTCAAAATATATTTTCAAATGAACAGAATCCTGCAGCAAAGTACTTGGACATAATATTGAATTTTTTTATTAATATCAAGAATTGGACTTGCAATCTTTAAGCTGGTGGCCAAAAAAAAAGTTCAAACCTCCTGCAAGCACTTGAGGCAACCATTATGACCACAAGCTAAAGAGGCAGGACCACCATAGGTACCAAGGTTCTCCATACACACCGCACATGTGGGCAAATTTATTTTATCTTCCATGTGCTGTAAAGGATAGTCTTTCATTTTGCACTAAAATGTTCTCGGACACTCCCAGCTACAATTGTGATTTATTGAATGAAAAATCCAGTAAAGTCAAGATAACCTGCAATGTGTCGATCACAATTATAATCAAAATAGAATAAATGTTGATACCTAACTAACAACTTATATTCTTCATCTAGGCCAGAAGAGAAAAATTAAATCAAAAACCAACAGCAAACAGAACACCAAAGGTTTTGATGACAATCAAACAGATACAACCTGCATGTCTGTGGATAATGAGAATGTCTTAATAAGTTAATTGTAAATGCTCCAAGGGAACCTTTTGGTAATAGATTGGCTAGAAACTTGAAGACCACGTAGAACTCAACAATTATATTTAGCATTCCAAAGGATTCCCTATTCTCTGTATGAATAACAGATCCCTTGTATATTTTGGTTATCAAAGAAAAATGATGTAAACGACATTCTATGCTTATTTGGGGTAACTGCTCACCACTTCTGAGTATGTCTATAGTGATTATTAGTGGTGAGGAGATTGGCAATGACTGAAAAATGGGTAAAATATATATTATATATATTAACATTTGATAGCAAAATTTACAGTCAGGCCCCTGTAGTCTGGTTTTCATGTGTAATATTTACAATCCCAGGCCCCTGATATAAAATGTACAAAATTCTGGCACCATTCAACAGTCCTATACATAAGATAAGATAATTTTAAATATCCAACAAATGACCACAATAGTAGGTCAATGGGACTAAAAAGAGGTACCATCCAGTGTTGTTACATAGTGGGAGTGCAAAAGCAACTCCTATAGGATCAAAAGTAGATAAAGATAAAGATCTAAAAATCTAGCTAAAAGAAGCTATAAGAAAAGTTAGAAGTACATGATAAATGCTAAAAACTAAAACCATGTGCAGTACAAAAGAGGAGATGTCAAG
>ML787518.1:308983-323371 GCA_009831015.1 Picea engelmannii | reverse complement strand
CCTATCATTTGTTGCCCCTCTCTAACAGGACGACAACAGACTAAGGTGATCCTCCTAAAGGTCTCTAACCAAGTTAGGGCAAGTAGACATTGCAATCTATGTCCAAAAGTCTCTCTCATGTAGAGAGTGAGAAGTATTGTATTTGGAGCGTGTAGCTCGATAGGGGGATGTCCCCTCGAAGAGGCAAGTGAACAATAAAGGATACCTTCCATAATAGGATCCATTGTATGGTGTTGCCCTACATCAAGGGTTTTCTTATAATAAAGTGTGTTTCTTCTATATTTATTTGTGGATCTATTGTGGTATTTTTGTATTTAGTCTTTGGTTCTCAACAATTGGTATCAAAGAACTTTCATTGGCAGGCATTGTGGGCAAATAGTGAAGAATATTGTGAATGTATCAAGCATTGTTTGAGGAGTGTTATCCTTCCTTAAGGATTAATATATGGTGTTACCCTACCTCAAGGGTTTTGTCTACATTCTTGTGATGAGTATTTTGGTGAATGGTTTGGTTTATTCCTGGTTATTTCTGAAGTATATCCAGGTACTTAACAATTGGTATCAGAGCACTTTCCTTGGCAGGCAATGTGGGAAAAAAAAAATTGGGAGAAGAAAAAAGAGGGTCGCGACATTCTGGACGATTTATGTAGATTTTTGTGCAAAATTTGCAAAAACTGGTTGTGGATCTGAGTTCCTCTAAAAAAAACACCCAAGTTAAAAAACAAACTGTCCGAAACAGAATCCAGGAAGTGGAGTTATTGGCATTTTAAAATCTGTTATTTTTCGGGGTTTTTTCCGCAGACGAACGCGCAATTTTTTTAATTTTTGTAGCACCTGGGGCAGAATTTGCCCAAACAAATTACAAATCTGAGTTGCTCTCACAATTTCACCCAAATTCAAAAACAAAATCGTCTGAATCGGAGTTATGGAAGTGAAGATATCGTTGATTTAAAATCAACCATTTTGGGGGGGTTTTCGTGATGACGGCGAGACTGCAAAGTCCATAACTTTTCAAAGGATGCTCAAATTGCTACCAGATCAAACCCATTGGATAGAGAATTTCCAGAGCTTTCTTTTGGTATATTATATGTAGTGTTTCCGATGGACATTCGCTCTCAAATCATGGCAGCCATCAAGACAACAATTCAAGAGTTCAAAGTTGAAATGCAACATATTCAAGAGAAACGTATTCAAGAGCTCAAAGTCGAAATGCAACATATTCAAGAGGAATGTATTCAAAAGTCCAAAATTTCAAGGCATATTATGGACGAATATAATCAAGAAAGATATGCTTGGTATGATTTTGAGGTCGATTGTGATGATTGGTATATGGACAATTGTCATTTTTTAGATGATAACTATTTTCATATTTTATTTGATGACTCTACTCCACCTTCTGTAGAGAACATCAATGTGACAAATTAGGAGCCAATGATTGTTACCAGTGTCCAGCCTGCATATTCTACAGTGATATTATTCCTTCTAGATTCTGCTACGACCCTTTCCCACTATGTGGATGAATTTTCTTATTTGGATCCACATGACAGGTGTCAGTCTTTGGAGCATCATTTTCAGTTGGTTATTGGGTTCTGATATCTTCCGCGTGGAATTCATATGAGCACTTGGACATGGGACCCTGGTTTACAACGGCGGTTGGACTACTTTCAACATGGTAGCTTTCATTTCTACATGGGACCATGGTTCTCTAGTCTACTTCAACACTATGGTCCACACTTATCCATGGGACCCTGGTATATGGTTGTACACCCTCATAACAAGCGTTGAGGACAACGCTTTCATAAGGGAGATAGAATGTTAAGTAGTTAGAGAGGTAGTGGGGGGCCCCCAGGGCCTATAGTGATAATAGTGGAGGCCATTCAATGCAAGGTGGACTAGGTCCACTATATTATTAAATAAGGCCTACTATGGTAGTTAGATATAATAAATGTAAGAGGACTTACTAAAAGGTTCTACTTCTAGAAGGTTCCTCCTCTAGAATGTTCTTAGGTGATTGGTAGCATTATATAAAGAGGTTCAAGCAATGTAATGGGATGTCAAGAAAAGTATTGTGTTGTAATGTTCCCAAGCCAATATGCCAAGAACATCACGGTTTTGGGTGTATTTTTTAAACTTTTCTGGTTGTGGCATTCCGTCAAACACTTTGTTGATCTACTTGTTTACATGTGTTTACTTGCAGGATGGCCTCTTGATTTTGGCCTTAGGGCTTATGTTGATGATTTATATGTGTGTTTGCAGTGATAAACAAGAAGATATAATCACGGAACATACCTCAACCATAAGCAAGATCAATAAGATGATAGACAACCAAAACATTGCAGATCTGATCTTTATTCATAACAATAAGCAAGAACCTGATACAATGAGATGCCAATCTGGAATGTACATCAAATGGCTCTAATAAAGACAGTAGAAGATAGGAGCTGCTACAAAATGCTCCAATAGAAGATGCCACAAGCCTCCAAAGGTTGAATATCCACTGAAGATCAATGCAGGAGTAGATCTGGCCGAATGAAGTGCCAAACCCTCAAGTTGGAAGATGCCACGTCTTGCTGAAACCCTAAAAACCGTCAATAATTGGGCCCTACTGTCAAAGACCTCCAAATGCTATGCTGAAGATGTCGAACTGTAGATCGAGATGAGTAGAATCCCCTCCTGAAATCTCAGACCGAAACACCAAGGGAAACTCCTCCAAATGCTTAATCCTCCAATGGAGCTACGCCCTCCTAAAACTGCCAAACCCTAGAATTTCGGCCCTAATGAAGGAGGCCTCCAAATGCCCTAAAACTTGCTAGAAAGATAGATCGGGACACTGCAAGTCACTAGGTGAAGTCTCAGGGTCAGATCTGATGTATAACCTCCTCAAACGGCATAGATCTGAATCTCAAAATTGCCCTCCTCTCCAATTCGTCCAATGCATCCAAAAACCCAAATGGCCCATGAAACTCCTCTGAAATGCACTAGATCTAACGGCCAAGCCACTGCAATGAAAACATAGGTGCCAGAATCTGCTGAAGCCCTTCCAATCCCTTGGAACGAGCTTCCCTCAAAGAATGGTGTGCCCCCCTTGCTAGAAACCCCCAATGGTGTGCCCCCCTTCTCTCCCTATGCCTATGGCTGGTGTAGAACCCTCCTGCACTGATGTATATCCAAACTAGAATGGTGTGGAGGAGCATTGCATCCCCAAGACCAAGCTTGGGACAAGTTAGGTGGAATCTTTCACCACCGAATGCTCCTCTAGGGTTTGTTAAGTCAAAACCCTCAAAACCCCCAAGAGATGGGCCCTCTAGCTAGAAGCCAGATATCAAAATGATAAACATACATGAATCCATGAATAGAGGCCCTTGCCTTTCCTTTATACTTCTTCCTCACCTTGTCCCTCCAAAGTGACTTTCATTTTATTAATATTTAATTAATTAATTAAATCACTTTAATTAATTAATTAACCTTTTTACCTCTGAAAAGCACCTTATCTCTCCTTGTGGCTTCCCTAGCCACTGAAAGTTACTTCTCAACATCCCATCCTGTAGTGTTGCTTCTCTCGATTACACTGAGAAGTTCCTCCAAGTAATGTGCCCAAAATGACCTCTTCAGTGAATTTAATTGACTTATAGCTCAAAATACTCAAAATCATGGAAATCGTCGGAATGCACCGAAACCAAAGCCAACCTGTGCGGAATGGATCATAATGATGAAATGGGATGAGCGATGCAAGACGGACCCCAAAATGCCTCTCAGTAATCCCTGTACTCGCTATAACATCCATCTGGCTACTCTGGTCATCATAAACCTCTCCAATGTGATGATGTCCCAAAGTGGGGACATTACATGTGTTGTGAGCGGTAGATCAATAGGAGGATGCCCCTCGAAGAGGCAAGTGAACAGGAGTGGATCCCTTCCATAATAGGATCCATTGTATGGTGTTGCCCTACCTCAAGGGTTTTCTTATAATAAAGTGTGTTTTTTCTATATTTATCTGTGGATCTATTGTGGTATTTTTTGTATTCAGTCTTTGGTTCTTAACAATTGGTATCAAGCACTTTCCTTGGCAGGCATTGTGGGAAAATAGTGAAGAATATTGTGAATGTATCAAGCATTGCTTGAGGAGTGTTATCCTTCCTTAAGAATTAATATATGGTGTTACCCTACCTCAAGGGTTTTGTCTACATTCTTATGTTGAGTATTTTGGTGAATGGTTTGGTTTATTCTTGGTTATTTCTTAAGTATATTCAGGTACTTAACAACCTCTAGTCGAGGTAGCAAAATAAAGTGGAGAGGGAGATACTTGAGCCCCGATATAGGCAGTAATATATCACTCTAATCTCATAATACATAGGGCATGGGAAAATCAGATACTCCTCCGACTCAATCTCCCATATGTTGTAAGTGGTAAGTGGCATAACTAGGAAATCCTATTTGACTACAGGATATGGTGATCAGTATCGACTTGAAGGCAGTGAGAGCCCACCCGAAACTTACCAAGGGGTTCCTAAGGGCATGCATCTAGCGTCTACGCATATACAAAGGCCTAATAATAAGGCCATCGCTCAATTCAAAAAATAATTGGAATTAAAGGCCATCTTAGGTCTAAATCCCTTAGGGGGAGCAATCTAAGTGACCTGAATATACTCTCTATAGATGTCCTCTTTGATTACTAGGTTCAAGCCCTGTTTAGACTGTAGGAGGTGACCTTGAGAGTCTAACGAGTACCTAAAAGGGGGGAGACAATTTGGCAACATGGCCACTGATTGGAGTTGTTAACAATGGATTTGCCTTATAAATCCAAGTGTTAATCTACAATACACATTCATAGATATCATTTGAGGAGCTCATTCTTATAGAGTTCACCATTCAACATCGATGATTCGTGAATACATTACAAGGTGGATTGGTTAATCGGTCCACTAACGCATCATCAACAATTCATTGAGTGCCTTTCTGACTTGGTACATGATCACCTGACTTTATTATTCAAAGATAGATGATTGGATAGAGTTCGAACATGTTATTTTTATATAGATACATGCAGAGGACACATCATAGGTACATGTAGACAAGTGATAAAATGGTAACAAGTGCCCCATATTTACAGTTGTAGTGCGGAATTTAGAGTAAGTATGGGAGGTTGAAGACCCCCAGGGGGTGTCATCATGGTGAGTTTGCAACGTCATCTTTTGCATGATCCGATCATAGTTTTGGACACCCTTTGGGAGATATGCATGGGGTTTTGTTTTTATGCAAATATGAGAAGTAGTTATTTTTAGCAGCTACTCTTTTTAGAAATTTGTGTAGACTAGTTGAATTGCCGATCTAATTTCATCAATGTTCCACCAAGTTTCCAGGAGGCGAGAGCAAGGAACTGCACATGGGGGTTGTGTGGAGACACTCCCCAAATTTTGTAAATTCATAGGGGACGAGGGGTGTGCCCCGACGAGGTCCCTAGCATAGGGGGCCCTATCTCTAAAATTATAAAAATAAATAAAAAAAACCCAACATAGCAATTCATCCCATGTAAATTCATCATTATGAATGGATTCTTTGCTTGCATAGTTTTTTAACGTTTTTTTATGTTTTTTTTTTTAATTTTAGGGGTTTTTTGGACAAAAATCGTGGGGGGGTACCCAGGGGTCTCGCTTTTCGGGGAGGGGACCAGAAGCCCCCCATTTAGAAAAATGTGTCCCACACATTAGCGAAACGTTTCGCTAAGTTTCGCAAAATGGGGGGCATGGCAAAACATTTCACCACATGCCCCCCCATCCAGGAGGTGTGGAAAGTGCAGGGGGCACGCCTACAACCCTGCGGGACACGTCCCAGTAGAATAATGGATTTCATATTTAAAAACCCAGTTGGAGGATTTGCCTATGGTGTGAGTTTCATTGGGATGTTGAGGACAAGCTATTTTTAGCAGGTTGACTTGACATTTGGGGACCTAGTATGGCAAGCAACATCAATGTTCAATTTCAAGCCATTTCAAGCACTTTGAATTTTTAAGGACTGGTTGCATTTTGGCATGGTCTATATTGAACTCGGTGGGCCCACATGGAGATATTGGCTATTTTTGGACGGTGTTGAGCCCATGGAAGATTTCATATGACCTTAGTTGAGGAATGTTTGGCCTATAGAAGCTTACAATGCTATTTTAAGGTTTCTCTTTCCTCAAATTAGCTTAGCTCATCATACTATTTTTAATCCTCACTTGTCCCATAATTTAAAGATTAATTTTAGGGGATTTGCTCCTTAGGAAATTCGTAGGGTTTATTTTAGACATGAAAAAACACATTAAAAGAAGAAATTAGCCATATACAATTGTAGTTTCTCTTGTGGGTGGTTATTATGAAAGGAGAGTGATATTTTGGAGGGGTAGGTTTTTAATACACGCTATTTTCACTCAAAAAATAAGTGTTATATTTGGAGACTACTATTTTTATTCTATCTCACCTATTCTTCTTCTCTCATTCTTCTATATATTGTACTAAGCAAGGAGAAGAAAGGAGGACTTTCTTTTGAAGATCTTGAGCGCCTGAGCTTGTGCTTTCTTCTTCCCCTTTTCCTTTGCTTATTCCCCTAGAGAGAATGAGATTAACTACTAGAGTAGAGTACTAGTGGTGGTGAGCGGGTTCTGTTGGGTCGTGAGTAGTATTGTCCCATTCAACGGAGTTGATTTGTACCTTGGAGTGTTTTTGTCCAAACTTGTCAAAACTTTGTTCAATCTACAACTTTTGATGATAAAGACAGATTTTCATTGGTGACTTCTACAAGTTCTTTATGTGTGAAACTTCTATTTTCTTCGGCTTTCACTTGTGTTTAATCTTGATCTACTAGGGTTTTGAGTGATAGGCTTTGTATTATCTTCCACCCTATTCACTTTCTCTTCTTCCTATCTCTAACACCATTAGAAGGCGTTGATTTACTGAATTTTATGCTCTTAGTTTCTCATTTACAATGAACTTTCACATCAAACCCTAGAAGAAAAACTTGGCATCGGCAAAAAATCGACAAGGGTCCTGAAAACATCACCTCGGAAAAAATCGACGAAAAAATCAGAAAACCTCGGCAAACATTAAAAAATACATAATTTATTCATTTGTTTTAAAAATTTTAAACATTTTTCAATATATAAAGCAACAACAACATCATATAAACACATAGGCACATAAATATGGAGAAAGAACTGATATATATGATATAGTGGATGCCAAATAAAAACCGATACATCAAAGTCATTACTGAAAATATGAAACCAATACGAAATGACATCAATGATCACATACATAAATGTATATGTCCCAAAACTAGCAACTAGCTATATGATATCAAATTATCAATGCCCTCTCCCCCTTTTACGGTAAACAATCAGGGGTTGTTTGCCAGGCCTTGAACTAGAGGCAGAAGGTCCTGGTCAGGCATCAATGCTAGATGGAGGACTAGCTACTCCAATATGTGTAGAAAGTGGTGTTCCACTTTCAACTAGCTCATCATCCTCCATGGTGTATGGATGAATCTCCTCGTCCTCATCCTCATCCTCCTTTGCACACCCTCAAATATGCTTGATGGCCTCCACAAACCTCTTCCCTTACTGCTCCACACAATGCAAAACACAATGAGCCAAAAAAATCTGAATTGGTCTTTTTATCCCTTGGCCTGGGAAAACCTGGCGATTTTTTCCCGATTTTTTCAAACCTCAAAAAATCGCGATTTTTGGTTTTCAAAAAATCGGAGCAGTGAAAAAATCGCGATTTTGGCGATTTTTGCCGATTAATCGGCGATTTTTTCTACTAGGCATCAAACATTCCTGTAATTTTCATTTTGGCGCACAAACAGATAAACTTTACGTTTTTTTCAGTTTACATGCATCAAAAAATCATAAAAAATACCAAAAACAACAGCTTTTAATTCACTAGGTCAGTCATAAGCTCGTATTTTCTGTTTTCGCATTTACAAAAGCATGTTTTTGTCATTATAGTTGCATTTTGGGTTGCATGCCCAACTTCATATTAATTTTCTACATTGGTTTCCATGCCATTTTCAGCCTCTAAACAGTCATTTACGGCTTGCTGTAAATTCTGTTTTGGCGCATTAATTGCATTAAATTTAGTCCTTTTAATCATAGATAATTATCACATTGTTTTCTGTGCAGTTTTCCAGTCCTTAAATATTTTACTACTTGCTGGTTTTTCAATTTTGTGCATAGATCTGTTTAGGGCAACAAGTTGTAGGTTTGATTTGAGAGTCACTAACTATTTATCGCATCGTAGTTTGACTCCTAAAGTCATCTAGGGATTCCCCCTGTGGTTAGCAAACACTAACCCAAAGTGCAGGGAAACAAAACATGGTGACAGTGTACTATTTCTCATTACCTTCAAATTAGACGGTTTCAAGTGATAACATTTTGGTGCCATTGCCAACGAGCAAACCAGGCTTCTTCGTACTACAACATTGGTGAGTAGTGTGTTTTATTGAAGATTTTGCACTCACCTGGCAACTCCATTGGATTCAGATTCCAGCTTGTTTGACAGTTATATTGCATATGTACCATGCATATTGAGGAATCATATCACTTGACTAATGACCTTATCAATAGAGAAAAGACAGTCCAAAGATCACTGGAGGTTTCCTTCATTAAATTTTGATGCCATATATGGGTATCCTAATCCGTTTCTCAGTAATGAAAAGAAGTGGCGGAATTACTTTCCATGTTATGGAGGTTTGCAAGGTGAGTCAATGTACTGGCATCTCAAAAAATTTGACATGTTTGTTTGTTAAAATTGTAACTTGGAAGGTGTCTCAGCATAGGCCTTGTGTCCAGGCATGCTCAGACAATTATTTTTTATCCTAAGTCTAACTTAGAAAAAGCATAATAATTATTTATTTAATTATTATTGGCTTTATAACTCAAATTTCCTAAGTTTCTAACTTAGGAAATTAATATTTCACTTAAAGAACTTTCTTGACTCTTCTAGAAAGTTCTCAAAGGGGAGATAGAGTGAAGATGAAAAGATAAAAAGCTGAGGTGATGGGTGAAGGGACACACACTTGAGCAAAAGAAGATAGAGGGCGATTTGGCTGAGGAAAGAGGGTGAGCTTGAGAGGAAAGGAAGAGACCGAGTTGAGCTGGGCCAAGCAGCAAGAAGAGGGCAGCCGTACAGGATGTACCATGCAGCCAAAGAGGACTGCAAGCTAGGTCGTACAGCTCATCCAGAGTAGGCTACAGACCAGGTCGTACAGCACAACCAAAATAGGCCGCAACTCAGGCCATACAGCACAGCCAGAGTGAGGTCGTACCAAGCCATACAGCCACAGCCAGTGAGGTCGTATTGGGCCGTACAGCAGCAGCAAAGAAGAGATGAGTCTGATGGGCCATACAGTGCAGAAGTTGGAAAACTCAGGGCTGTAAGAATTTCTGAATATTTTCTGTTGTAATCATTTTCCTCAGAAGCCAATAAAATCCCCTCTTTGATGATTTTTCCCACACTGGGTTTTCCAAGGTAAAAATTGTCTTAAGTGTTTTATGTGCTTGGTTCCATTTTCTACTGTGCATTTGTATTTGAACTCAGTTGTATTTTCTGTGCATAATTTTCTAAATTAAATTTATGGGTAGTAAAATTATTGGCACATTAAATCTATTGCTAAGTTTTCAAAGTTTAACATGGCATCAGAGCTCAGCCTCTGAATACAAGAAACCAAGTGTGTTTTCAGGAGTAAAACTAGCAGAGGAGGTTGAACAGCCAAGGAGGGCGAGTGAGCTAGGGCATCAGTAAAATGACAAATGCAGGGTTGAGAATCGAAGAGAGATTGGAGGGCGCTTCAAACTTCAATCCATGGAGAAAGTGCATAGCTCTGCTGCTAGAAGAGCAGGGGTTATGGGAGTTTGTTGAGGGAACTCCAGTACCCCCAATTGATCCAGCACAGTATGCAGCTCATACCAGAAAGGATGTGAAGGAAATAAGGATAATTATTGACGGGATGAAGGACCGTACCATTCCTCGCAAGTCAGGGAAGAAGGCAGCCAAGGAGATGTGGTAATCTCTAACCAAGTTGTATCAATCAAACAACCAGAGTAGAAAGATGATGCTCAGAGAGAAACTCAAGAGCACCAAGATGGCCAAGGGAGACACTGTTGCATCCTACCTCACCAAGTTCACTCAGATCAGAGATGAGTTGGCAGCAGTAGGGAAAGTCGTGGATGAGACTGAAATGGTGAGGATAGCCTTGAATGGCTTCACCAAGTAGTGGGACGTGTTTGTCCAAGGAGTAGTGGCACAAGAGAAAATTCCCAACTGGGAAAGGTTGTGGGACGACTTCCCTCGGGAGGAGCTGTGAATTGGGACCTCACAAGCAAGCCAACCAAAGGTTGAAGATGAGGAGAATACCCTAGCAAGCAAGAGAAAACCCAGAGCAAAAAAGGGCTCTAGTTGGGATCAGACCTCAAAGGCTAAAAAGAGGAAGGACCTAAGCAAAGTAAAATGCTTTGCTTGTCACAAACCAGGACACTTTGCCAGCGAGTGCCCAACCAAGAAGAAGGGCAACAAGAAGTCAAAAATGGCAGCTTTTGCTTCAACAGAAGTTGATGATTTTGCAGCCATATTTGAGAATGAGTTTTCACTCATTGCATGTCTTTCTAGCTCACCCAACAGTGGAGTATGGTATATTGACAGTGGTGCCTCTAGTCACATGACTGGAGTGCGTGACTATTTCTCTAGCCTAAAGGAGGAGGAGATGGACCTCTACATTGAGATGGGCAACAATGCCAAGTGTCGGGCAGCAGGCCATGGGACAATCACAATTCAGAGGGAGTCCGGGAAGCCAATGATGGTGAAGGACATGTTGTATGTTTCAAGGATAACGAAGAATCTGATTTTAGTTTCAACCTTGGAAGACGGGGGCTACGTGGTCACATTCCAGGATGGAAGAGTGTGCATTCGACCCAAGGACTCCAAAACAGCTAAAGTGATTGGAGTCGGGAGAGAGAAGTTGTATAGGCTTCAATTCGAGCCAGCCCGAGCATTGGTGAGCAGCACTTGTGACATGGCAGAGTTGTGGCATAGGAGGATGGCACATTTGCATCATGGAGCACTCAATGTGCTCAAGGAGAGAGTGACAGGCCTTCTAGACTTCAGCACAGAGCATCATGAGGTATGCAAAGGGTGTGCTATGGGGAAGTATACCAAAACAGCTTTCCCAAGCAGTGACAGTAGATCAGGGGACATTCTAGATTTGATACACTCAAATGTATGTGGGCCCATGTCTTCAGTATCCTTGAGTGGGTACAATTATTATGTCACCTTCATCGATGACCATTCCAAGAAGACCTAGATCTATTTCATGAAGACCAAGGACGAGGTCTTCAGTCAATTCTAAGAGTTCAAGGCTCTTGCTGAGAACGAGATAGGAAGAAAGATCAAGACACTGAGATCCGACAATGGAGGCGAGTATACCTCAAAGACCTTCAAAGATTTATGTGCATGTCCTGGGATAAAGAGGGAGTTGACTGTTACATACAACCCTCAGCAAAACAGGGTGGCCAAAAGGAAGAACATGGCCATAGTAGGGGCTACAAAGGAAATGTTGTATGATCAAAATCTTCCTAGGTTCTTAAGGGAAGAGGCTTGCAATACTGCAATCTAAATACAAAACAGGAGTCCTCACAGGGTGTTTGGGAGAAAGACTCCTAAGGAGGTCTTTATAGAGAAGAAACCACAGGTTGGACACTTCTGGATATTTGGATGCCTAATCTATTGTCACGTCCCTTTAAAGAAGAGGACGAAGCTCGAGGCCACTGCAAAGAAGGGAATCTTTGTTGGATATAGTGAAACTTCTAAGGCATACTGAGTCTACATTCCAACATTGAAAAAGACAGTTGTCAGGAGGTATGTAAAGTTCGAGGAGGATAGAACCCTTAGGAAGGCACATGATATTGTTTCTGCAACAGCAAGGGATCAAGAGCTTGAGACTCAGAAGGATGAGGAGACACGGGTTACAGGTACAAATACAAGTACAAGTGTTCAAACTTCAAAGCAAGATGAGGAGCAGGAGGCCCCTCCAGTACAGGATACTCCTTTATCATCCAAGAGGAGGAAGACCAGATGGGTTGAGAAAACTTTGATAGAGGCTCAAGAGTACGTGGGTGCTCCTAGGACTTATGTCAGGAAGAGAAAAGCACCACAGAGATTTTCCAGCTACATGGCTCTGATGAGCAAGTTGTTAGAGGTCAAGCCTTCCAGCTTTCAAGAGGCATCACAGCAACAAGTATGACGAGATGCCATGATGGAAGAATATGCTTCCATCATGAAGAATGATGTATGGGAGATTGTGCCACAGCTAGAAGGGAAATCAATGATAGGCTCAAAGTGGATCTACAAGATCAAGCACGTTGCAGATGGCAGTGTGGAGAAGTTCAAAGCCAGATGTGTGGCTAAGGGGTTCTCTTAGAAAGAGGGAGTTGATTACGATGAGACATTCGCCCCAGTAGCCAAGTACACTTCGATCAGGGCCGTGATCTCTATTGCAGTCGAGATGGGGTGGAGGATCCACCAGATGTACGTGAAGACGGCCTTCCCTAATGGCATCATTGAGGAAGAGGTGTACATTGAGCAGCTAGAAGATTTTGAGGTGCAGGGGAGGGATTCCCACGTGTGCAAACTGAAGAGAGCTTTGTATGGGCTCAAGCAGTCTCCCAGGGCGTGGTACTCAAGGATAGACAGCTACTTGCAAGGGATGGGCTTCACCAAGAGTGAGGCAGACTGAAACCTCTACTACATCATTGTTGGGGGTGAGCCACTCATTCTTGTGTTGTATGTAAATGACTTGTTTCTCACAGGTTCAGAGAAGCTCATAGCTGAATTCAAGAGGGACCTTGCTTCGAAAGTACGAGATGAAGGATTTGGGTATGATGCACTACTTTCTAGGGTTAGAGATGTGGCAACGAGATGGTCAAACTTTCCTAGGAAAAGGGAAGTATGCAGTGGAGATTATGAAGAGGTTTGGGATGCAGGACTGCAAGCCTATGTCGACACCAATGGTGACCAACTGGAAGAAGATTGATGCTTCCAGATTAGAGGCAGTAAATCCCACCTTATACAGGCAGATGATTGGCTCTCTTATGTATCTGGTCAACACTAGATGGGATATATGTTTTGTTGTCAACACACTCAGCCAGTTCATGGTTGAGCTAAAGCGTGTGCACTGGGTGGGAGCAAAACATGTCCTAAGGTATCTATGTGGCACACTGGAGTATGGGTTGAGTTACATCCAGGGAGATAGAGTGAAGTTGATGGGCTATACGGATGCAGATTGGGCAGACGACACAATTGAGAGGAAAAGCACTTCAGGCCCCAAGGTGTTGTTTCAGCTTGGGATCAGGAGTTGTGTCTTAGTTCAACAGGAAATAGAAGTCAGTAGCAAAACACAATGAGCCAAAAAAATCTGAATTGGTCTTTTTATCCCTTGGCCTGGGAAAACCTGGCGATTTTTTCCCGATTTTTTCAAACCTCAAAAAATCGCGATTTTTGGTTTTCAAAAAATCGGAGCAGTGAAAAAATCGCGATTTTGGCGATTTTTGCCGATTAATCGGCGATTTTTTCTACTAGGCATCAAACATTCCTGTAATTTTCATTTTGGCGCACAAACAGATAAACTTTACGTTTTTTTCAGTTTACATGCATCAAAAAATCATAAAAAATACCAAAAACAACAGCTTTTAATTCACTAGGTCAGTCATAAGCTCGTATTTTCTGTTTTCGCATTTACAAAAGCATGTTTTTGTCATTATAGTTGCATTTTGGGTTGCATGCCCAACTTCATATTAATTTTCTACATTGGTTTCCATGCCATTTTCAGCCTCTAAACAGTCATTTACGGCTTGCTGTAAATTCTGTTTTGGCGCATTAATTGCATTAAATTTAGTCCTTTTAATCATAGATAATTATCACATTGTTTTCTGTGCAGTTTTCCAGTCCTTAAATATTTTACTACTTGCTGGTTTTTCAATTTTGTGCATAGATCTGTTTAGGGCAACAAGTTGTAGGTTTGATTTGAGAGTCACTAACTATTTATCGCATCGTAGTTTGACTCCTAAAGTCATCTAGGGATTCCCCCTGTGGTTAGCAAACACTAACCCAAAGTGCAGGGAAACAAAACATGGTGACAGTGTACTATTTCTCATTACCTTCAAATTAGACGGTTTCAAGTGATAACATTTTGGTGCCATTGCCAACGAGCAAACCAGGCTTCTTCGTACTACAACATTGGTGAGTAGTGTGTTTTATTGAAGATTTTGCACTCACCTGGCAACTCCATTGGATTCAGATTCCAGCTTGTTTGACAGTTATATTGCATATGTACCATGCATATTGAGGAATCATATCACTTGACT
>ML787518.1:288505-300526 GCA_009831015.1 Picea engelmannii | reverse complement strand
GATCTTTTGCAGGGGTAGTTTCCTCATACATATGTTATTTTCACTCAAAAAAGGAGTGCTATATTTGGAGACTACTATTTTTATTCTATCTCGCCTATTCTTATTCTCTCATTCTTCTATATATTGTACTAAGCAAAGAGAAGAAAGGAGTGCTTTCTTTTCTACGAGCTTGAGTGCTTGAGCTTGTGCTTTCTTCTTCCCCTTCTCCTTTGCTTATCCCCCAAGAAAGATTGAGATTAACTACTATCGTGGTGTCCCTGTGGTGGTGAGTTGGTTCTATGGGGTCATGACTAGTACTGTCCCATTCAGTGGAGTTGATTGTACCTTGGAGTGTTTTTGTCCACACTTATCAGAACTTTGGTCAATCTAAAACTTTTGATAATAAAGAGACTGATTTTCATTAGCGACTACTTCAAGCTCTTTATGTGTGCAACTTCTATTTTCTTAGGCTTTCATTTGTGTTTAATCTTGATCTTACTAGGGTTTGAGTGATAGGCTTCATAATATCTTCCACCCTATTCACTTTCTCTTCTTCCTATCTCTTTGACTCCATTAAAAGGCACTGGTTTACTGAATTTTATGCTCTTGGTTTCTCATCTACAACGAACTTTCACATCAAACATTGAATAATATGCATCTTAGGCATATTCAAGTAGGCATCTAGGTCATTTTCATTCTGTTTTAGATAGATTACAACAAGATTAGCATGCTGTAAATTTCATTGTCACAGAAACGGAGAAAAAGTTTACATTTTTCTCGGTTTCCATGCATTAAAAACTCAAAAAATACCAAAAACAGCAGCATTTAATTCACTAGGATGGTCATAATTCCTCACTGTATTTTCTGTTTTCACATTTAGAAAAGCATGTTTTCGTCATTATAATTGCGCATTGGGTTGCATGCCCAACTCTATATTAATTTTCTGCATTGTTTCCATGCCATTTTCAGCCTCTGAATAGTCATTTACAGCATGCTGTAAATTCTGTTTTGGCACCTTATTGGCGCATTTTTCATAGAATAATCGCATTAAATTTAGTCATTTTAATCATAGATAATTATTACATTTATTCTGTGCATTTTTTCAGTCTTTATATCGTTTACTACTTGCTGTTTTTTCAATTTTGTTTATAGATTTGTTTAGGGCAGCAAGCTGTAGGTTTGATTTGAGAGTTACTGCATATTTATTGCATCGTAGTTTGACTCCTAAAGTCATCTAAGGAATCCCCCCTTGTGGTTAGCAAGCACTAACCCAAAGTGCAGGGAAAGAGTATGTGATGAAAGTGCACTATTTCTAGTTACCTTGGAACCAGACAGTTTCAAATGATAACAGGGGTAACTAGGAAGCCTCTTTGTGAATGACTCAGCCATTTTTACAGCACGTATCTATATTATCCACTTCTGGTTTCAACTTTAAAGGGGGCCCGGTCCATGATTAAAAATTGGCTTCTCCATTAGTGGTTTGCAACAAGACTTATAGCTCAGTTAGCCAAGGCATATGCATCCCTGCTAAATTTTCATCTTACCTGAGCCAGTTCGTAAGCAGTGTTACACTTATCGCAATATTATCGAAATTATCACGATAATATCGCCAAAACCAACCTCAGCGATAATATCGTCTGAAATAATCGCGATAATTTCGAATCTGAATTTATCACGATAAATTCAAATTATTGCAATAAATTGGGTAATTATCGCGATAAATTCAAATTATCGCAATAATTTGGGTAATCATCGCGATAAATTGGAAATTATCACCCTGTCTGCATCAGTATCACCTTATTAACCAGATTCTTGGTCTAAGTGAGTTTTTCCTCACACAGTTAGACCAAAAATGCTGACAACTAATGGTAACGTTTAAGAATTTAAGTAAAAGTTGTGAAAGTTGACATTTCCTTTGTAAAAGTTGACATTTCCTTTGTATTTCCTTTTTATCTTTTTACTTAAATTTTTAACATTACCATTAATTGTTTCAGGGTGTTTGAGAGTGGTTCCAACATCATCAAACTTCATATGGAGAAAGTAGAATTTCATACCCCATTCAAAATTCAGCGGACTTAAGAGTTTTCAGGATTTCAGGATTGGTAGGATTGCAACATTTCCATTGGATTCTATCATGTATGAGGGTATGATATCAGCATTTAATCAAGAGCACCAAGCCCTTTATGTACCTTCATGTTGGCGGTATTGATTGTTGAACTCTTCCGTCATGGCCTTAACAAAAATGTACCCTTCACTCAAACCAAAATCATTGATTAATCGTGTTAAGCTTTTTCTACCATATTATAAGGCTTGGATTAGGCGGTTTCATCAAAATAGGGTGGTGTTGATTGATGTCCCTAGAGGATCGAGGTAGAGGCAAAGGGTGATACTAATGATGAGGATCCCAATATAAGTGATGGTGGAGCATTGCTTTTCATATGATTTTGTTTATTTATTCATAATGCTTTCTTTCGAAATTTCAATATTTTTATGGAATCATGGTTTGGAATCTTTAAAATATAATTTTTTCATTAAAATTTAAATAAATTATGGATTTTTTAGTAAACCAAGTCATTGAAATCAGATCAGTCCAAGTCAATCCGAGTCCAAGTCCAAGTTTTAAAACATTGGTTTGAGCTTTGAGGATACTGTGACCATTTTCCATCAAGCAAACAAGGGGAAATCTGTTGTTTTCATCATCGTGATTCATCTCATAAAATCATTTATTTTTGTTTGGATGTGATTTTGTATTATCCTGTCAGAACTTATGACTCAAGACAACTTATGACTCGAGACAAATATCATATTTCAGTATCGATGTCTAATGTACCATTTGACATCTTATATATCAGTGTTATTTTCATATTTATGTAATGTGTTTGTTTAATGTTGATGTTACTTTATAAGTTTAAAAAATTGAAAAAAAAATATTATGTTGTATTTTTTCAAGTTTCCCCGATATTTCCGATAATTTCAATTTTGGACCCCTGGCGATAAATTCCCGATAACGATAAATGTAACATTGTCCGTAAGTACTAAAGACTCAAAGGTGTTTAGAACCATCCAACATCTAAGAATAATGCATTCAATTTTGGGATTTTTTGGATGTGCAAACTTTTGGAAAGCAGATATGATCAGTGAAGAGTCAACCACACAAGCAATAGCTTCAGAGGTAAGATCCTTCAGCACTTGTCCCTTTCCTTTTCAGACTTAGCTCTATAATCCCTTTCAGACTTGTCTCTGACTCTCCTCTTGACAATGCCTTTTAAGTACCATCTACTTCAACAGCTCCTCGGAAAACACATGAGCAGGACAACGCTGAACAATTCATTCAACGGATCCAACAAACCCACAACCAAGTCTAAGACATCCTCACCCGATAACAATGCAAGTGTACGTAGTGACATGAGTCATGTCCTGCATCAATTTAAAGTTGGAGATAAGGTCTGGCTCCATTTATAGAAAAGACAGTTTTAAATATTCTCAACTGAAGCTCAAGACTCTTTGGTATGGTCCAAACACCTTCATCAGAGTGGCATGTGACAACACCTTTGTTCTTGACATCCTGCCTTACCTTGGAACACATTTAGTTTTCAATGTTGAACTCTCAAGTCATATTCATCACCTCCACTTAGGATTCCTTTTGTTTCTCAAGCTATCGACATGGAACCTGAACACTTAACACCTCCAATTTGCCTCTATCAGGAACAAGCAAGGTTAAGCAAACTCATGAGAACAACATTCCATTGTACTGGATTGTTAAGTTTGGGTAGTATCTGTAGATTTTTTAATGACTAAAATCAGCAAACTGAAATTCTGTCAAACACTTAGCAACCTAGAGATAATTGTCTTCATAAACTTCATAAATGCCAAAACCCACATTCAAAAATTTCCATAAGCAGAAATACACATTGCTAAGCAAAAATATGCAGCAGAAAAACACAGTGAACAGCAACCCAATAACACTCAGAAATTTAGGCAAATGCTAGGGAAAACCCCAATATGGGGAAACCCAACGAGAGAGAGAGATATCTTATTATTATGCTTCAGGAAAGTACAAAACAACCACAAATCTACATTTCCAGCCAAGGAAAATACCTCACAGCACCAAATCTGTCCCACATAAATCTGTCTCGTTTTCCGTGCCAAAACCGTACCGCTGTCTGGCCTCTTCTGCCTCATTTTCCGTGCCCACAGTCAGCTGTATGGACTGTTCCGTACGGCCCAAAAACAGTGAACGGAAAACAAAAATCCGTGCCCGAAATTTCTCAATTTCCATGCCAAATCCATACAACTATACGGACTGTATGGACTGTACGGAATCGTATGGACTGTACGGATCCATACAGTACGGCCTCCCACGGCAGAAAAATATTTCGGCCAAAAATTCACAGAAAAAAATTTATCAGGAATCGTGCCCTCTTTGCTGCTCACTTTCCTCTCTCAAGCATGCTCAGAAAATCTCTCTAACTCTCCTCCCGATGTGCTCTCAACATCCTCCCGATGTCTTCACAACATGTCTTGCACACTACCCAATGCATTCTTTTATAATCCAAAAATGACATTTTCCCCCCAAAAGTGTTTTTTCACCTTCCTCAACCCTAGATCCAAAGGCCAAGTTTAGATCTTGCATTTTTCAAGATCAAGGGTCATAATCCATTCCCTCCAAAATGTCTCATTTAAAATTAAAGTGAATTTCACTTTATTACATAAGTGCTTTATGAAAATAAAGTCACTTTAAAAATAGAAGGTACACTTTATTAAAAAGGTCACTTTACTAAAAGAACCACTTAAAACAACTTTATAAAAACTATTACAAAGTCAAGTGCTTGGTAGTGCAAATATTAAGGTAACGTCCGCATACAAGACAAAACATGCAAAGTACCTCCCGAGCTAAACAATCTAACAGTATCCAGTCCAATCAAAGTAGTAAACTTTGGAACAAGTTAAAGCACAGATTTTGCAACTATACCAACAAGCAATGGACGGCCATTGCTCTTCAACAGGGAACAAATGATCAGAGACAAAATGGCAACTGACAGGCTTACACAAGCCTTGGCCAATCATACTATTTGCAGCAACAACTCCTCAGATGCAGCCGCAAGCTTGAGCCTAAGTGCAAATGCCTCACCTTGCAGCACTCACAAGCCTCTCCTTCAACCACCCATGATCCATGGACTCCTCTGCAGTACCCGCAAGCTTACCTTGCAGTCAACATTGTCGACTAACTAGTCCAGACGCGGGTATCCTCAATGTCTACTTGAATAGCCATAGACATGCTCCAGCCACAAGTCTTCCTTATGGGTCTCTATAGAACCGCAAACAACAGAATGTCAAGTGACCTGGAAATATGATCCAACATAATAGGAAGATGAAGCACCCCTGTGACAGTTATGTGACTAAATCAACAAGCAGCTTTTTCAGTTACAACACATTCATGGAATCAGTGTAGACGAATCCATTTAAAGAAAAGACCCTCAGGAAAAAAAAGAGTTGCATGTTGGTTAGGCCAGCATCAAGCATTACACATACACTCAAACAACATAACAAGAGATCCTTGAGACATGGCCTTACAAGACTTCGCCTACACATATCTCATGAGTTGCATCACAAAGCATCTCTGCTATCACAACCTCTTTTTCATATGCAACTCATTGCACTTGTGTAATATAATTGACAGCGCAATAAAGATAATTCATTCTTGTGGATTGTTATTGATTATTCTGAATTTGCTTACACATCTACTCTATTCTTTCACCACGCTTGATTATTTGTCACCTATCACAGAAATACATACACGCTTATGACCTCAATTTTGCTTGAAAAGTATGGAAGTCCCCCAAGCCTACACCTAGATGCTCAAATCACGAGTCCAGTTGTTATGACTGGTCATGAACTCCTATATAGGTTCTTCTATTATGTCGTTGACAAATCGACTATCACAATCACCAATTAGCAATAATATGCGACGTAATTTGCTTACAATTATCACATTCAAGAACCATGTCTCAGTTTGAACATCTTAATGTCAAACTAGCTATGTCTTGCACCACACTCACTGTATCAATTCCAACAAAGATGAACTACGCTTATCTTCTTTGTTCGAGAGTTAGAGAAGTTCTATAACGTCAATCTCCATTTACTCGAAGGGTATAGTTACAGGGAGGATGCCATACAACAAACAATGCATTTGGCTACCAAGTCTCTAAAATTTATAACATCYGTTACAACTTTTACCAATCTTCAATATAAATAGATAGGAGCATTTCATCYTGGGCATGAGGTTAAACTGCAACCAAGTTCTAACATCAAAGCTTTATGTATGGGGCTAARGGCTAGGTGCTTCTGGATACCACACGACCCTTCTYTAGTAGCCTCAATGATGATCAAATGAGATACYGGGTATCTCATGGATACCAGTGACTAGCTGAAACCACCTTTTGGTCCTGGAGWATGACYTAAAACTACTTTTGATTGGCAAARAACTCATCTTCCTTRAATGTAAACAGTAAGTAAAYGGGTTAATAGCCCAAGACCTAGARGCATCTAGCAGYAGTGGAAGTTTGMTCACTTACAGACCACCAGCARGCTATTTCAAGMGGCCAAGTTTTGTCTGCACAGGATGATGTTTTGTTTTTTACAATTTTCAACTTCACAACRGCTGGTGAATTCTAGGTGAGATGTGAATTTGAATTTCAATGTTTCATGATGATGACAGGTTTGGATCATGCAGCCATTGACCTGGATGATGTAGATCCTACATCAGATTRGTTTATATCTAAAGAGGTCCCTCTTTTTCGCGAGTTGGAGAACCTYGAGGGTCAAGCAGCCAAAGACATGGRASAAGCTTCTTAGTTTCTTTTACTATTTAGTTRATGTTATAGATATTATAAAGTTATAAACASTGAACTCCGTTTTGATCTTCTTTGGACTCATATCCTATATGAGATACCTATTGATAMATGAACTTTTGGATATCTACTGATATTGTACATTGTCGACATAGATTTATTGAATATCAATGAAAAAAAAAATTCGTCAAAATATGTATATATCTTTATATTTTTGTACTCGCCGAGTTTTTCCTGATTTTTTCCWGCCCGAATCAAACTCTTGGCTCTTCTGCCTCGCAGAGTTTTTCCTGATTCCGAGTCTGGTATCTTTGATTCTTACTTGGCTATCCTCCAAATCTCACGTGACACAATTAGATATTTTTGTACTYGCCGAGTTTTTCCTGATTTTTTCCAGCCCGAATCAAACTCTTGGCTCTTCTGCCTCGCAGAGTTTTTCCTGATTCCGAGTCTGGTATCTTTGATTCTTACTTGGCTATCCTCCAAATCTCACKTGACACAATTATTCAATGACTATAATACAAATGAGAAATTYCCATCGTATATATACCCTGTCAGGGTTTTCCACCCAAGGCACAGGAGTAGGCCAAACATAGTCTTTGATGAACCTGCAGTAGACGCCAGACAAGCAGTTTTGTGGCTCCTATAGTGGACATGTGGCTCTGCCGTGGGAACAAAWGAGCACATATAAACATTTAACAGCTGCCACAYAAACAATCTTGTGGCTCTGTCAAAGGGCACAAGAGACCACAGATAAACAWTAACAGCTGSCACACAAACAATCTTGTGGCTCTCTCAATGGGCACAAGAGACCACAAATAAACATTAAACTTCTAAAAAAKCTGCATGGGAAGCTATGTTGAGTATAAAGAATTGAGTTCGCACAACTTACAATGGTGCATCTATACAAAATGAAAATTGTTGCTGGTAARATTCTAGCATATATACAAAACATAGTWAAKCTCCAAATCACACAACATGCATAGGTTAAAGCAGTGAAATCACTCCAGCTGCTCTCTAAATTGTGATAATAAGGCCTGGTCTGGGAGACTATTCTTAAGGAACAACTACTTCRAAAATAGCTTAAACATGCTAAACCAGTTTGATTATGTTTTAGCATTTAGATAACTAGAAAGACTATAAAACTGTATAAATTGACATTAATTCTTTGAAYTGGTGAAACGTTATTGCTTGCATAAGAGAAAAGCCRATATCTTACACACAGTAATTCTTKGAACTGGTGAAACGTTATTGCTTGCATTAGAGAAAAGCCAATAGCATACACAGAGTAAGGCAGGTCAGGCAATCTTATGCAAGACAAACAGAGCATCAATTTCTTCCTTTCAAAAGCAGCGATTGAATATTCTGATTTAGAATAACAGTCAAGAACATCAATCACGAAACACCCAACAACAATACGATCTCGAAACACCCAACAACAATACGACCTTTGGTCTCATGGTGAGCAGGTAGGTCTTGTCAACTATAGATTTTTTAATCTGACGTGACAAAGCTCAGGGCTCAAACGTAACTCGGTGCTTATTAGGCACCCTCACTCTCACAGTGGCTTAAAAGATTGACCCTGCTGACGGATTTCCAATCATCATAGTTCATCAGTTCACAACTTGACTCATTTTAGTCCTGGTGACCCAAGGCCATCTGCTCAATAAATTATTTAATATGGTGAAGCTCATTATTTAATATGGTGAAGCTCAGGGCTCAAACGCATCTCCGTGCTTATTAGGCACCTTCGTTCTCACAGTAGTGAAGCAACTAGAAGACATGTGACATGTGTAGGTAACTAATTGTAGTTAACTTTGCATATGAAGAAAGTGTTTTCCATTTTTTTTAAATAAATGTGATATTTTTCCTTGGAAAAAGAGTCAATCCTAACCTTTGGGACGGAAGTGGAAATGGGACCTTCCTCTTTTATTTCAAACCTGGGAACGAAAGTGGAGCCAGGAACCCCGTATCCATTTCTTTCCCACTTCTCCTGTTCACCATTTCAGCACAAACAGAAATATGATATGATATGTATGCCCTGCTCATCTTAAAAGGGAATGAATCCGAAAGGTCGTCGATACCCTTTCTAAGTGACTCCCGTACTTCTCTAAGCCAAGTTATCTAATACTTGCCTTGGCTTGGGATGTGGACACTTACAATTTAATGATTTTCAATAGCTGCAGTCTATCCATTTATGATTCTAAACATTCTACGATTTTATTTTTTTCTGGGTGGTTTTATCTATTATCCAAAATCGGGTCAGAAATTTAGAAAAATAATTGGAATTGCAGATTTCAGTGGTTGAGATTGTATAAAATGGACAGTTTAAGGATTTGCAATAGCCGGGGTTTATCTACTTATGATTCTAAATGTTCTACAATTTTATTTTTTTGACGGGTTTCATCCAAAATCCGATCAGAAATTTGGAAAAATAGTTGGAATTGTAAATTTCAGTAGTTGAAATTGCATAAAACAGGCCTCAAAGTTTTTAAAGGTGTTAAATTGATTAATGCATTCAAAAACACAATCTGAACATTGTAAAATTGTCAATTTGCCAACAATCGTGTTGCCGGATTCCAATGATAATCTATCATCGCATAAAAAAGTCTATGTTTAAATTGCCCCGTTTTATGATTTCGCTCATAACAGCCTGATTAACCCTGACCGACAGTTTAAATTTTCCCATTTTGAGATAGCGATTAACCCTGATTAACCCAGACCAACAGTTTAAATTTCCCCATTTTGAGATACCGAAGCTCAGAGCTCTAACATAACTCCGTGCTTATTAGGCACTCACAATCATTGGTTTGAGACTTCGCTCATGGCAGTCCCGGTGACCCGGGGGCCAACTGTTAGCCATGCGTTCCAAAGGGAATAGAAAGAATATTAAAAATAGGCAAACCATGCCTAAAATTAGGGTTGTGCACAAAAGAGTGAACCCATAAGAGGATCCAAAAGGAAGCGAAACACAGCAGAGGGAAACCCATGGCAAACGCCTCGACTATAAACAGAGACCCAAATGATCAAATTCATTGGAATAGGGAAGACAGGGTTAAAAACATAACATGAAATACCATACAACGAAGACCAGCCAAAACCAACAACAGGGAGGCAAAATTCAGCTGCGGGCCAAATTGGTATCCTGTGAAATCTCCCATCTATTAAACCCCGTTGTAAAAATTATTGATCAATTCTTTTGAAACCCGTGAGGTCGGCCCCAAATTCAGAGAAAAATACATAAATAAATAATGAAATATGCACATAAATCGAAATTCATTTGAAATTTGGATACTGACCTGTATGGATTGAAGAAGGAGATGGAAACCGCAAAAGATCCCTGAAAAATGAACATAAATGGTTTCTTCTAATGTCATCCCTTAGTTTGCTTCGATGATCGAGATACCGTATTTGTTTTCAACTAACAACCTAACCTTCTTCCCGTTTAGCTTGTGGATCAATTTCCCACCAAACATTTTGTTGCTGTTTTAGTGAAGGATGAGACCCCTAAATTTATCATTTTAATTTTATTTATATATTAATATTAACGGATGATCAAAAATGAACAATGGAATTAGAAAGTGGATCATGACTCTAGCATTGAGTGGCAATGCGAGTCCCCAACAAAGTAAAATGTCAAGCATAGGCACAACAACGTCTTAGTTTGTCGACATTTTTTTCGTAATGCACTTTTATCATTTCTAAAGCTAAGAATCCTAAGAATCCTTTAAGCTCAAGTAAAGGGATGATGGCGTTTGCTAACTTTGTAATAAGAGGGTTTTTTTGTTAGGAAAAATAATGGATAAATGAAATGTTTGGTTGCTCATAAGTCTAAAACGCCAAGCGTAATGTTTGGTTGCTTAGAGGTTATGAAATGCTTGGTGTTTTATAGGTCTGAAACACCAGGCGTAATGTTTGGTTGCTCAGATGTTATGAAGTCTGAAACGTCAAGCGTTTCATAACCTCTGAGCAACCAAACATTATGCTTGGCGTTTCAGACTTTTGAAACGCCAAGCGTTTCATAACCTTTGAGCAACCAAACATTTCATTTATCCATTGTTTTTCTCTGAAACGTCAAGCGTTTCATAACCTCTGAGCAACCAAACATTTCATTTATCCATTATTTTTCCTAACAAAATAATGGTATAAATCCTAAGAAATAGTTGAACGTTTGTCAAATTCATCTATTAATAAACTAAACCCGAGAGGTAAAACAGGGGAGTGAGCAATTCATCTCACACATCTGTCTCCTCTATTTGTGTTTCCAATTTGGTATTAGAGTTGGTAACTTTGGGTGTAACTCCCTCACGAGAGGGCCCAGAATATCTGATGGACGAAACTTGCACATGAAGGAGCCCATAGCAAGAGCGAATGAGTTTTGATCCACGCGTGACAATTCCTGGAGGTCTATGCATGAGTTCGAAGAGGACATGGAAAAGAAACCCAAGAGTATAAGTCACCATTGTAAGATCAGATACACGAGGGAGGTGAAAATCATAACAGGGTTTCCAACACCTCAAGATTAGCACTCATTTTTTCATTCTTTGTGATTCCAAGGTTGTAATGAAGAACCTCTCATATTTTTTAGAACATGGTAACATAACTTAAAAGCTTGTGGCTCTTGGTGAATGTTGTGCCCCAAGAACACGACCATTGGTTATGTCTGCAGTTTGTTAAAATCTTGTGGTTCTTGGTGAATGTGGTGCCCCAAGAACAGGACCACTGGTTATGTTTACAGTCTGTTAAAAGCTTGTGGTTCTTACTAAATGTGGTGCCCCAAGAACACAGCCACTGGTTATGTTTGCAGTCTGTTAAAAGCTTGTGGTTCTTGGTGAATGTGGTGCCCCAAGAACACGGCCACTAGTTACATCTACAGTCTGCTACAATGGGTTTTCTAGTCTGAAGCAGTCTTATTACCAAGAGATCAAGAGATAGCTAAAAATGAATGGAAGTGATGGAGCTCAGTCTACGTGATTTCAGAAGTGGATAAAGATTATGATGAAGACTTTATCAGACAGAGACCATAGGAAAATGCTTTAATCGATTGTAATATCGATGAATGGAAAAAATTGAAATATGTAGAAATCAGTTAGGAGTTGTAGAGAATTCATTTACCCATTAAGGGGGGGGTGTTAGAAAAAACAATGGATAAATGAAACATTTGGTTGCTCGGAGGTTATGAAACGCTTGG
>ML787518.1:236642-277929 GCA_009831015.1 Picea engelmannii | reverse complement strand
GCAGGCTGAGAGCCTTGAGCCCCAGTCTTCTTGTGAGTTGTCTTTGACCTCTTGACTTGGTTCCAACCATCTTCCTTTCCTTTCTCTGCTTCCCCTTTGTTCGGGCACCCTCTTGCAAAATGGCCATAGACGTGACATTTACGACATTTGAAAGGGAGTTGCCCGTAGTCCAGCACTTGCACATGCGTCCAACTGTCAACCTTTATTTTGATGGCCTCCGGAAGTCCCACCTCTAAGTCCACCTCGACACAGATTCGAGCGCAATCATACTGATCGTTGTTGTTTGCTCTATCAATGAACTTTCCCAAAGCATCTCTAATGTGCTTGAGGGAATCCCAGTTCCAGCAGTGCACAGGAAGATTAGGGAGCCGAACCCAGACAGGAACTGTCGTTGGGACATCCACGGCCGGATCAAAGTCAGGGGTCCATTTATTGAGGTAGAGGCCCTGAGGTCCCATGAAATAGGGCCCATTCCTTAAGATCAAATCTTTGTCCTCCTTTGTGTTGAACTCGAACAGGAAGTAGCCTCTACCCAAAAAATATGAGGTGACTTTGTTCTTGATCAGCGGAATCCAATTCTTAACGACCCAATTTTCTGTCGATTTTGGCAAGGGACAAGGCAACCTGGATCGGACCCTCAGGAGGGAGGTTTACCTCAGGAACATCATCGAGATTTTTGATGAACTTAGTGGCTTCGGACTTCTTCTTTTTGGGCAACTAAGCTAGCAGAGAGGAGAAGGCAGCTTCAGCATCCGGGGGCCGAGCATGCGAGGGATCGAGGGGCGAGCCTTGGGCCTCCATGGCAGCGTAGTTTTCTGCTGTCTTACCAGGCTTCTTTTTTTTTCATTCCTCTCTTACCTCCCAAAAATTCCTTTAATTTCATAATTTCCTCCTAATGCTTGTTACTAACAACGTTTGGTTAATTTTTCACATAGTTTCATAAAATTTTCTAATAAAATAAGTAAGATGCACACAATTTCTGCCATCATTTAACTCACACAATGTTTCAATTATACCCCATGTTTGTCTTATGCCCATAACCACATGAATTTCAAGATTTAATGGGCTTCTCATTCTAGAATGGTATGCTTCTATATGTTAATGGTTTCATAATGATATAAGCAAGCAAATGAAAATTTTAAATACACGTTATTTATTCACGAAATTGAAGGTTAGTGTATTGTTTTCATCATTGTTGATGTAACTTAATGTTCATTGAATTACAATGCTTTTGAGATGCGGAAAGAGTTGCAAGCTAAGGTGGATGAATTATCTTCATCCATTGTGCATCGCTAACAAGTTTGATACCTAGAAACACATGTAATTGGAATTGGTGTATATGAAACTACATTGATCCATTTAAATCTATCCAACCCTATATTTAATATGCACTTGAGATTTTTCTAGCAGAAAATTTCTCAATATATTTATACCACATGTAAGTTTTAAACCTGTGAAGTAAAGCAATGCATATAGATTCTTAAGCAAAACAGAGTTTAATCAATGACTCATACACAGAGTACACAGAGATTTTATATCGGAAACCCTCAACTGGGAAAACCTTTCTTATATTCATTATATCGAATTTCGCCATTCACCATACACTATATACAATGTTTTAGGTATTCCGTAGATACCAAAACCCTAATCCCTTAATCCAAGATTAATTTAGAAAATCGCTAAAAATAGCAAAAACTGCCCAAAAAAAAAAACCGGGGCACTACGCGTAACTAGGGGGGGCATACCTGCCCCCCCCTAAGAAAGCGCCCGGCGCACACGACACAAAGACCACTACTAGAGGGATTGTCAGACGTAGTTGTCGAATCTGACGTGCCCACACACACACATGCAAAGAATATAACACATACCCAACATTCTCCCACTTGTTGTTTTCTTTGCATCCAGGGGTCCAGGGGATTATATAGTCAACAATCCAAGGCAGCAATGCCCATTGTTACTCTACACCAGGAGAAATTTTGTGTGCTCACAGACTTTGTCAATGAATCTGCAACATTCTTCAAAGTGTCAACCTTTTCTAGCAACACCTTCTTTTCCTCAACCATGTCTCTCACAAAGTGATATTGAACATCAATATGCTTTGTCTTTGAATGATAAGTTGGGTCCTTTTCCAGGAAGATTGCACTATGACTGTCAAAATCTAATCTCACTGCTTGTTGTACCAACCCAATACCTGAACACAATCTTTGTAACCATATTGCTTCCTTGCTTGCATAAGTGGCTGCCATGTATTCAACTTCTGTAGTTGAGAGTGCCACTACAATCTGTCTTTTGCTCATCCAACTGATTGCTCCTCCAAATAGGTTAAACACATACCCACTTGTAGATCTTCTGTGATCCAGATCTCCAGCCCAGTCTACATCAACAAAGCCATGTATGTCCACCACTCTGTCCAATCCTGGTCTTCCTTGGTAGCACAATCCATAACTGGTAGTGCCACAAAGATACCTGAAGACCCTTTTACTGCTGGCCAATGCTCCTTCCCTGGTTTTGACATATACATGCTCAAAACTCCCACTGCATGTGCAATGTCCGGTCTAGTATAGACCATTGCATACATCAAACTGCCAACTACAGTGGCATACAGAACATGGGACATGTCCTATTCTTCTTCCTGTGTCTTGGGACACTGATCTGCAGATAACTTTACACCTATAAGAATAGGAACCTTGATCGATTTACTTCCATGCATATTAAACCTTTGCAATATTGTCTCAACATATTTTCTCTGATTCAACCAGAGTTTCCTATTTGCACGATCTCTTTTAATCTCCATTCCCATAATGAAGTTAGCAGCACCGAGATCCTTCATGTCAAATTTGGAGGATAGCTGCGATTTCACCTCCTTGATAACATCCATGTTATTTCCTACCAACAACATGTCATCAACATACAACACTACATAAATAAAGTGATTACCAACTTGCTTGGAATATACACAGTGATTAGCCTTGCTTCTCACAAATCCCAATTCAAGGATGGATGTATCAAACTTTTGGTACCACATCCTAGGTGATTGCTTCAAACCATATAGTGACTTCTTTAGCTTACAGACCAACTCTTTCTTTCCCTTCACTACAAAGCCTTCTGGCTGCTTCATGTAGATTTCTTCTTTCAGATCCCCATGTAGGAATGTTGTCTTCACATCCATCTGTTCCACTTCAAGATCAAACGCAACAACAATAGATAAAAGAAATCCAATAGAAGTTAACTTAGCAACATGAGAAAAAATCTCACCAAAGTCAATTCCCTCTACCTGTGAATAACGTTTTGCTACTAGCCAAGCTTTGTATTTCTCCACTTTTCCTTCTACATTAAACTTCTTATTAAACAACCATTTCTTACCAATAGATTTTCTTCCAACTGGCAACTCAACTATATCCCATGCCTCATTCTTATCCAAGGCATCCATTTCTTCAACCATGGCCTTATTCCATAGTTTATTATCCTTTGAATTCATTTCTTCTCTGATAGTTCTGGGATCATCATCAGTAATAGATAAAGCAAAATTAGAATGAAAATCAGGTGGACTATACCTTTCTGGTTGCCTTCTTTCTCTCACAGATCTCCTCAATATTGGGGTATGAGGTTCTTCTTCTTCTTCTTCTGCGGCTTCATCTTCTTCAGATGATTCAGATTTTGTATCATCCAACTCTAGCTCTATTTTCTCAAGTTCTTATGGCCTTGGTAGGAATTCTTGTTTGGAAACATATTTTACCTCTTTGAAAACAACATCTCGACTGTAAACAGTCTTCTTGGTTTTCGGGTTCCAAAGCTTATAACCTTTCACACCATCTTTATAACCAAGAAAGATACACTTCAGCCTTTTTATCTAGCTTACTCCTATTTTCCTTTGGAACATGTACATAAGAATCACAACCAAACACTCTAAGATGTTGAAGAGAGGGTTTCTTTCTAGTCCATACCTCGTGTGGAGTTTTACCATCCAACGCTGATGAGGGTGATCGATTGACCAGGTAACATGCTGTACCCACTGCCTCTGCCCAGAATTCCTGTCCTCACTTGGCACCGCTTAGCATGCTCCTTGTTTTTTCCATCAGTGTCATGTTCATCCTTTCTGCAACTCCATTCTGCTGAGGAGTGTATGGAGTAGTCTTCTGCTTTGTTATACCACACTTCTTACAGAATTCTTCAAATTCATTTCCGCAGAATTCTCCAGCATTATTTGTTCTCAATACCTTTATTTTCTTCTCTGTCTGATTTTCTACCAGAGCCTTAAACTCTTTAAATTTATCAAATACCTCATATTTCTTTCAAAGAAAATAAATCCATGTGTTCCTTGAGAAATCATCTATGACTGAAACATAATACACAGACTTACCTAGCGATGGAACAGGCACAGGTCCAAACACATTACTACGTATCAACTCTAAGATCCCCTTTGCTCTTGTAGCACAAGATGGGAATCTTACTCGATTATGTTTACCATATATGCAATGTTCACAGAAATCAAAATCCAGAGTGCAATTAGTCATACCTTCAACCATGCCTTTACCGTGTAGTGTTCGAAGTCCCTTTTCTCCAATATGCCCCAGTCTTTGATGCCACAACATGGTCTTCTTTTCTGGGACAATATTGATCTTGTCTCCTTCATTTCTCTTCTCGGGGACAACAGAACTGTTGCACCCATTAGTATAAGTGCTTCCCAACAACTTGTACAGAGTTCCACACCAAACTCCCCTTATCAACACCATTGCTCCTCGTACCATCTTGCAAGTGTTCTTTCTAAATACCGTATTCACTCGTGCATCATCCAACTTGCTTACAGATATTATGCTCCTGGCTAGTTTTGGAATGTGAAGAACCCTAGTCAATGTTCTAATCCTTCCATCTTTTAGCAGCAATTTAACCCTTCCACATCCCATGATTTTTGTTGTCGAGTCATCTCCTAGGAATACATCACCACCATCATATTTTTCATATTCAGAGAACCACTCCCTATGAGGAGTCATGTGGTATAACGCACCTGAGTCGATCAACCATACATCATAGTCTACATGTGTACCTGTAGATGCCAGGTAAACATCACCTCCTTCTTCAGTGGAGGCTTTTGTCTCTGTGGAAGAGGTACTATCAGATCCCTTTGGTTTTTCAACCTTCTTAGACTTGCAATCTTTCTTATAATGCCCTGTTTTACCACACTTCCAACATTTCCTCAAAGATTTTCCTGGAGACTTATATCTACCTGTAAATTTAGATCTCCCCCCCGAAGACTTACCAAGATTCTTGTCTTGGGTACGACCTCTTACAAATAAAGCATCTGTTCTATGACCATCCATGCTTTTCTACCTCATCTCTTCAGATAACAAGGATGCAACTACATCCTCATACTTCAACATAGATTGAGCGGTACTACCTATTGCTACAACCAGATTATCCCAAGAGTCTGGCAAAGAACATAACAAAGTAATACACTTATATTCTTCTGCAATCATAATATTAACAGAGACAAGTTGACTTACCAGAGTATTAAAGGCATTTAGATGTTTTGTCACAGAATCTCCATCTTCCATCCTAAGATGACAAAGCTTCTTTCGAAGAAACAACATGTTTACTAGGGACTTTGATTGATACAAATTCCCCAACTTATCCCATAGTTCCTTGGTTGTAGATTCTCTTGAGACATTCAACAACATGGAATCTGCCAGGTAGAGTCGAATAATACTCCTTGCTCTTCTGTCCAACTTCTCCCAATATTCCTTTGACATACCAGTAGGTGGTGTATTGGTAGTTTGTGTACTAGTGGGTTGTGTACCAGTAGCCTGTGTGCTAGCAGACGATGTACCAGTAGGTTGTGTACCAGGATCCACAATGATCCATTGTTCTTTGTCTACAAGAAGGTCATCCAGCTTCAACTTCCATAGCTCAAAGTTTTTACCGTTGAACTTCTCTATCTCGATTCTAGAAGAGCTTTCCATTCCTCTTTCTACACTCAAATCACCACTGCAAAAGCTCCCACTAAACCCAGGTTTATCACAGACCCAAGATAAACTTGATCTATCAAGACCGAGATTGATCCAGATTATTTTCAGCACGAAATGAGAGCGAAGATATAATAAAGAAATGCACAGAGATATCACGTATATCCAGTAATATAATAGAAATATATCAGAGATGCAACCATAAACACAGAGATATAGTAATACACGATTTCTATTGATGAAATAAATGTACAGAGACTGTAAAAATACAGAGTGAAAGACTCGCTAGAATGGTGGCAGCTTATCTTTGAGAAGAGAAGTGACGGCTACTCGCATTCGCAAGAAGATGGTTACAATGAGGCTCTGGAGGCCTTTTTACAATAATTGGGAATGCCAAAAGTCCTAGACATCCAAAAACCTAACCCTAGGAGATGAAGCGCCAAAAGTGATGTGGGCCCCGTTTGGGTAAGTTGGTGCATCAACTTCCCGGGGTCGTAACTTTTGCATACGATCTCTGTTTTAGGCGTGTGATAGCTCGTTGGAAAGGTATCGTCGAGGAGATTCATTTTGGGGGCTCAATCATGCCTTTCACTATCATTGAAAACCTCGATCTCAAAAAAACTTCATTTAGGACCTCAAAATGGCCCCGAAAGTGAAAACCTGCTAAAAATAGTAAATTGCCAAAATGGCCAGAAAACTGTTTTGAGCCATTTGGAAAAGGTGGGTGGCCCCCGATATCCACCTGGATCAGAGATAAACCCTCAACAACAAAGGCATCCCTCTGAAGCCATAAACGAGCTCTAATACCACATGTAATTTTTAAACCTGTGAAGTAAAACAATGCATATAGATTCTTAAGCAAAACAAAATTTAATCAATGGCTCATACACAGAGTACACAGAGATTTTATACCGGAAACCCTCAACCGGGAAAACCTTTATTATATTCATTATATCAAATTTCACCATTCACCATACAATATATACAATGTTTTTAGGTATTCCGTAGATACCAAAACCCTAATCCCTTAATCCAAGATTAATTTAGAAAACTGCTAAAAATAACAAAATCCGCTAAAAATAGCAAAAACCGCCCAAATTTTTTTTTGGGGCACTGCACGTAACCAGGGGGGCATACCTGCCCCCCCTGGGACCCCCCTAGGAAAGCGCCTGGCGCACACGACGCAAAGACTGCTACTAGAGGGATCGTCAAACACAGTTGTCGAATCTGACGCACCCACACACACACATGTAAAGAATATAACACATACCCAACATTTTCCAGCAGGAAATTTCTCAATATATTTATATATGTTGTTCTCATATAACATGTACAATGCTTGCTAATATAGCCTTCTTCCTAAAAGTATGACTATGACCATCTAGTCAACTCCTTGTCCGGTAATGGTAAACAAAAAAATAAGACCTACCCAGTAGTCTTACAATAGATGCTAATAGCATATTGCCATCCTCAACAAATATAAAACCAAAACAGATTACAAAAAAGGGAGTCCAAGGTGACAAATGAACAAACACAGTTTGAGAATCCAGCATTTTGAAAAAAAGTGTGTTGTCGATCCAAACTACTATGCAAATCATAGATAGAGTCTTAAAGTTAGTGGGGGGCCCTCATGGCCATTCTGCCATTTGTTGTAGTGGATCCTTCCTTCCTGTACTAGTAAGGCACGCTTTGATAACGCATCTCTTTCCATATTCTCTTCCCTGTAGATATGATCAAACTTGATATTGATGAAAAAGGGAATGAGATCCATGATCTTAGTCATCTAGCCCATAAGTGAGGTCACATGTAAATTGCTTTTGTAATTTAACCAATCTATTACAATCTTTGAATCCCCCGAAACATGTAGGTGGTCAATGTTCAGCCGATGTGCTAAGGATAAGGAGGCCCAAACCCCAAGAAGTTTCGCCCTGGTGTTTGTACCCTGCCCACAATTGAAAGTCCACCTGTAAATAGTATTTCCTGTGGTCTTTATGATGCCCCCTGCCCCACTAAGAATACCGTTTTTCTGCACAGCACCATCAAACCAACAATTAGATTCTATAGTAATGTACGGAGTCTTCTTGATCCTATTGAACGTTGTTTTTTTGTAAAATCTAACCACTGGTAGAATTCACCATCCCTCTGATTTGAATGCTAACACCATGTACTGAGGGAGAGAAACTATCAAAGATACAACCTATTTATTTCAAGCCATAAGTACTAGTAGATGACTGATGGTAAAGTAGTGTATACTTTTTCCAACTTCAGCCAATTTTTGAAACAGTTGTTTTAAGAAAAACCTCCCCAAGTAGTAATAAGATTATAAATAGTATGCAAGATTTTCCACAGATGTATAGTAAAAGGGCAGTTTGTGAATAAGTGTATGATGGTCTCCTTAACCCTGTAGCAGAGTGTGCAAATGCTTAGACCTACCCAGCCTCTTTTTTGTAACGAATCCTAGGTAAGGATTTTTTGTTCCAAGACCAACCATGATCCGGATTTTATGAGCAGAATGAAATGACTATAGATTATTAACAGGTGCTTAACACAAAATAACAGAGATATAGTAAAGCTGGTTTTCTATTCAATAAGGAAATAAGTTGAAACTGTAAAATGCAGTGGAAAGAAACTTGTTGGAATGCTGGCGACTTATCTCTAAGAAGAGATGTGAGGGTTGCGCTCATTCGCAAGAAGATGATTAAAATTAGGCTTTGAAGGCCTTTTTACAATAAACAGGAATGCCAAAAACCCTAGACATCCAAAAAAACTAACCCTAAGAGATGAAGCGCCAAAAGTCATGTGGGCCCCGTTTGGGTAAGTTAGTACATCAACTTCTCGGGGTCGTAACTTTTTCATACCATCTCCGTTTTAGGCGTATGATAGCCTGTTGGAAAGGTATTGTCGAGGAGATTATTTTTGGGGGAAATATCTAAATAAATTTATCAATGCTCCCCGTTTTCCCAAAAAACATCGTTTAGGGCCTCAAAACGGCTCCGTAAGTGAAAAACTGTTAAAAATAGTAAATTACCAAAATTGCCAGAAAATTGTTTTGAGCCAGTTAGTAAAGGTGGGTGGCCACCGATATTCACCTGGATCAATCCTCCCTCATTAGGAAGAAATGGTCTCCATTGCATTGAGTTCCCCCATCATATGAGGAAATTTCTGCTGAATTTGGCCCCGGGTGAGCCACTTGCCTTGGTGCAGGAGCTGCCCTGCTTTGACGACTCGATAAAGTTGGATCCTTTGCCATTGAGTGCCCTTGATCTGTGTTTCCACAATCTGATCATTGGATTCCTTTTGTATGTAGTTAGGGTTGAGCTCTATTGGTGTCAGTTGTTCTGCTACTTCTGAGGTGTCCAATAATGGTGGGAAATAAGGGCGAAGGAGATCCACGTTGAACACTGGGTGCAAGCCAAGGAAAGGAGGAATGTTGAGCTTAAAATCATTATCCCCCATGGCCTTGGTGATGATGTACGACCCATAATGGAGTGGGCGAAACTTTTGATGGGGTCTTGTAAGGCGTTATTTCTGCAAGTGCAACCAAACTTTGTCGCCCACCTGAAACTTATGTGGCACTCGATGTTGATCATGGCGCTGCTTGTACTTGTCATTGGACTTATGTAGGATATCTCGAACCTGTTGGCGGATGTGCTGGATCTGCTCAATGAACCGGGTGGCTTTTTCAGATTCAGTTGGAGGAGGAGATGAGTGGACCGAGGTGACCGCAAGGGGAAGTGCAACATTGATGGGACCCAATGGTTGGAATCCCAACCCCACCTGAAAGGGGATGTGGCTAGTTGAGCTATGCAGGGCTCGATTGTAGCTATGTTGGACATAGGGAAGGCTCTCATCCCATGTGTGAGGGTGCTTTGAATTATACATGCGAAGGATATGCACAATCATTCGATTTACGACCTCGGTTTGGCCATTTGTCTGGGGGTGGAAAGCCATGGATTTGGTGAGCTTGGTGTCCAACAATGACTAGAGGCTCGACCAGAATGAGTTGAGAAATCGACTGTCCCGATGTGAGACAATGGTTTGTGGGATTCCAAAATGTACCCAGACTCGTTCAAAGAAGATCTTGGCAGTGGCCTCTGTTGTGATGCTTTTCTTGCAGACAACCAGAATCGCCATCTTAGAAAAGCGATCAACAACCACAAAAACACAGTCATTTCCCCACTTGGTGGATGGGAGGCCCGACATGTAGTCCATTGAGATGTATTCCCATGGCCTTTCAGGAGTAGGAAAAGGGGTGTACAAGCCCTGCTTCTTAGTGGTCAGTTTGGAAATAGCACAGGCAGTTCAGGACCTGATATACTTGTTGACCTCTTGTCGAAGTTTCGACCAATAGAAATGTTTTTGTAGCATCACCACTGTCTTTGTGATGCCGAAGTGTCCTGCCACTCGACTGTAGTGGGATTCCCAAATCAGCTTCGCTCGCTCGCTTGATGGAACACAAATATGGCCCAGACGACACAACAACCCATCCTGAAGATGGAAATTATCGATAACTGTGTTTGCACCCAACATTTGGTAGGTGGTGGCGAAGTCCGAGTCTGTCTCATAGAGTTGGGCCCATCCAGAGGTCTCATGGCCGCAAGAGTCTAGCACCGTGGTGAGTGTCACGACTAGTGGTCTGCTGAGGCAATCAACGACGTGATCGACGCTTCTTGTTTTATACTTGATGTTGAGGTTGAATTGCTGCAAGTATGTGGACCACTTTTGATGGTGGTCATTCTGCGATTTTCCTTGTGTCTACATGAACTGTAGTGGCTTATGATCAGCGTGGATGACTGTCTCCTTCCCAAGAATGTAATGTCTCCACTGGCGACAGGCTTGCATAATGGAGTACATTTCTTTGTTGTAAGTAGGGTACTTACAAACAACATCTGATAGTGTCTCACTATGATAGGCCACAGAGTAGTCGTGTTAAGTGAGAACGACGCCCACAACATAGTCTGAAGCATCTGTCTTGATCTCAAAGGGCTGTTGCAAGTCTGGTAGTGAAAGTACTGGGGATGAGCACAAGCGCTGCTTCAAATCATTGAACGCTTGTTGTTGGGATCGACCCCACTCAAATTTCACCTTACCACCACCCCTGGTTATTTGGCTGAGGTCCCATGCAATATGAGAGAATCCCAACACGAACCTGCGGTAGAAATTGGCAAGGCCCAAGAAGCTCCGAAGCTTAGTGAGTGTGGTTAGGGCTGGCCAGTCACGAATGACTTGGATCTTGGCTAGATCTACATGTACGCCATGTTGATCAATGATGTAGCCCAGGTAATGGACCTCGTCCATGCCAAAGGATCATTTTTCCAAGTTGGCGTATAGATTGTGTTTCTGTAGGGTGTGCAAAACCTGTTGAATATGCTACAAGTGTTCGGCCCAAGTCTTGTTGTAAATGAGAATGTCATCTAGATACACCACTACAAAAGTATTGGTGAATGGTTGCAGGATATCGTCCATCATCCTCATGAAAGTGGCTAGAGCATTTGTCAAACCAAAGGGCATGACCAACCATTCAAAAAGGTCTTCCTTTGACTTGAAGGCGATCTTCCATACATATGTCTGTTCTATCGGGACCTGGTGGTAGCCAGACTTCAGATCAATCTTACTGAAGTATTTGGCCCCCGTGAGTTGATCAAGGAGGTCATCGATTTGGGGAATCGGGTACTGATTTCTGACTGTGATTTTATTCAAAGCCCGGTAATCAATGCAGAGTCACCAGGTTCCATCTTTCTTTTGTACCAGTACGATTGGGCTCCCACAAGGTGATGATTTGGGATGGATGTGCCCCTTTTGGAGCAGTTCTTGGATCTGTCGCTTGATATCATCATTCTCTAATGGAGAGTGATGATAGACTGGCCCATTGGGCAGCGATGCGTCAGGGGTCAGATCGATGGGGTGCTTGACCTGGCAGTGCAGAGGTACACTGGTAAGTGAGGAGAAGATATTTGAGTATTGCTTCCATGATGTTATCTACTTGCTTCTGTTGTGTGGAGAGGTCGGTCACAGAGACCCTGGATGTGGCTATGATCTTTCGCTTATTTTTAGAGTGAATCACGAACAAGACAAACTTCTCCGTCTGAGAGATGACCTTCCTGCATTGCTTAGCAGAGATAAGGGAAATAACACTAGGTGGATTGGCTTGGATATCCAGTACAATTTCCTATTCAAAGTAATAATAACACTACGAGGCCTAGGCTCATTTACAACATGACGTTTCCATAAATAAGGTTGGACCAAAAGAACATCACAAATTTCAAGAGGAGCAACATCACACAATACCTTGTCTTTGAAGGGCTTGATGTCGTGCGATAGTCGACACTGTTGGTTGATGTGGAGATCGCTTCCTTGGCAGAGCCATCCAATGGTGTAGGGTTGTGGGTGCGGCATTGTCGGCAGGGCCAACCGTTGGACGAACTCCGCTGAGATGAGGTTCTTCTTTCTACCGCTATCAATGATGAAGTGTAGCAAGGTGCCTTTTACCCACATATGTGAATGGAAGAGGCACTCTCCTTCTTCTGGATCATTTGGTTCACCAGGCTGGAGCTTGGTGGTAGTAACGGTGGCACTGGGTTCCGCATCAATGATTTGTCTTCCCATTTCTGGTTCTGGCTCAGAGTCAAAACCCGCATCTAATTCAGAGGCTTTCACTTCGGCCACTAGCGACTACTTTGAGCGACAGTCGACAATGTTATTCCAAGGGATCTTATGGAAGTCACACCACTTCCCGGTATCTTTCATTGTCTTTTCGGTGTCCTTATTTGCTTGCTACTTGGACTGGTTGTCCTGATAGCATTCATCTTTTCTTTGTCCTTTTTTCTGTGGGTTTGATCCTCCCTTTCCTGGCTTTTGTTGTGAGGGGTTCCCAGGCCCAAATTCTCGGGTCTTTTGTTTGAGCTTTTGTTCATTTTTTACGACATATCGGTAGGCCGCGCCCAAGGATGAGATGTCCAGAAATTCCATTTCAGTCTGGATGTATCTATGCAGAGCACCGCGATACTTGAGCACCAGATGTCGCTCTGAATCTTTGATACCCAGCTTGGTGCGCAAGGTATGGAAGATATTTTTGAAATCTGGCACTGCTTGGCCTCTTTCTTGTCGCAGTGTGGTCCATTTGGTATACAAGTCATCATAACTTTTGACATGGTAGTAATATTCCTTAATAACATCCTTGAAGGATTCCCAGGTGGTCGTGACTGTAAATAATGAGGGTTCCTCTGTTTCCTTTTTCTCACAGAAAGTTTCCCACCAATATTTGACATGGGGAATGGCTTTTAGGAGCGCAAAAGTAATCTTTTCTCTATTTGAAAAGTTATGGATAGAAAAATACCCTTTTAGTAGATTCAACCAACTGTCTACATCATCTGCGTCTATCTGAACTTCAAATATAGGAATATAGAAGTTTATTTGTACCTTGAAGGGGGCGGCGCCTCCCCTCGAAGAAGATGCATTGCCTGTTGGTAGCAGCCGAAGGATTTGCACGAAACTATCCATCATCTCGTTCCTTTTTTGTGTGAGGGCTTCCTCAATCAACAATTTGAAAGGATCTCATGTCCCGTCATCTTAATTTTCTCCTACCATGAGAGGTCGCTTGGGCGTGCGAGATCTTTTGTCCTCAAGAGAAACAAGTTCGATACCCAACTCTTTGTACTCCGACCTCGTTGGGGACATGTTGGTTGTGGAGTCTGATTATATTCCTGATTCAGAGGTCCTTGCTTTTAGCTGTGTTTATACCCCATGAAGACTTTACACCCCAAAAGTATGTACACTCTTCCACGCGGGGGAGTGCAGAGGGGGGCTACCCCCTCTGCGGGGTTTGGGGGGTTCGGGGGCGAAGTCCCCGAAGTAAAAATTGCCTTGTAAATGTATATTGTAATTTCATTGTAAATATGGACCGTTCATTATAAGGTCGCAGATCTAATGGTAGAAATTATGTTAGGGTTTTTTGCCTTAGAAGGCAACCCTTTGTTATGAGGGAAATGTATTGCGGCTATGCATGATGGCGAGTATTGTATTCTGAGAGAGGAGACTGTGAGAGAAAGAAGATGAAGTTACAACGGGTTTTGTTGTAGGTTGTATCCCTTAATTTGTTGGATAATAATAAAGGAAGGACCTGCCAATTTCTTTGGTGGACGTAGCCCACACTGGGTGAACCACATAAATTTGTGTCTCTATTGTATTGTGTATCTTCTGTGTTTTCTTTCCGCATTTGTTTTATTTTATTGCTCCGCGGTCCTATTTTTCTAACAACTGGTATCCGAGCGAAAGGTAACTCGCAGGAAAAGAGGGTTCCTGGTTCGAGTGGGAGCAATGTCGGAAGATGGAAAGTTTAGGGTCGGGAAATTTAACGACCAAAACTACTAGTTATGGAAGATGCAGATGGAAGATTATTTATATCATAAGAATCTATTCCTACCATTGGGCGGAGTAGCAAAGAAGCCGACGACCATGAAGGACGAAGAATGGGAGATTCTTGACAGAAAGGCTCTAGGAACGATACGGCTGAGCTTGGCAGCGTCGGTGGCTTTCAATATTTCGAAAGAAAAGACAACAAAGGATCTGATGGACGTGTTGAATAAACTGTATGAAAAACCCCCGACGTCTAATAAGGTAATTCTAATGAAGAGATTATTTAATATGAAGATGTCAGAAGGTGGGTCGGTTGCAGAACATTTAAATGAATTTAATACGGTTACTAATCAACTAAGTTCTGTAAAAGTGGACTTTGATGATGATGTTAGGGCTCTTCTAATCTTGTGCTCATTGCCAGAAAGCTGGAACGGCTTGGTCATGGCTGTAAGCAACTCTGTCTCTGGTTCAAATACTTTAAAATTTGATGATGTTGTTGGTGTTATCCTTAGTGAGGAAATGCGACGAAAAAACACAGGTGAGACATCAGGTAATGCGTTGAACATGGAGAACAGGGGAAGACAAAAGGATAGAGGAAAGGGCTTAGGGAACCACGAGAATTCTAGGAAGGGAAGATCCAAATCCAGATTTGGAAAGATAGGTGCTAGAATTGTGGGAAGAAAGGACATCTAAACAAAGACTGCAAAGCTTCAAAGAAACAAAGAGATGGACAACAAGAGAGAAATCATGAAGCAAATGTAACATGTGATGTGTTACAAGATGCTTTGATTCTTTTTGTAGATAATATTTCTGAGTCTTGGGTAGTAGATTCAGGGGCTTCATTTCATGCCACACCCCATAAGAAACATTTTCTAGATTATGTTCAAGGTGATTCTGGACAGGTTCATTTGGGTGATGATGCGCCATGCAAAATTATTGGAATGGGAAAGGTAAAAATAAAGCAACGCAATGGAAACCAATGGTTGTTGAAAGAGGTAAGACATGTTCCAGATTTAAGGAAAAATATAATTTCAACAAGGCAGTTGGCAAGTGAAGGTTGTGTATCCATATTTACAGATAAGATGTGGAGGGTCATCAAAGGATCATTGGTGATAGCAAAAGGAGAGAAGGTAGGTACATTGTATTTATGTACTGGTAATATTGACTCTTCTATCTTTTTAGCTTCTACAAAAGTGGATACAACACTGTGGCATCATAGTTTGGGACACATGAGTGAGAAGGGTATGCAGATACTTTATAAAAGAAATTTGCTGCCAGATCTTAAACAAATTGATTTGGACTTCTATGAGCATTGTGTTTATGGAAAACATAAGAGACTCAGATTTTTCAGAGTCGGAAAAGAAAAGAAGAATGAAAGGTTAGAGCTTGTGCATACAAATGTATGGGGACCAACTCAGGTATCATCTCTTGGTGGCTCTCGTTATTATGTTACTTTTATTGATGATGCAACTAGAAAAACTTGGGTTTATTGCATTCAACAAAAATCAGATGTTTTTGATTCTTTTAAGAAATGGAAAGCTTTAGTTGAGAATGAGACAAGAAAAAGTTTGAAGTGTCTCAGATCAGATAATGGAGGTGAATATTGCAACAAGGAGTTTGATGACTACTATTCATACCCTGGGATTCGTAGAGAGAAGACAGTTCCAAGAACACCACAAGAAAATGGTGTGTCAGAAAGGATGAACATGACAATCATGGAGCATGCAAGGAGTATGAGATTGCATGTCGGTTTTCCCTTATAGTTTTGGGCAGATGATGTAGATATTGATGTTTACTTAATAAACATAGGACCTTCAAGCTCTTTGGATGATAGAATTCCAGAGAGGAATGGATAGGAGAAAAGGTAAACTATTCTTTTTTGAAAACTTTTGGTTGTGAAGCATTTGTCCATATTGATAAAGAAAATAGAACAAAGCTTGAGTCTAAATCCAAGAAGTGTTCCTTTATTGGATATAGTGTTAATGATTTTGGTTATCGATTATGGAATTATGAAAATAACAAAGTCATTAGGAGTAGAGATGTCATATTCAATGAGAAGGTCATGTACAAAGATCAGTTGCAGGGAAAGAAATAGGAAGAAGAAAAACAAGAATACACAGTGCTTGATGAGATCACTTAAAAATAAATTCCAAAGGAACTTGAAAATCAAAATGTACAACAACAGGAGCAACATGTACCTCAAACACCTGCAAGTGTTGTTAGAAGATCTACCAGGTTAAGTATACCCCCTGAACAATACTCTCCTTCATTGTATTATTTATTGTTGACCGGTTCTGGTGAACCAAAATGTTATGAAGAGGCAATGCAGGTAGACACCAAAAATAAGTGGGACCAAGGAATGAAAGAGGAAATGTATTCCTTGGAAAATAACCAGACTTGGTACTTGGTTCAGTTGCCTACGGGAAAAAGATCATTGCAAAATAAATGGGTTTACAAGTTGAAGGAAGAAGACGGAGGAGAAAAGCAATACAAGGCTAGACTTGTTGTAAAGAGGTTTGCACAAAATAAAGGTATATATTTTGATGAATATTTTCTCCTGTTGTTTAAATGACTTCAATTAGGACTATTTTAAGTCTCGTGGCAGTAGAAGATTTGCATCTTGAACAGTTAGATGTAAAAACAACTTTTCTCCATGGGGATTTGGAGGAAGAGATTTATATGCAGCAGCCACAGGGGTATGAGGTCAAAGGGAAGGACAATTTGGTATGCAGGTTGAAGAAGAGCTTGTATGGCCTAAATCAAGCTCCAAGGCAGTGGTCTTTGAAGTTTGACAAGTTTATGATAGAACATGGTTATAGTAGATGTCATTCTGATCACTGTGTTTATTTTAAAAGGCTAGAAAATGGAAGCTATTTTATCTTGTTATTGTATGTAGATGGCATGCTTGTTCCAGGGTCTAATATGCAGGATATAAATATGCTCAAGAAGAAATTAGCCAATTCATTTGTGATGAAGGATTTGGGTGCTGCAAAGAAAATCCTTGGCATGAGAATAACAAGAGACGAAAAAAATCACAAATTGACATTGTCTCAAGGTGAGTACACAGAGAAGGTGTTGGAGAGGTTTATAATGCAGAATGAAAAACCAGTTAGTACACCTTTGGCTATCCATTTCAAATTAACTAAGGAAATGTGTCCCAAGACATAGGAGGAGATAGAATACATGTCCAAGGTCCCTTATTCATCAACAGTTGGCAGCTTTATGTATTTGCACAAGACCAGATATTGCACATACAGTGGGAGTTGTGAGCAGGTATATGAACAATCCAGGTAAAGAACATTGGGAGGCAGTAAAGTGGATTCTTAGTTATTTGAGAGGTACTTCTACTCATGCATTATTTTTTGGAGGTTCATACACTTTTCTACAGGGATATGTTGATTTAGATATGGCAGGTGATAAAGACAGCAGGAGGAGCACCACATGGTATGTTTTTACTATAGGTGGAACAACAATAAGTTGGATTTTGAAACTGCAAAAGGTTGTTGCACTTTCAACAACAGAGGTAGAGTATGGTGCTGCTATAGAGGCTAGTAAAGAGATGATTTGGTTACAAAGGTTTATGGAGGAATTGGGAAAGAAGCAGGAGAATAGTAGGTTGTACTGTGACAGTGAGAGTGCAATTCATCTTGCAAAGAACTCAACCTTCCATTCGAAGAATAAGCATATACAGTTGAGGTACCACTTCATATGATCCGTCTTAGAAGATGTACATTTGAAGTTGGAAAAGATACACACTAGCCAAAATCCTGCAAACATGTTAACAAAGGGAGTAACCAGAGAGAAACTGAGTTCCTGCTCAGTTTCAGTTGGTCTTCAAGAATGAAGATGAAGATGAGAAATTTGCTAGGTCCAAGAAGGTTCAGAGTCTAGCATATACAACAGCGGTGGAGTTGTTGAGTTCAATCTCCAAGTGGTAGATTGTTGGTTGTGGAGCCTGATTATCTTCCTGATTCGGAGATCCTTGTTTTTAGTTGTGTTTATACCCCATGAAGACTTTGCACCCCAAAAGTATGTACACTCTTCCACGTGGGGGAGTGAAGAAGGGGGGTACCCCCTCTGTGGGGTCTGGGGGGGCTATCCCCCCGATTGGGGGATTCAGGGGCGAAGCCCACAAAGGAAAAATTACCTTGTAAATGTATATTGTAATTTCATTGTAAATCTGGACCGTTCATTATAAGGTTGCAAATCTAACGGTAGAAATTATGTTAGGGTTTTTTGCCCTAGAAGACAACCCTCTGTTATGAGGGAAATGTATTGTGGCTATGCATGATGGTGAGTATTGTATTCTGAGAGAGGAGACTGTGAGAGAAAGAAGAGGAAGTTACAACGAGTTTTGTTGTAGGTTTTATCCCTTCATTTGCTGGATAATAATAAAGGAAGGACCTGGAAATTTCTCTAGTGGACGTAGCCCACACTGGGTGAACCACGTAAATTTGTGTCTCTATTGTATTGTGTATCTTCTGTGTTTTGTTTCCGCATTTGTTTTATTTTATTGCTCCGCGGTCCTGTTTTTCTAACAGGACATGCATTAAGACAACAAGGAGCAGACCGCTCTGATACCACTGATCTGAATTTTATGAGCATAATGAAATGAGTACAGATTATTAACAGGTGGTTAACACAAAATAACAGAGATACAATAAAATTGGTTTTCTATTCAATAAGGAAATAAGTTGAAACTGTAAAATGCAGCGGAAACAAGCTTGTTGGAATGGTGGCGACTTATCTCTGAGAAGAGATGTGATGGCTGTGCTCATTCGCAAGAAGATGATTACAACGAGGCTATGAAGGAATTTTTACAATAAACAGGAATGCAAAAAACCCTATACATCCAAAAACCTAACCCTAGGAGATGAAGCGGCAAAAGTCATGTGGGCCACGTTTGGGTAAGTTAGTACATCAACTTCCCAGGGTCGTAACTTTTGCATACGATCTTTGTTTTAGGCGTATGATAGGTCGTTGGAAAGGTATCGTCGAGGAGATTCATTTTGGGGAAATTATTGAAGGAATTTCTAATAATTCTCCCCTTTTTCCCAAAAAACATCATTTAGGGCCTCAAAACGGCTCCAGAAGTGAAAAACTGCTAAAAATAGTAAATTACCAAAATTGCCAGAAAATTGTTTTGAGCCAATTGGAAAAGGTGGGTGGCCACTGATATCCACCTAGATCAAACCAGGTGAACAGATTAATCTTATATGCCAAGTCCCAAGTCCACATCTGTCTTCGCCATAGTGTACTCTGATGTGGCCATAATTGATTTTCCATGGCATTATAAACATTTTTGACCAAGAGTAAGCTCGACTTGTCTCCACCAGTCCACATTAAGGTATCTTCTCCAAACTGCAACTGGACACCTGAACTAATAAGTGCCTTTATAAAATTTTGCCATTCAGTAGCCACAGGACCCGTGAGTCCCAAATCCTCTCTGGATCTCCATTGATTGGTAATAAATCCCCAGGATGATGGTGCCTTCGCTTGGTATAGGTAGCGAATATTAAGATTTTTTAAAGCCAATAGTAGATCCCGAGAGAGTAAAGAAAGGTTACCAATGTCTATAATCTTATCCAATCCAATTAGTACTGAGTAGCCATTTTCGGGCTTGCAACTCAGCCAGTGGGTGATGAGGGGTAGCGATTTCATCAAATTTTTCCAAATGTGAGAGGCCAAAGGTTATATTACCAGAGTTGATATAAGACAAGTAGCCACAGAGGTGTGGGGGAGATATTTGTCTTTAATCACCCGGTGCCAGATCCCTTCCTCCATCAAGACACGCCAAAGAGAGTTTTTTGCTAATGCACGGTTGAAATGAAGAGGTTCCTGAGTCCCCAACCTCCTAAGTGTTTCAGCTTTTCAAGTAACTCCCAGCTGGAAAGATGGATACCATGTTCTTTACGACCACTAGTCCAGAGAAAATCAAAGATCAATTTACGAATCTTTGTGAGAACAACAACAGGGACCACCGCAAGTGCCATCCAAATATGCACTTGAGTTTGTTGATTCAAATACATTCTCTTCCATAGACCCACTTAAATTAGGGTTTAATATAAGTTCACAACATTGAAGGTTTTAAATTGGGTAAAACATGAAGAAAATGAATATGTTTTAATTTGTGAGTGTATAGAAGGTTTCCTTGTTTTTTCTTATTAGGTAGATTGGTAATGACATAAAGGAGTTATAACTAATATAAAATCCACATCAAGAAGACGTTGAAGGAGTTAGAACTATTGGAAAACCCTACAACACAAAGGCTATTTCAGAAACACTATTGCAACATTGACAACTTTCCCCTACAAACAAGAATAACAAAGCAACAGGTCTCCTAAACAAAAATATGCCTTTAGAGGACAAAAATATGCCTTTAGAGGACAAAAAAAATCCAACAAGAACTTTAGGTCGGCTCTGAAACAATATTGAAACCGAGGGTAGAGGAATTTGAACAACCCTAACTTTAGTTTGACGTTGTAAACACTAAAATACCACGCAAAATCATTGAGGAGCTTCAAGTTCTTGAGATGAATGAATGCTTAAAGATACCATTATTATTCCATGATTTGTCCAATTGTTGAGGGAGTGTGAATCCGATGGTACATGTTGTTAACATTACAAAGGTTAACAAGTTATCACATATTGATTTGTTTTATAAAAAAAAATAGAGGCAAGGACTAGCTAATTTGCAACTTTCCCTTGTTCTTTAAGGATTACCAAAAAGCTTATCAAACCTTACTTCTAAATAATAAGGGAAAATTTCAAACATGTTTTGAGTTAGTTAGTAAGTGTAATTTTGACTAGGGCAAAAGATCCAAACAATGAATACCAAACCCATACTCTCAACAAATAGTGGTCAAATGTTTCTAAAATGTGTATACCATTTTTTCTTTACAAATGTGATAGTTTAAATTTTACTTATAAAAAAAAAACAGAACGGAAGGTCATATACATAAAATATTAAAATCGCCCAATGGGCTCGTTGGAGTGGTTGAGTGCTTTAAGTTTCATGCATGAGATCTTGGGGTTGGTTCCTGGAGTTGATTATCTATGTTGAATGCCTCACTCAATGTCCCTATCAAGTCAAGCATTGTAATTAGTGGTAACATGCTTGCATTGGACATCATCTGTGAATGCAAGAACATGCCTAGGGGTTTCTTTACAAGGTTTTCCTTGGAAAAAAAAATTAGAATATTAAAAATGTCAATTGGGTCTAGCCTGGGTGGTTAAGGGGAGAAGTTTTTATCATCCCCACCCAGGTCCAAAACCACTTGTGGCATGTTTTCCCCTCATGGGCCAACTGGGGATGGTAAGGAACCAACAATCCCACTCTTACTTAAGTTCTTAGGGTGGGATGAGATGTTTGTAAACATTTTAGCTCGAGGGATTATCTCAACCGGTTCTCGCCAATATTGTTGGGCCTAGTAGATAATCAATATGAATCCCCCTAAGTTTGGTGCTCTTGTCTACTCTCTCGAGTTTACTAGGGATGCAATCCACGAATGTGAAGCATCCATTGTGTTTTCCTTGGAAAAAAGGTAAAATATTAAAATTTAGGAAAGAGAAAAGAGTTAAAAAGGATCGACATTACTAGATTCTTAGTTTTGAATTTATATTCAATTAATTTTTTAAGAAATGCATTTGGAAATATTAAACTTTTTTTAGTTTTTCTGAGGAGATATGAATCTCACACTGCATTAAAATAATATAAAGTACAATATTTTATTGGCTTAATTGCCTAAAAAGAATCTCCATAAAATTTGAATAAGATTCCATCCACAAGAACCCAAAACATTTTTGTGAAAGTGGTAATACCTATCATAACTGTCAACGGATAGGGAGGACAACCATCACTGATTGTTATTCATGAATGCGGGTTGATTCATCATTGTTATTAAAAGAAAATCATGCCACCTAAAATAACCCACTGGTGGTTTGTACGAGGGAAGACTTTCACTCTTACCAAATGCATTTGGGCCTTAGGTTGTTAGCCTATTTCCCTACATCCCAGGAAGATGAGCTCTTAGCCAATCAAAAATAGTTTTACGTCTTACCCGAGGACCAAAATCTTTTACCAACACTGTTCACCCATATTGACAAATTTCCCAGAATATATAAATAAATAAGTCTTTTTATACATTATATGGAAAGAGAAAAGCCAAAAACAATATATTGCTTTATATTTAGTAGTTGTGAACTAGTGTTTTAAAAATATCTCAAAAAAGTGAGAAAAAATATGAATTCAATTGCCTTATAAAAATCATATAAATAATTTTTTTCAATGTACTATAAACATTCAACAATTGATGATAATTGGGAAGGGGAGCCTTTGCTATCCAAGTAGCATGATTTCAAAGTGAATAATGAGAAATAAGAAAACTCTACTTGAATTGGACAATAACAATCATTCCCTTAGGAGAATTGTAAATCATTCCATTTAATGAGAGGATATTGCAAGAATGAGCATGGAAAAACTAGCAGAGGGAATGCTTTAAGAAGGGGACATGTGAGGAAATAACAATGGCAAGGAGATGACTACTCGTAGTAGCAATAATGTTAATTCCAACTCCAAGAAGAAATTACAATGACAAAATATAAGAAGGCAAGTTCAATACAATGACAAACAATGGTTGGAGGAGGGAAATGTAGGGAAAATCAATTCTCAAACAAGACAGATGATGATTCAACGATGGGAAAGATCATCCATGACAACTTCATCATGGGAAAGGGAAGATCATTCATGACAACACTATTAAGCCCCTAACCATAACCCTCGTTCATTATTATTACATTAATTACAATTATGTTGCCTATTATTGAGTGTTACCCCTCTTTGTGTCCTATATATACATCAAGGATACTCATTTGAAGCATCATATTATCTTGTGCATTTGATATCTTGTAATAAGAGGTTGTTCCTCAAATATGATTCCAATTCATTCAATTCTCACTTGATATAGACATAGCATTATTGAATTGGGTCTTTTTTTATGCTTATCTGGCCATTTGATCCATAACATTTGGTATCAAAGAAGATGATCGTTGGTTTGTCTCCTTCAAACAAACCATCTTATCATTTTTTCTCTTATGTTTTTTTTCAATCATTAGTATCACATGGAAATTTTAGTGTTGATAGAGGAAAGAGAGAAGTAAATTAGGTAAAAATTTCATAATTTGGTTTGACATATTTTCAAAGTTATGGGATTAACATATACAAGTTAATGTTTTTTGTCTAGTACTCGAACTAGGATTAAATGGATGGCTTTAGTAAAATAGTGATTTGTGAATATTGTGAGGTCCAAGTTGAGTGACTGAAGAAAAACACAAGTGTTTCAAGCCGAAATAACACACTTGTTAGGGATATATTGGTGAAGTAGCAATCTGTATAGGTTCTCTCACTTAAAAACCACAAAAAACTACAGGTTTAGGTAGTCTGGACCTAACTTCCTCTTGAAGACTTGAAATTGAATGAGAATTGATGGAGTATGAAGAAGGAATATTATGTTATTATAGTAAGTAATTCATACTCATAAGTATGGAAAATTTTGATTTACACTTGGTGCAAGATCACTAACAAAGTTTAATATAAATTTTGATTTATATTAAATCTTTACAAGGTTTCCAAGGAGACCCCAATTTGAGAATTCTTCTCTATTTTGCATGAAGTAGATTTATAGGCTAGAGACATGTATTGATGTTTGATTTGTTGTTTAATAGGTAAAACTATGGTTGGGAAGAATATACACAGAGAATACATGTGGGGCCATCATAACATGCCCTTGCACACATTTGGTAGTACCAAATGAGTAGATCATATTAGATATAATTTGTTATATATATAGTACATCAAGAACAACACTCAGCGAGATCACTCTCATGTACCTGAGAATCGGGTAGTATGGCTAAGGGTACAACTCATCCTCCTTAAGCAAAGTCGTAAAAGATAGGCCATGCATGTTATGAAATGTTATGATCTAACGCCTTAAGAATGATAAAAATTCAATGAGTAACAACCCACTTCGAGGGGGAAACCTCCTTTTACAATATATTCAATGTACAAGATGAGATGCGATGATCCTAAGACTAGGTCTCCTTGGTATATATATATATATATATATATGAGACAAAGGGTACAATTATAATGAAGGGTTCTAGCCTACATAAAAATATAAAACTAGAAATATAATAATTCAATATATGGGGCTTAATAAGGGTTTTGTACTTAACACGGGTCTTTGTGTAGGGATTAACATGCCCCTCCCCTTCAAACAAGTGGTGTTCTTGACACTTGACTAATTGTGCGTGTTTCTGCATGAAGAACTCATCTTCCCATGTCGCCTCTTCCATTGGTAGGTTCTTTTATTTGATGAGGTACTCGGTAATTGCTCGATTTCATAGCCACTTAATCCTTGTTTCAAGGTTTGTTTCTGGTTCTAGTATGATTTTCCCTTCTTCATTAATCTCTGGTAAAATAGTTTGGACTGGGGCCTTGTAATCAATTACCTTCTTTAAGCAAGAAACATGGAAGACTGGATGTACACATGAAGATGGAAGCAACTCCAATTTGTAATCCATACTTCCAATCCTTTGCAACACCTTGTAGGGGCAATAATATTTTGGTGCTACTTTATTGTCCTTCTTTTGTTGCTTGAGGGACATCTATTTATATGGTTGTAGCCTCAAAAATACCCAATCCCCCACTTCAAATTTCCTTTCACTACGATGTTGACCTTCTTGTTGTTTCATCCTATTTTGTGCCATAACCAAATTGTCTTTCAATAGTTTGAGAACCTCTTGTATGTGCCCTATGTGGTCCTCCACTACATGAAACTTTGTAGTCCCTTTCAAGGGTGATGTGATGGATGGAGGATGATATCCATAAAGTGGTAAAAATGGGGACATTTTTTATGAAGTATGGAAGGATGTGTTGTACCACCATTTTTCCAAGAGAAACCACTTGACCCATTGTGTATGTTTATCATATGAAAAGCAACGAAGGTCTCCTTCTAGACATTTATTCACAATCACAATTTGCCCATCAGATTGAGGATGGTAAGTTGAGCTTTGAGCCAATTGAGTACCCAAGCAAGAAAATAATTCAATCCAAAAATTTGCAATGAAAATTGGATCTCTTTCACTTATAATAATCTGGGGGATTCCATGTAGTTTTCGAACTATTTCCATGTGTGTTGTGGCCATTGTACTTGCTTTAAAAGAATGAGAAAGAGAGAAAAAATGGCATACTTTGTCAGTCGATCCACTACCACCATGATGACAATTGTTCCTTCATATTTGGGTAAACCTATAATAAAATCCATTGAAACTTCTTCCTAGTGTTGACTTGGTACAACTGATGGTTATAGGAGACGTGGCATGTTGATTGTCTCTCCCTTACTCTGTTGGTAGACCACATGTTCAAACATAAACTTTTGAACATCAGTTTTCAGACCTCCAGAAAAAACCTTATGGATCATGTGGTAAGTTTTAAAGAACCCTGAATGTCCTCTTATAAGAGAAGTGTGCAATTCCACAAGTACCTTCTGTTTGAGTTGGGAATTCTTACATAAATATAGGTGATCATGATACCATAGCAAATAATTCTTCCATACAAATTTATCTAATGCATTGGGTTCCTCTTGTAGTTGTTGAATGATCTTGCATACCTCTTGATATCGCTTCCATTCTATCCTTGTTTCTTCCACCCAATCAGATTCTGGAATAGAAATAGCACATAGTGAACCCTTTGTTTCTTCTTCTTTTCTTGAAAGTGCATCTTCCACAATATTATGTTTTCCTTTCTTGTATATAATTTCAAAGTCATAACCTAACATATTTGTAACCCATTTTTGTTGCTCTTAAGAAGATAATTGTTTCTCCAAGAAGTACTTCAAATTATCATGATTTGTTTTTACTTTGAAGTGTCTTCCTATTAGGTAAGGGTGTCATTTCTTAACTACATGTAGTATTTCCATCATTTATTTTTCATAAATGGGTTTGAGTAAGTTTTTCCCTTTAAGTTGGTTTCTTTCAAAGATAAGGGGCCTTCCTTCTTGCATTAAAACTACACCAATGCCATGACTCGAGGTATCACACTCCACAACAAATGTTTTTGCAAAGTGAGGTGTGGCTAGGACAAGAGTTGTACATATAACCTTCTTAAGTTTTTAAAAAACTTTGACCCAAGAAAATGCTTCCTTCTTTAATAATGATGTTAGAGGTGTTGCTTTTTTACCATAGTTCTTGACAAACTTGTGGTAATATCCCATCAATCCTAAGAATCCTCTAGGTTTTTTCAAGGTTTTGGGAATTGGTCATTCCCTCATAGATTTAATTTTATTAGGGCCCACTTTTACACCTTCGTGAGATACAATATGACCCAAATATTTCACTTCTTGAACCCTAAAGGCGCACTTATATGGATTTGCATAAAGTGATTTCTCTTCCAAAAGTTGTACTACTATGTCAACAAGTTGTACATGCTCTTCCCAAGATTTGTTGTAGATTAGAATGTCATAAAAAAAGACTAACATAAATTTTCTAATAAAGGGTTTGAAAATAGAATTCATCAAATTTTGAAATGTTGAAGGTGCATTAGTAATTCCAAATGGCATAACTAAAAACTCACAATGAGCTTCATGTGTCCTAAAGGCTATTTTGTGAATGTATTCCTACTTCATTATGATTCAATGATATCCCAAACGAAGATGCAACTTAGTGAAGAAAATTACTCCATGTAATTCATCTAATAATTCATCAATGACAGGAATATGAAACTCATCTTTGATGGTCATTTTGTTGAGTTATCTATAATCTAGACACATACGCCATGAACCATCCTTCTTTGTAACCATCACTACTGGTGAAGAGAAAGAACTTTGGCTAGGTTGAATGATGCTCGCCTCTAACATTTATTGAATCATATGCTCAATCTCACTCTTTTGTGAATATGGATACTTGTAAAGCCTAATGTTAGGTGGTACACTTCCTGGTTGCAAATGAATAGCATGGTCATGATATCGAGTAGGTGGACGACCCTTAGGCGTCTCTCCAAATACCTTGGAATGATTGTTGATAACTATTTGGAGATCCACTAGAGCAAAGGATATAGATGTTTGAACATCTAGTGAGCACAATTGTGCAATTACACCATGGCGTCACCTTTTTAGTAATTTTGTCATTCTATCAAAGCTTATCACCTTAGAGGGTTTCCTTTGGATACCTATAAGCTCTATTTCCTTTCCTTATTAGGAAAATCTCATGAAAAGATCTTGAAAATTAAGGGCCATTATTCCCTATGATTGTAACCATTAGACCCCTAATACAACATCAACACCACCGGATGGAAATCCTAGGACTATCCAATAAATACTCCCCCATATTGAGCTTAATAATATGGCACTTCCCAAAAAAATTTATGGCACCTTCATTTGCAATCATTACTTGAAACTTTGGTGCGTGAAATACAAAGCAATTGAGTTATTTTCTTAATTTGTAGTTGATGAAGTTATGGGTACTACCAGAATCAATCAACACTATTGCCTTTTTCTTTTTTTTATGTATCCTTGTATCTTAAGGGTATTTGGAGTACTAATGCCAGCTAATGCATGACAAGATATCATTGGAGTAGTCTCTCCTAGATCCAGATCTTGTGATGGTTCCAATTCTTGATCTTCTTCCTCTTCATAGTTTATGTAGAATAATTTCTTCTCACTGCATTTATGCCCCTTACTGTACTTGTTGTCACAATTAAAACATAGTCCCTTTGTTTTTCTTTCATCCATTTGTTGAGGTGTCAACCTTGTCAATCAAGTGAGGTTGGGAGAGGGAACATGGTGTTCTATATAGTTTCTAGAGGCCACCCTTCTAGTGGCCATATTTTTTCCCACTTTCCTTGCCATATTGAAAGCTTGCTATAAGGATTTAGGTTCAAAGAGACACACCTCATGTTGAATGTTTTCCTTTAAAGTGCCCATAAAGAGATCTAAAAAATTATCCTTGGGAATTTTCTTTGCCTCGACACTAAGCTTTTGGAATTGTTAAATGTGCCATGTAATTGGACCTTTTTGTCAAAGATTTATCAATTGACTAAACAATGTATTGCTCTTAATATCCATGTCATGGCCCCATAGGACACCCACCCAAATCTTGCAATCTTGTGCACCTCCCAAGGGCGTACGACATCGCGAACGTTCAAACTCGGGGGGTCCAACCAACCTAAGTCTACTTATCTTGGACTATACCTCTTAACCTAAAACATACCCACACTTTGTTATAGGATATCACAAGCTAGCCCCACCTAACTTGTCTTTATACTTTGTCTTGTTTAGGTTTTTAGCTCATTCCACAACATATGAATAAATAGTAGAACAACCATGAAACAATACACAAGTATGTGATGACAAGTCTGGGTAGCACCACCATACCTAATGCTCACCTCCCACAATAGTATGTAAAGTATAAAAAAGATACAAAGGAGTGTGTGACTCTTGTTTACAAGATACAAGTTTGTCGCCAACCAATCACCTACACAAACTCATATAATGAAAACCATGAATTTTGTCTCTGAAACTTGGGTAAGTCACGACAGGCGGATCGCACCTCAGTCACCTTGGTGTCATAGGCAGATCATGCACCTCCTGCTCTCCACTATACTCTATGGACTCACCCACTTTGCCTTGACTCACTTTGCAAAATCGCCCCAAAACTCGTCTACTACACACATCGTCGTGTCTCACCCCAAAACTCCACGTATGCCCACTGACCAACTCATCTTAAGAAAACTCACCCCACTCTGTTATCTATGCCACAAAATCCATAAGGAAACATGAGTCACACAAGGTGTGACTTGACTCCTTGGGAGGAGCTCACCCCCTCTTCTACAAATCCACCTCGAACCTTACAAATATACATTGATAAGTTGCGATGTGTTGTTGTTTAGCTCATCTTCGCTCACCTCATATATACGATTAGGCTCACCCTAAAGGTCACGTGCATTAGGGTGAGTTGTCACATCTTTAAAGGGGAAGATAACCTGACTCTATACTCTCACTCATCACGTGCCCAACTGACTCATCGCACTCCTCCTCACGGGGTCACTCCAACTCATGGGGCATGTGATGTGCGCCCACGTCGCATGGCTCGCCTGGTCCTCCTCATATCTCAAGCGCTCGATCCACTGCAGATCCATCTGATCGCATATGGTTCAGTTTGCCTTGTCATAAGTCTATATACATGTCACAAGTCATTCCATAAGTATGGATGCATAGGTTCACTTGGTCGATTCCACTCCCAAGTCACCCCATGCGCACTTATAAGAAGATGGGACACACTCATCTTCATCTGGAAATCTTAAATTCTGCATCTTTAAGGTTGGGGGAGATGTCGCACACGCCCTCCTCGCCGAAGTCCTTACATCCTCCCCCACCAAGATTCGTCGCCACTCTAAAAAAAAACCACAAAAATCAATTGTCTTCGAGTCTTTACCTAAAGTCGTGCCTCCCTCCACAACTACATCCACTGGAAACCCCAAGTTTTGTGCCAACCGGAAAACTCAAATTTATGTTGTTATAAGTTGTGATGTGTTGTTGTTTATCTCCTCTCCACTCACCTTATATATATGATTAGGCTCACCCCAAAGGTCGCTTCCATCCAGGTGAACCATTGTGTCTCTAGGCAGGTAGGTGAGCCAACTCTATATTGTCACTCATCCCACGCCCAAATGACTCATTGCACTCCTCCTTGTAGGGACGCTTAAACTCATGGGGCATGTGATGTGTGTCCACTCCATGTGGCTCGCCTGGTCCTCCCCATATCTCGTGCACCTGATGCACTCCACGATCATCCGTTCATATATGGTTTAGGCTTCCTCATTGCAAGTCCACCACAACTTGCTCCACAAGTATGGACACATGGGTCCACTTGGTCAATTCCACTCCCAAGTCACCTCCTGTGCGCCTATAAGAATATGGGGCATGTTTGTCTTCATTTGGAAACCTCAAATTCTATGTCTCTAAGGTTGGGTGGATATGTCAAGCACGCCCTCCTCGTCAAATACCTTATATTGCCCCCCACCAAGATTCGTTTCCACCCTCGATAATATTCACAAAAATATGTTGTCTCCAAGTCTTTGCCCAAACTCGTGCCTCCCTCTTCAACTATGTCCACTGGAAACCTCGAGTTTCATTCCAACTAGAAACCTCAAATTTATGTCAAAGTGGAAACCTCAAGTTTTTATGCAAAGTGGAAACCCCAAATTTCCAACTCACAATGTAATCATGTACAACCTTATGCAACCATCCATATTGCTCTCTACCCAAAGTTGTGTGCATCTAGTATGTCCGCTACATTAGAAGGATGTCTCCTCCCCAACTATTTATGTGATGCCCAAGCTTCCACTATCCTACTACGACGATCACACTTTGTTCTGTTGTTGTTGTTGCCTCAACCGCTTCTGTAACCTCAATCAAGACTTCAAAAGCACATAAGTGTTGAACTCTTGTGACCTATTGTTATGCTCATACTTCAACTACCTCTGTCATGTCTCTTCAAAATGCTAGCCTCAAGTCCTGTACTGATTGGGTAGCTAGTCCAACCATCACGTCTAGTTCTTGAAATGTGCTTCTCCATGCCCAAACTTAGTCTTTTCTATCCACATCTCTATCACTCCATCCAACTCCAAATACTAAGGAAAGTGGCCATCATTGCCTCAGTAATGTTTCCATTATCTAATCTTCATTAAGGATATCCTTTGTAGTGTCTAAGTGTTCTTCCTCCAAACCTACTAGTCCATTTGTGCTCTCGACCCCTTTGACGTGTTATTTTCCCAAGTCATGAACTAGTTGAATGGCCAATTCAATCATCGCACTCCTCGAGTATCAATATCCTCATGTACAAGTTGGTCAATTCCTTTTACAGTTCAATTCATCTACACATCCATCTCAGACTAAGTCAAGGTCACCCCTTACCTTGTTACATTATAAAGTAACCCCAAAACAAGTCGTTTGCGACAACTTGACTGCACTGCTCACCTCATGGCGCAATTAGCAAATCTGCTACAATCACACTTAGTTTGTGTCGCATCCAATTTTGTGAAAAGTCAAGGGAAATCATTGTGCACTTGTTGTCTACATGTCCAACCAACTCTACTCTTGTGACTCAAATTGTGATCAAGTCCACAAGTTTTTCTTCCTTGGTCGAGCTCTCCCCATTATTTTCCTCGAAGTCTTCGGATATGAAACATTCCATCTACTTCAAGAACTACATGTCCAGATTTCCTTTGTCTCATTACTTCACCGCATGACCATGTTGTTGCATCCACCTCTCTATGCCTTGAAATGTTCAAGCTTCACCCTTAACCATGTTTTCCAAGGAAAGAGAAACACACATGCCCAAGTAATATTTTCATACTGCAATCTAGTCCGTCTGCACAATATTCCAAGTAAATTCAAGTCCTCGACATGCCTCTTTCCACTAAGTCATATCCCCACAACTCAACAACTGCAATGAGTGTGGCCAACATTTCCACACCCCTCAAATATCCCAAAAAATTGTCCAAAGTGATCTAAGTAGAATGAGTCTCCCCAAATAACTTCCATGCCTTAGGCATGTCTGAGCCAATACTCCTAGCAACCTCAACCAATGACCCCTTTAAATCTTTGAGTCATTGAAAAATCATCCACAAGTCACCAAGGAGCACTCTGCCTCATCCAATGTCCCATACCAAAGGTGAGCGAACACCACTCAAGTCACTTGGTTTCCTATTTTTCGCTCATTCAGGTTATCTGTCAACATTTCTTGGTCGACTTGTTTGTTGACTCCATATGTCACCTATAATGAAATTGCCTTGCATCTCCACAAGTGTCTCATACTTTGACCCATCTTCATGACTGTCAAGTCATCGTATGAATCAAAAAAATTGTCTGAGGCACCATCGCACCAAGGTGCCTAATCCATTCTCTCAAACTTGGCACGTTTTCGGCCTCACTGTCTGCTCTACTACAACAAGCCCTCCAATGTGCTTCATCAATATTTAAGCAGCTTCCCAAGCCACCAACTTCCCACACGAACTCACTCAAGTCAACTTCCACATCTATACAACTATTATAGTACCTCTGTTGCAACTCTAGTCCGAGTCCATCCATCTTCTTCAAAACTAGTTGATTCACAAATTTGCAATGCACTCAAGTCACATCATCTTCCACTGAATCGTCTATCTGCACCTTGGCTATCCTCAACACTAAGCTCACCCTCACACAACTTGTTGAACCAATCCATCGTTGCAATCCAACTTTTGTGATCAACTCTACGAATTTTGACCCTATCCAAGTGTCTCGGTTCAACACAAGAACTCCACCCTTGGTTTGTAACGAGGTGTGTGCCCATAATTTCCTTCAAGTCTCGACTATGACTGCACTCTTAGCGTGAAGCTAAGACTGACCATTATCTTCGTGAACTATTTGAAAGTATTCACACAGTCTGACTCGCTCCACAGATTTGTCCATAGTCTTCGCACAAATTGGTCGAATTGTTCTCATAGTCTGTCACCTTCAAGGTGTGCTTTTGATTCCATCTGATCACAGTGATGAGCCCCCACTTAACTACCTCACCCAACAAATTGGAACCAAAAATCATAATGGTGAAGAACGCCAATTTATCAAATAAGCTCTGATACCATCTGTCATAGCCCCATAGGACACCCACCTGAATCTTGAGATCTTGTGCACCTCCTAAGGGCGTATGACACCACGACCATTCAAATTTGGGGGGCCCATCCAACCCAAGTATACTTATCCCAAACTACTCCTCTTCACCTAAAACATACCCATACTTCGTCCTAGGCTACCACAAGCTAGCCCCACCCAACTTGTCTTTATAATTAGTCTTGTTTAGGTTTTTATCTCATACCGCAACATATGCATAAACAATAGAACAACCATGAAACAATAAACAAGTATACAATGACAAGGTTGGGTGACACCACTGTGCCTAACACCTGCCTCTCACAATAGTCTGTAAAGTATAACATAGATACAAAGGAGTGCACGACTCTTATTTACAATATACAAGTTCAGTGCCAATCAAGTGCCTACACAAACTCATACAATGAAAACCCTGAATTTCATCTCTACAACTTGGGCAGGTCACGTCGGGTGGATCACACCTTGATCACTGCAGGTAGATTTTATATCTCCTACTCTCCACTATACTCTGAGGACTTGCCTTTCTAACTCACCCACTTCGCCTCGACTCACTCCACAAACTCGCCCCAAAACTTGCCTACTTCACACACCATCAAGTCTCACCTTAGAACTCCAATCCTATCTGTCGGCCAACTCATCTCAAGAAAAATCACCCCACAATTTTGTTTATGCCGCATACTCCACAAGGCAGCACGAGTCGCATAAGGTGTGACTCCACGCTTTGGGAGGAGCTTTCCCTCTACCATGAATCCACCTCAGACCTCCCAATCGTGCAGTGATAAGTTGTGATGTGCTATTTTTTAACTCCTCTCTAATCGCCTCATATATACGATTAGGCTCACCCCAAAGGTTGCATCCATCCGAGTGAACCATCGTGTCCCTAGGTGAGAGGGTGAGTTGAATCTATACTCTAGCTCATCGCGCGCCTAGTCAACTCGTCGGGCATGCGATGTGCGCCTGTGGCCTGTGGATCTTCCAGTACTCCCCATATCTCGTTTTCCCAGTCAACTCCATGTCTGTCTGCTCACATATGGTTCAGTTCTCCTCGTCGCAAGTCCGTCTACATGCCATGGCTTTCTCCACAAGTATGGGAACATGGCTCCATTTGGTTGATTCCACTCCCAAGTCACCCTTGTGTTCCTATAAGAAGATGGGGCACGCTCATCTTCGTCTAGCAACCCCAAATTATACGTTTCTAAGGTTGGGTGGAGATGTCACATGCACTCTCCTCACTGAAGGCTTTACAATCCCCATAATGTGATATCAATTCATCCGTAAAAATGGAACCAGAGATAATAGACTTATTTTTTCTTTCACATGGTAAAAATGGAACCCTATATCTAAACATGATAAAAATTGAAGGGTTCTGTCCTACATACAAATGTAACACTAGAAATGTAATAATTTAATATCTGGGGCTTAATAAGGGGTTTTATATTTAACATGGGGCTTTGTCTAGGGCTTAACAAATTATTGTTATTGGAAACTCAACAAAAATATTAGAGAGTTATAGAGCTTAACACTTCCTTGCCCATGAGACCCTATAAAACCCTATCCCATCATGTTTATATATATAAAGCCAAATGCAACTCCTGCAAAGGATTTTGGATGTTTGTCCTTGACACAATAAGAGAATGAAGATGTGTAATTTAAGGTGTCCAAGTTGGAAGAGAAAATAACAAGCATGGAAACTACAATGGAAAAGAAGGTTTACATCATAAATATGGTAAGTAAAATAGAATTCCAATTTTTTTAAGATGATATTAAGTCAAACACACAAACAAATATGATCTTGAAGAGAATCTCAAAGACATGAAGGAGGAACTTAGAGCTAACAAGCCTCCTTATCCTAAATTATCCTCCTCAAGAAGAGGATAAGGAGAATAAGAAGATCAAGTCCCAATCTCATATGGAGAACATTTTAATGCATCTATAGTGTTAGCGACATTTCTTGTCCTAGGCACAAGAGTATTCAGATCTACAAGTTGCACGAGAAGCGCCCGAGCGCAGCATGGAAAAATCTCGTTTTAAGACTTCCAATCAAGCGGGCGGGTGAAATTACGTTGTCAACAACCCAGATTCATCCATAAGAGCAGATCAACGGTCATCGGGATATCGGGGCTACCAAGTTGACCGATGTATAGAGTCAAAGAAAGCGACTATATGCCAAGACTGAATCTGGGTCGTCCGATCCCGCGACACATAGTGCGAGATCTAGTCGGCATATCGACATTCGGGAGTTCGAAGGGTGAAAGTCCCTCATCATCTCACATCTCGAAACCCTGAACCCCAGAGTGCCAAAAGCGCCCAGAGTCGGGCCCGCAATATCGTGAAGTAGCCTCAGTCGTTCATCCACAGGAGACACCTGGTGCGCGATTAGGCTCCTCGCCTCTTCGCCCATCATGACTTTGAAATGCAAGGAATAGCCCCGCCATATTCCCGATGCGCGAGGTGTTGGGAGTGTCCAGGACCCGGGCCCACAACATCATCGAGTAAGTTCAGGGCCGTCAGATCTGAGAGGGACGCGTGACACCCAATTAAGCCATCTCGACATTTCTCTCATCGTAGATGTGAATAAGAAAGGATTAACTCCTTCCATTTGCGAACGCCGAAAGCGTTTAGGGAATAGACACAGGGTCACAGCCCGTGGTCACTTGGGAAAGAAAGGAGCTGTACAAAAAGGGGCCAAAGGCATCGAGTCTAGTCGCTGAAAGGATCATCGTGATCTCCATGCACCATCTGATCCGACCTCAATCCTGGTTTTCACCTTAAGTAAATGAAGATGAGAAGGGGTGGTTGAAACCTCTCCTCAGGCATTAAGTGCAAAGTATGGATAATCTGGCAAGCGGTCTGCTCGAGACGGTCCTGTGTACCCATTTTTCTAAAGAAGCCATGTTGAGTCCTCGACCAGCCGGAGGAGGTATGCACACGCTACCTCTGCACTTAATGGCTCAGCTACTCCCTTTGCAGGAGCCATGTGTAGTTAAGGTGGCATCTGACAAAGAATACCCGTCCGAATTTGGCCGAAGGGACACCAAGCCTTGGATAACTGAGCATGCCAGTGTTAGGCGATTTTCTCTGAGTATATAAACTCAGTCTTTGTATTTTGTAATCGATCGATGGTGGAGCAAGGCTCCCGGTTGAAATTTTTTAATGAAGCACTGTTATTCTGGTTATGCATGGACTCTTGAGACTTCTTGTCTTATAAATGTCAATTTCTCTCACGTCTTTGTTTACACTGTGTTAGAACGACTTGGAATTGGAGAATCCAATCGAGTTGTAACTGTTATAGGATGATGTAGATTTGATCACTGTAACAGTTGCATTGTTTCTAATCGGTCCCTGTGATTTTCTTAGCGCTGAATGAATTGGAATTGGAGAATCCAATCAACTCCCCCCTTTCAGTTCCTCGAAGCTCTGAACTAGAGGATCTCACATTCATAGTTTTTCTTCTACAAATTACCGAAAGGCCTGTTGCCTGAGGTAGTTTGTCCACTCCTCTCATCAAGTCTTCAACCTACTCATTTTCAAATCAACCCACTGACTGAAGTTAGATCAAGACCTCCTTTGTTTCTCACATGCCGGACCCAGTCCCTGAGTTTGAGTGATATCTTCCCGAGTCTCTACCCATTTGATCACCCATTAAAACTATTGTGACATAAAAATGATGGGCGTCGGGCTCTGCTCCTACTGCAATCTAGGAGTGACTTCCGTCGCCAACATATAGAACAAGATGAATGATTCCCCAAAACTTGATCATTCATCACTCCAATATCCATACCATCATGGTTTTAACTCAAGACCAAGGAACTACTTCAATCCTGAGATCATTATAAGAAAGGTTGATGCTAATGATCCCATGACACGACGACTCTTCAAAAGGTAACCATTACATCCATATAGTTAACACCTGATCAATTTGTGTGGTACAAATGACTTTGCGAATGCAAAAAGGACTCTATTTTCTCTTAGTCTATTTTATGGAATAATTTATAGGACAATATGGATATAGTATGAGAAACATATTCTTCACTCCATTGAAAAATATTAGTGAAATAGGTCTAGTTATAGAGCAAATTCAATAGTTTTAAAATTTGAGTCTTAGAGTGAAGGACCTTCCAAAGGATAAATTGTTGGATCTCTTTATGGTTAGTTTAAAGGAGAGCATTCAACACGAGGTGCATCGCTTTGAGACTAAATCCTTGGATAAGACTTTCAATATGAAAAAAGAGTTGAAGGTAAACATATAGTTACTAGAAGGGTTGCCACTAACACTTATAGGAAGCGTAATATTTCCACTCCCAACCTCACTCAACCTACAAGGTTGACACACCTCAACAATTGGATGAAAGAAGAGCAAAGGGATTATGTTTCAATTGTGACAACAAGTACATTAAGGGGCATAAGTGTGGTGAGACGAAATTATTCACCATAGATAGTGAAGAAGAAGAAGAAGAACAAGAGTTGGAACCTTATCAAGATCCAAAACTAGACCATGCTACTCTAACCGCATTTTTTCATGCTTTGGTTGACATTAACACTCCCCAAACTCTCAAAATGAAATGATATATCAAGAGAAAAAAAGGTAACAATGCTTAATGACTGTGGTAGTACTCATAATTTCATTAACAACAAATTAGACAAACTTCTCAATTGTTTTATATATATAACTCCAGAGTTTTAAATAATGATTGTAGATGGAGGTACCATAAATTGTTCAGGTAAGTACCAGAGTTTCAAGTAATGATTATAGATGTAGGTACCATTAATTGTTCAGGTAAGTGACATAGTATTAATCTCACTAAGGGGGATTCTTTCTTAGACAACCCAATGATTGATTCAAATGGGCAGCGTTGATGTGATCTTAGGGGTCTAATGGTTAAAAATGTTGGGAGCAATGGTTATGCATTTTAAAGAACTTTTCATGAGATTTTTCTTAGAAGGCAAGTAAATTGAACTTAGAGGTATGCAAGGGAAATCATCTAAAGTGATAAACTCCAACATGACAAAATTGTTACAAAAGGAACACCTAGGAGTAATTGCACAATTGTATTAATAGATGTTCAAACATATAATCTCTTTGTGCCATTGGATCTCCAAAGAGTTGTCAACAATCATTCCAATGTATTTCTTGAGATGCCCAAAGGTCTTCCTCATGCTCAAGAGCATGATCATTCTATTCAATTCATCCCAGGAAGCCTTCCTCCTAACATTCGACCTTACAGATTTTCCTATTCCCATGAGTGTGATATTGAGTGTATGGTTTAAGAAAGGCTAGAAATTGGCATCATTCAACCTATCCAAAGTGTGTTCTCTTTACTAGTGATTATGGTTTACAAACAATATTCTTCATGGCATATGTCTCGGAATTATAGAGAACTCAACTAGAGCACCATTAATGATAAGTTTCCTATTTATGTCATTGGTAAATTGTTAGATGAATTGTAGGGAGAATTTTTCTTTACTAATTATCATATTAGAATGCAAAGAGAAGAAGACATCCCCCAAACAATGTTTAGAACACACAAAGGTCATTATGAATTTTTGGTATTTTAGTTGGGCTTACTAATGCAACTTCCACATTTCAAATCTTGATGAATTATATTTTCGATGTGCCTTTGGGGTTCAAGAAGTGAAACATTTGGGTTATATTGCATCTCGTGAGGTCATTAAGGTGAACCCTAACAAAATTAAGAAAATGATGGTTTTGTTCGACTCAAGAAGCCACCCAAGCCTTCAAGAAACTTAATATGGGCATTTGTAGCACTCTTGTCTTGGCCATGCCTAACTTAAAAAAAAAACTCTATTGTGGAGCATGATTCCTCGAGGCATGACATTGGTGTAGTTTCAATCCAAGAAGGAAGGCCCTTTGCCTTTGAAAGTTGCCAACTTAAAGGAAATAACTTACTCAAACACAGTTATGAGAAGGAAATGTTGGTCTTACTACATCCAATTAAGAAATGGTGTCCTTGCCCAATAGGAAGACACTTCAAGGTAAAAACAAATCACGATAGTCTAAAGTACTTCTTAGACCAATGACTACCTTCAAAAGAACAAAATAAAGATTCTAGGTTATGACTTTGAAATTATCAACAAAAGAGGGAAAGATAAAGTGGTTGTGTATGCTGGAAAGGACACAAGGGTTTCGTAATGAACAACTTCACTTTGAATCCATAATAAGATACATATAATGATAATTGATTGTAAAATAATGATGATATTACAAGGATAGGGCATGCCTATATATATATCCTTTATGTTTTTTATGAAGAGTCGTGACTTTTTAGTCATGACCTTTTATTACATTAATGTTTACTTTACTTTATTTATTTATTTTAATGTATCTATTATTATATATTTATTGTAACATTGTCGTCCCCTTAAATTTTTCTTTGTCCTCAAAGCAATGGTAAGGAATGATGTAACTGGTGAAAGTTCTTAGACTCCCATGCTACATCTTCTGTTGGTATATTTTTCCATTTAATCAAGTATTCCTTGATTACTCGAGAATGTAATCTCTTTTCCAGGATGACAATAATTGCTTCGGGCTCTAAAATGATTCTTCCCTCCTCTTCCAACACAAGAAGTATAGTTTGTGCCTTTTGTTGTTGCCCCAAGACTCTCTTTAGACATGATACATGAAAAACATTGTGGATATGACTTTTTATCTGGTAAATCCAACTGGTAAGCTACGTGACTGATTTTTCTATTTATTTGAGATGTCATTCTTCCATTCAAACTTAGGGTATTGATTTAAATTGTTGATTATGGAGCAAGTCTCTGGGTTTTTTGCATACTCGGTTCGAATTTCATCCAACCATTTTGGAATGGCTATTGATATTGCAAAAACTTGAGTTTCTTCATCTATTAGTGATAGGGCATGTTGGCACAGGGGCAGACCCATGGTTCAACGCTACAACAACGCACCAACAAAACCCTAACTATCGGCCCTTTCAGAAACACCTGCGAAGCAGATGAAGTCTCACCCGAGGTAGAGGAAGGGGTGGTTGCAGGACTTAGATGTCTGCAACCATAGCTAGGACTCAGATCCATGATTCTAGTATTTAATAGAGCATTCAACAATAAACCTTCATCAATATTTAACCAATATCTACTCCGCAGATAAAACAAAGCATTGAAACATTCACCCAGATCTAATGTATCTAAGCACTTTTTTTTTTTAATAGTAACTGGGAAAATTATATATTAAAACTCTGCGAAAAACGCAGGCATCGTGTACATTTTGGTTTACAAAATTTGTTTCTAACAAGGTGTTCCCACCTGTGTTCTCCAATCTGTATATGGAGAATAGAGTTGGTGCTATTTATTCTACTAAATCCTGAAAGTGCAGAGTTGGTGAACACCTTACAAAAAGTACCTAGATATAGCTCAAAAAAGCATTTCATATAATTACTTTCTAGTCTGGCCTGGTGCATGTTGTTCTGCCTCTACTGGAGGCTGGAGGTTGAGGTCCAGGTATGGGCGTTGTCCTGGGGAGGAGGCCTTGTCTGAGAGAGTCGTGGTAGTAGAAACCGACCCAGATATGAATTTTAGCTCCTCAATTTGTTGCCTAAGAGCTTCACATTCATCTTTAGTCCTCTGCTGCTTAGTCCTGTGTTGTATAGTAATTTCCGTAATGGAGAGTACCTGAGTGGAAAGGGCCCGGAGCTGAACTTGTAGTGTTTGAACTGCGTTTACAACCTCTTCATGCTCCTCGACTGTGACCATTTTTGGATTTTGCCTGTTCATATTTGTTGTGCTTCTTGCGTTCCACCAGCTGTGTCATCCACCAGCGCGATCCCCAGGTGTTTCCTCAGTGTTGATTCTGCTGCTACGTCGACCTGTGCGCTCTCAGGGAATTCTATCTGTGTTGTTCCTCTCTATTGTGCATTTTCCAAGTCTATGCACCAATTCAACTGCAACATAATCTCTCATGTTCAAATGATTCATGGGATTTAACCAATTCCCTACCGTTTGACATTCTTTCAAGCTATGATTGCCTCTGATGCCATTATCTTCCACCTCGCTTGAAATTAAAGCCCTGTACCATTTGAACGTCATCATACGCCTTAATTTCTCACTGCAAAGATCCTTCCCACATGCAGGAGGTGTCGTGGGTATAGCGATGAGACTTCGAACGCGAACTGAGGAGAAGAAGGGAGGTCGGTGATCGTGAACTAAGTAGGGGCAGGTGATATAAGGCAGTGATAGCATAAAGGGGGGACGTAAAAAAGGACAGTGTGAGTGGGTAAGGAGGATGGAAGCTGA